>JAWNLW010000467.1:3507500-3765000 GCA_035042075.1 Drosophila macrospina | reverse complement strand
AAAAGCGAGAGATAGAGGAGAAAGAAAGAAAAGAATAAATGAGGGAAAGGGTGAAAAGGAACGAGTAAGAGAGGGGGAAATGAAAGAGATAGAGAAACAGAGAAAGGGAGAGAACAAAAAGAGAATGGGAAAGAAAGCCAGATAAATATGGAAAGAAAGGAGAGTAAAGGAGAGAAAAAAGTAAGAACAAGAGAGAAAGAGGGAAAAGAGTGAAATAGGGAAAAATAGCGAAAGGGACAGACAGGGTAGAAAGTGAGACATAGACAGAAAGAATGAGAGTAGAGGAGAGAAATTTATGAAAAAGAGAGGAAAATAGAGCAAGAGGGAAAAGAGAAATAAAGGAAAACCGGGAGAAATGGGGAGAAAGAAAGAAAAGGATAAATGAGGGAAAGGATGAAAAAAAGGAGAGGGGAAATGAAAGAAAGAAATAGAGAGAACAACAAGAAATTGAAAGACAAAGAGGTAGAGAAAGAGTGAAAGATAAAAAGAGAGCCAGAGAAAGATAGAAAGAAAGGAGAGAGGAAAGAAATAAGAAAGAAAAAGAGAGAAAGAGGTAAAAGAGAGAAGAGTGAAAAGAGAAAAAGAGCGATAAGGAGATAAAAGGGAGAAGAGGGCGAATAGAAGAGAGAAATGGATGGAAAAGAGAGAAAAATGGAGGAAGAGGGAAAAGAGAGATGAACGAAGAAAGAGAGAAAGATGGAGAGAAAAGGAGAGATGAGAGAAAGGGTGCAAAAAAGGCAGAGAGAGAAGGGAAATGAAAGAGATAGAGAAAGAGAAAGAGAAAGAAAGAGAACAAAGAGAGATAAAGAAAGAGTGAAAGAGGGAAAGAAAGCCAGAGAAAGATAAAATGAGAAGAGAGGAGAGAAAACAAAAAGAAAATGAGAGGAAAAAAGAGCAAGAGGATGAAGAGAAAAGAGGAAAAAGAGAGAATGGAGGAAAGAGAAAAATAGCGAGAGGAAATAATAAATCAAGAAAGATATTATGTATATAATTCTATATATATATTTTTTTTTAAGAGATACTATATTTAGATATGCAAATTTGTTGACTCCACAACTTTCCACAAATTATATATAATAATGGGGGAAAATGTGTAAAAACTATGAAAAATGTATGAATATATGTAAACTTCGTATATACATATAAGCACTTTCAATTGTGTGAAAAGAGGAAGAGATTGACATAAACAGAGAGACAATTGCTCTCCGAGTTGACAGAGTAAAGCAATTAACTAACAATTTATATCTTAATATATATTTGTAACTACGTTAAACTGAAACCAAACCAGAAGCTAATTACTCACTTGATGCTCTTGAGCAGCTGCAGGCAGACAAAATACAAATTGCTGCCAAAGGATAAGAGGACAAGGCCGGAGACGGCGTCGTCCACTTCATAGATGAGTTCCACAATTGAGCGGTAATTTGTGCGTGTGCGTGTCCAAAATTCCTCAGGCATTGGCTGTGAATGAGAGTTTGGATTGTGGCTTGCGAATTGTAGTAAGCAGTAAACAGTAAAGAGTAAGCAGTAAACAGTACACTGTACAGAGTAAGCAGTGAATGGTGAACAGTGTGGAATGCGAAATGTGAAATGTGGAATGTGTGTGGGAATGCGATCAAATGACTCCCGCATTCATTTACCTGTTGCACTGCATGCTCCAAGTGGCGCGTGAGGCGGGCCAACAGATCGCTGAGTCCAATGCCCAATAGCATGAGGAATATATCCATGTAGTTCCAGCCAAATGTGAGCAACACATTCTGTATCTTGGCCAGCCAAGCAAGCCAATTGGAGTATGGAAAGACGTAGAAGAGCTGCAAGGCGGCGCTAAACAAATACGATTCAATGGGATCCTTTCGAGCTGGACAAAAGTCATAGTAAACGGCAGAGATAATGCTGAGCAAGTGTTCCACTGTAAGACTGTAAGTTTAGAGCATGGCATTGAGATGATCCACTAGCTACTCAACTGAGGGACAGAGTGAAAAGCGCCAGTGCAACGTTTTGTATGCGCCGTGCCAGCTGCTCCCGCTGCCTCAAGCTACTGTGACGTGGCAACTGCTGCTCCACGCTCGACCATTGTTGCATCAGTGCAGGCCAACGTTGTGCCAATTGCAGAAAGAAATACGCGCCCAAGAGATTTCCCATATGGAATACAATTGGTTCTGCAAGCAAAGCAACATTATGAGAACAGTACAAAATGAGAATCTCTCACCCTTTCGTTCGGTGACTCACCCACATTGCGTACATCGAGATTGTTATGGGCCGCCATGTGAATGCTGAAGATGGTGTCCACGGTTGTGGAGCATACGTAGAGCATGGAGTACCAGGTGCGCCAGCTACGCCAACTAAAATATAATCCCTGTGATGTTGCGGCATATATGCCGCATATGGGCATCAGGCTGAAGCATTGGGCTATAACGAGCACTTTAAATTGACGAATTGACAAATTCACAATTTGGTAATCATAAAATGAACGGGATTTTTCCAAAAACAAACTGCTCACCTGGCGCAATCGCTTGATGAAAGCTGCCGTCGTACACAAAATGGCGTCGCACATCGCCTCGTGGTGTTGCTGTAAAATGTGTGTATGTATTTTATCTAGAGTTGCAGCTCCATCATATTGACGACTGTGGGCGGGGAGTTGCACTTACCACGCAGTTGTTGCAGCCACACCCGACCATGTTGCTTCAATTGCTTCAGCAGTTGGCGGCGGCGACGCTGTGGACTGCGATGCATTCGCAACATGACTACATGCAGATTACGGTACTTTCAGCATATGCTGCTTAACAGCAAGCAGTGCAGCGTTTGGACAATTTGCCAATTCATCTCAGTTTGATTGGCATCGCCACAATTCTTTATTGCCATCGACACGCGCACTCGTCCTAACGAGCATTTAATTGTGCACACTGTGCAAATGACGCTGCACAAATTTAACTAACATTAAATATAATTGCGCATATTTAACTGACACTGCATACGTACGTATATCCATACATGTGATCGCTGGCTGAAACACTGTGTGAAAATGAGGAGTAAGTAGCAAGCAGTATGCTTCAAGCAAGCAGGATAATGCGAAAAGCCTTGCCAGATCACTAGCAATAGATCGTGGGATGTATAAATGCACTTAAAGACTTTCTGTCCCCAATTCACATGTCCTAAAAAAACAATAATTACTTCCTCTAAATACAAAAACATTTTTCGCAAACCACAATGAGGAATTCGGTTTACATTTTCAATCTCAATGTAGGCCATCTCACACGTAACATAGCTGTATAACAAGGATAACAACATACATATCTGTACAATTTAGAGTTCAAACAGCGCAAGTCAACAACAAAAATATCACCCAAGTCAACAAACACGAAAGCAGGAAAACATCGCATGTGGATGACAAAAAAAAAAGTACACCGCACACCCACAACGCCTGAAACATTTAACGGCAAAAACTGGAACGAAAACATCGCAAAGTCGCTGGCGGCTCAACAATAAAAAAGAAAACTGCTTGATAACTGCTAACGGGATGCCAACAACTTTTACTCAAGCAGTGCTTAAGCTAATAAATTTGCAAGCTTTGCAACATATTTTTTATTATTTACCCGATTTCATTTACATATTTTATAAATCATGCAACATATCCCACATACATGTGCATGCAACTAAAAAAAAAAAAAAGAAAACACAAAATTATAATGGTTGTAACGGCTAAGCAAAGTGGAAAATTAGTCGTAAACAAATGCATAAAAAAAGCAGCAGTTATTAAGTGAGTGAGAAATGTTCGTAAGTTAACCCGTTGCGAATTGCCATATTATTATCAGTTTTGCGACATCAAGTTAAGTGTGACTGGCTGAAGTTAACTATGAGTTTTAGTAATCCGCTAGATTAGCTAATTATGTAATTATGTCGTAGATATGTCACTGTGCGTGTGTGTGCGTGTACACCTTTGACTCGGTTAACGGCCTACATTAAGACGGAAAATGTAACGAAATGCCGTTAAGCGAATACAATAGATTCCTAGATTTGTATAGAACAGTTTTAGATTTATTTCAAGTTCAAATTGATAAGTTTATATATATCAAATTAGCTTTCTGAATTACTAGAATTATTAAAATTTTAATCAAAATATATATACAAATATGAGAAAATCATTTAATTATACAATTATTATGTTGTTGGCGTTGTTTGTAATGTTTTTCTTAGGCCGCTAAATGAATATGTGAGGCCGTTGTGCGAAGGAGCATAGGAGCAATTGGTAGCAAAGTGTAGTAGGTCGACAATGTCATTATTTTTGCGTGGATTCCGGGTTTCACTTTTCGTGTCTTGAGCCAAGCTGGTCCCATAAATAATGCTCACACATTGACTGAACTGGATGGCGGATGGCTGGGATGATTGCTTGTTTGTTCAACTGTAGTAAACAGATCACACAAGCGACTTGTTTCATCAACTTTTAATTGCAACGATTAGGCGAAACGTGTTTCGATAAGCATACACACATACACATATATATGTATATATATATATATATATATATATATATACACCTGTAAATACATATGTAAATCATTGGTTATGCATACAACTCAGGGTTAAATTTTTCATATTTCCTGACAGACAACAAATATAAATGGAATAAAAGTTATAAAATGATTTGATTTAAAGAAAAAATAAGTGATAAATTGCCGCATTTTCCTTGTTCAATTATTATTATTTTTTTTTAATCAAAAGTGGCGCAATAATTGAACTTTTTCTTTTTTGAATGCCAAAAGTAAATGGACCAGATTTA
Source organism: Drosophila macrospina (assembly GCA_035042075.1). Lineage (NCBI taxonomy): Eukaryota > Metazoa > Arthropoda > Insecta > Diptera > Drosophilidae > Drosophila > Drosophila macrospina. The sequence continues at coordinate 3,760,226 of JAWNLW010000467.1, read as the reverse complement.
TCTGGCTTTGGATGCCAGACAAGAAACTTGTTACATTCACAGGATGTGGAGGATAAAATCAACTGGTTTTGATTGTATTGCAGCAGATTTATATCATATCACATCACATAATACGTTATGCAAAGCCATTAACAAGTCCGCAATATAAGTCAAGTCGTCTAGAAGAGTCAAGTTCAACATACAAAATATTATTATTTCCTTTTCCGCCTTGTAGAGCGTTGGCCTTTATTGGTATTTAGGTATTGGTAACCAAGAAGGAGACATCCCTGAATTTTTATTTAGCTAATGATAGAATATACACGCATCTATACATACATATATATCCAGCTTTAAACTGCACTTTGTACAAATATTTATTCAATCCCTAGGGCCCAATGGAATATTTGAATTTGTTTACAGTGGCGCGCTTGGGCTAAATGTTAATTTTAACATGCTGTTAGCTGTAACAGCAAATTATTATTTTTATTTTTGTCAGTTATCGATCTTATTTCAGGGTTAACAGTGTCAAATGAGAACAACAGCGGCTCAACATTAACATTGTGCTAACACCATTTGTTGTTGTTTCGCCGCTAGATTCGGACGTGAATTCTTTTCGTTTAATGCACATCATTTCAAATATCGCTTTTGTTGTTCACAAAGTGCCAGTGGTAGCTACCGTTATTTGTTTTTGTTATTAAAGCAAAACGAACCACATTGATCTCCAGCCATATCGAAAATGCAATAACAATAATAACAACGTTCAACGACAATGCCTGGTCCGGCTACTTACGAGTTTGCTACCAATTTCGAATAACATTTAAACAATTTTCTGTCTGTCGTATTAAGCCGTGAATGTGAAGTGCAAACGAAAGTTATTGACCGTGTGTGTTATGTGCAGCATATCAAAATGCAATTACAATTTATTAGTGTTTAGTGCGACAATCTATAAATCTCTAATACTAACTTTACATCTGCACTTATTAATTCAACGATGAACAGGTAAGCAAAACGAAACCAGTTAATAATATATGTAATAGAATAGCAAGACGACTTGAGGCTTTGCTTCACTGTAAACGTATGTGTGTGTGTGTGTATGTGTGCGTGCGTGAGTGTGTGCATATGTGGCTTCAAAATATAATTTGAAACATTGCGCATGCAGTTGTTTCAGTTGTTGTTGTTGCTGTTGTTCCTATTACTTTAGTTGTTGTTCTTATTCCATGATAAAGAACCAACGGCTGTTTGCCTGCAGTCGAATAACGTTTCCCACCCTCTCTCTCTCTCCCTCTCTCCTGCTTTCGTTCATTCTGGCTAGAGATCAGCATCAGCCGCAGCAGCTAATACAACACACACATACATGCAGAAATTGTCACACACACACACACGCACAAACAAAAGAGACTTTTATCGTACACACACTCGCTCCAATATCCAAAACGAATTCACATTCATCTCCGTTCGTTTCACTTTGTTTCTTTCTCATTTTCGTTTCCCTTACAAATTTTTGCTTATTTACTTTTGTTTTTGTCATTTGCTGCCGCTTGTGCTGTGTATTTGTTGTTCTTGCTTGTTTGAGCTCCTGCCAGTGAGTTTCATAGCTATCAGCTATCTCCACCTCTTCGCCCCATCATCATCATCATCATCATTTTACATTCTGTTTGTTTTGACCGCCGTCCGTCTCGCCGACTCTGGCTTTGACCAAACACAGCAGCTGATGATTCATCCGCCCATACACGGAAACAGCTTTTGTCTTTCGACAAATGCAATGGGCCCCCAAAGCTCGACTCATTCATGATGTGTCAAACGAAAAAAAAAAACAAAAAAAAAAACCCGCTACTCATGTTCCGGTCTCGCTCAAGCATATACATTTAATAATTATACTAATATTATAGTTTGTATTATTATAACTACTCCAATCGCCGTTCTCAGTTCAGCTTGGATTAGTCGGATTGGTAACAAAGGCTCTGATAAGCTTGTGCGAATTTAGTAAAAATAATGGCATTAATTAGCCAGCACCATGTGTCTAGCAGATGCCTATGTACTGCTTGCAAGCAGTATATATATACTAAATATAAATATAAATATGTGTGTAATTACAACTAATCAGAAGCAGTGCATGGGTGCTTTTACACTGGGTATCTTCGAGTCGACTCTGCAAGCTGCGTTTCTGCTTCATTTTTGCTTAAACAAAACTTGACACAAAATAATTGAAAAGAAATTAAATATTGCTGATGCCAGTGAGCCCCAAATAAGTTGTGTTTTCCCTTGACATAACTTGACTCGACGAGGCTTTAAGCATTAAAGCTGCGACTTTTCACATTTGATTGATTGCTCAAGTCGAATTTCAATTCGAATTCAATACTCAATTGAGTTTAAGATATTGCAGATAAGACGTTGACAGCGTGTAAACATCGCATGTATTTGATCAAACAGCGAGGGTGGCTCACAACTTAATAGCAGTTACAACAAAATCAAAGTTATACATAAATATGTATAATATAAATATAACAAAATACAGTTGTTAATCAGTGGAATTGGATTTTAAATGAATATATAAATCTAGTTAAATGATTAGTTTGTGCTCGTTTGTTTTAGGCAATATCAACTGTAGCTTAAAAAGAAACATTTAAGAAATTTTTACAAAATTAGTTTTAAGAAATAAAATATGTGTTTTACTTAGAAATTTCTTGTAATTCTTTATAAGCAATATACACTGAATTGAGCACAGGAAATAAAGAAAAGAAATTCTTTATAAGCAATAAAAACTGTACTTAGAAAAAGTAACTAACATACAATTTGTATAAGATTTCTTTAAACATTTCTATAAGTTGACATTGTCCACAACTCTCTTACTAATAGAGCGAACCTCGCTTGAGGGATTTTGTTGTGGGGGAGGGGAGGGGGAATTGGGGCAGCACCCTAAGAGACTTTATAGCAAGCATATGCAGATACAGTCGGATATATGCTTACAATCCTGACCCTCTTGCGAGGGAATGCGCTAGTTATATGAACACATACATGATATGTATACATATATACATAAGTAAATACAAATATACATACTTACATACACACATACATATATACATACATACACATACATGCTTGCATACATACATGTGTATCCATGCATAAATGAGACTGCTTATCTCTAATATCACTGAGGGGCTCCCCCCCCCTTTTCGGTTTGAAGAATGGCGCGGGAGAGCGGTGGGAGAGAGGGAGCAGCATGGTGGAGAGGAGGAGAAGGAGGTAGAGGGAGTGAGAGGGATAGAGGGGAAACATGCATATTCAGATTTCAGTTTTTATGTCATACCCACCCCAATTTCAAAAGAACGCAAGACAACAATATGAATAAGAAGCAGAAGAAGAAATGGAGTAACAAGAAGAAGAAGAGCACAAACACATACAAACACTAAGCACACACACACACACACACACACACAGGCACACACATGTTGATCATGCATGAAAGCGGGCCGCGTTTACCCTGAAATCAAACAGAGCCTAAAAACTGTGATGGGAAAACTGTGAAGAAAGAAGGGGAGTGTGCGTGTGTGTGCGAGTGTGTGTGTGTGTGTGTGTGTGTTGCGGGGGCTGCTGTTGTTGCTGTTGCTATTGCTGCAAATGCAGAGTCACCGGAAACGGCGTTAAATGCGTAACAAGGCGCTTTTCAATTGAACCGATCCAAATACAAATAAAAAGCATTAAATAAATGAAATTGTTTGTATGCAAAACATTTCACGTTGCGACCTGACAGTTCTTGTTATCTGCGTGGATAAAACGCACAACGCACCACAGATCCAAAACTGTCACACAGCACAGCACAAGGCGGAAAGAATCAATGTAAGAGCAGCTCACATCAGCATACCGAAGCTTGAATACCCTAACACAAATGCAATGCATTCAGAAATTCAGAAATTTCAATTCTTTGAACTATTGAAATACACTTATTACACTTAAAAATAAATTTAGATATTTACAGAGCAGTAATATTTCTATTTCAATCTCAAATTCATTTAATCTTTCTCTATCTCTATCAAATTTTAAATATAATTTTCCTAAAATTACTTGAGTTTTTTTATGAAAATTTAGTAATAAATACAATTTTAAAATAAATAAAATTACTTAAATAAAAATGACAATTTCTATAAATATATAATTATTTATTGAATGAAAGTATTTCAATCTCTAGCAAAATTAAATATAATAAAAATATAAAAAAATTTCAAAGCAAAAATATGAATATTAAAGTTATACTTCTAAATAAATAAAATAATACTAAATAAATAATAAAATAATAATAAAAAAAAATATATATATATATAAAGTAGAAAAAAATTGGTAAATTGGTAAAATGAACCAAAGTTTAATAATTATAATTCTAAATATAAATGACTTGCTCTTATAAATATACAAACTTAATAAAAATATAAACTAAAGTTGCTACAATAGAAATCTCAAGATCTGAAGACATAATACGCCAGTCCCTCTCCAACAGTTAAAAAAGAAAAACATTTTAAAATTTAATGTTTACTTTAATTTTGAAATAAACATGAATATATCAAAAAACAACAGAGACTTTCCTATAAAAATCCCCAAATTTAAGCTAATTTTTATGTAATACACACATCTATACATCTTAAAGTTCAATGATCTGAGCGATATTCACCTATATGCTATATTTAACAGTTAAAATCAGCTATATCAAATTTCAGTCGCCAAACTTCACTGAGAGCTGAGTTCACATAGGCTATGGCTACAATATGCGTTACATATTTGATCGCGCAACGATAACACTCGCGCTAGCAGGCAGGGTATGCACAAAAACTGAACGCAACGAAAAAGCAAACAGAGCTTAATTGAAAATATCTCATTGGCTCTGCGATGATATTTTTTTATTTTTTCTTTTGTATTTTGTATTTTGTATTTTGTGGTTGCAACATTTCGATATTGAGCGGCGCGTCGCAAAGTTCGGTTCAAGTTCTGCTATCAAAATGTGTTAGAAAAAAAAGCGAAAGAAACTAAGAAAGAAGTGAAGAAAAGAAGCAATATAATAATAGTTAATTTATATTTTGTTACAAAACAATCTTTAAACAATTGAATTTTAATTCATAAGCCACTTGCTCTGGTCTACTCGAAGGTGGGTTGTTCGCTTCCCTTAAGTTGTCGCTGACCTTTTGACTGCTTATCTTCGCTTGATTTTACATTTCGTTATTTTATTTTCTTTTTTTTTTATATATTTCTTTTGAATTGCTCATAAAAATGTATACGAGAAAGTGCATTTAAAACGGCTACTGATAGCGCCTGGAAGTTGCATGATTTCCACAACCCAAAATGACAAATAACAAAAAAATTTCGAGCAAACAACAGGCAACGAGATACCTTGTGTATACCCTGTCAACTGCAAAAGATTGCCTTAAGCAATATGCAATGCTCATGTTTTTGTGTTATCTGTACAAATTAATCTGAACTAATTTAAGGAAATCGTTTTTTTATGCCCTGAACAGGGAATACATTAGTTATGTCTGTCCGTCGATCTCAGCAACTATAAAAGACTAGAGACACCAAATGTGGCAGGAAGTTTTCCGTATATCGTCCACAGATCAAGTTTATTTCAAATATTGCATAACTCCCACCCTTCCCCCGCAATTCGGAAATTATGGCTACATTTCTCAGCGTACATACTTCTAATTCTACAGATGCTTAAATAATACAGAGAAGCAATGCTGAAAGTTTCATCAAGTTCGGTCTATAAATAAGAAAGATAATCACAAAAGAAAGCAAATTGAACTGCTTGCGCTTTGTGCGTTGCGGCGCGTGATGTAGCACTCAGCTTTGGCGCGCAAACAAGCTGAATGAACCTGATCAGATTGCTCAGCTTAAATTGCGTTCGATTTGAGGAATTATCACTGAAAATATCAGTTTAGTAGTAATAATTATGAAAGTATTTGAAGAACTGTACTTCAGGGTATTTTACTGTCGCGTGCGCTCGACTTTCGTAATTTATTTTTTTGTTATTGTTATTAACATTTATCATTATTTTGACCATAAGTTTTTCAATAAAATAGTTAAGCTTGAACACTAAAGACTTTCTAATTATACAATTTGCATCTTGTACCCACAAGTAAACCCAATCTTAACCATAAAGAACAGACTTGCCTGTTTATAGTAGTCCAATTCAGTATTCCTATCTATAGTCTAGAAATACTTTTGATTAAATCTTCAAAGCTTCCTGCAAAATGCAAAATAAATTCGAATTCCTTACAAAATCTATGAAGCATCTATGCCACATCTGATTCTATAGCTGAAAGCTCTATGTGCTCTATTGCTCCCACATTCCGCTCACAGACTCAGAAATATATATATTTTAATTATATAAACTAAATCATAAAATGAAATATATACAATTATTACTAAGCTGTAGATTGCACAGCTTTAACGTGCTTCAAAGCTCTGGCTTTGCATGTGCTGAGCTTTAAGCGCATGAATCATTATCTTTCACGCTTTAAATAACGGATCAACAAAGCAGTGCATAACCGTTAGAGTCAAAGAAATCCGTTAAGTGAGCAAAACAACAAAACTCTGAGCAGGGCATATACGACAAGTAGCTGCCCTGTATGCATATGTAAATAGGCAGGGAAATATCTATAAAAATTAAAAAAACTTATATACAAATTTACGCTATAGCGTGCACTATGCACGACTAGTAGTTACCCTGTAAGAAAATATATAAAGTATATATAAAATATACAAATATAGAAAAATGTATTTACAAGTTACGCTAGCTTCACACATTGCATTATGGGGAGTGCACGACTAATAGCTACCCTGTAAATATGATAAATAAGCAACTTAAAGGGTACCAAGCGGAGTAAACACGACTGGTAGTTACCCTATAAGTATGGTAAATAACGAACTTATGCTTTAGTTTTGAACTTTTGCTATTAAATGGAGTAAACACGACTGGTAACTGCCCTGTAATCATTTGTTTATGGAAATATAGGAAAATGTTTATAGTAATGTTATAGTTTCGCACTCGACCTCAAACAGGGTATACACGACTAGTAGCTACCCCGTGAGTATAAGAATAATGGAAAATTTATACTGAAACAGGCAATTCTACATACAATTTCTACCAAGAAATGTATGAAGACTTTGCGAACTTTACGTAAAGGGATGTTCACGACTAGTAGCTACCCTGTACGATTTTGTAGATGTATAAATAGATGTGGAAATATGGGAAAATTTGTGTTGAATATGCGTACTTTTCATTACGAGAAGTGCATGTCTTGTAGATACCCTGTAATTTGTTAAAAATCGCTTCAACTCTTTGAGATGATATTTATATATACTTGATACTAATTTATAAAACCTGATAATACCCTAGATTTAACTAATCATATGTATGCATGCATGTATGTGTGTGTGTGTGTGTTTCGCTTTTGCAGCATGGATGCCCCCACACAGTCTATATACCCGCATTCCGCAACGCTTTTTGCTGCCATCAGTGCCTGTGTTTTTGTGACCATCGGCGTGTTCGGTAAGTGATGCCCCTAAATGCCCTAAATGATAATGTTCCCTCAGTTGATCCACCTACATGTGTATTTGTATGTCTGCATTATTATTATATTGTCAATTATTGCAGGAAATCTGATAACGCTGCTGGCGCTGCTCAAGAGTCCAACGATACGTGAACATGCGACGACCGCCTTTGTTATATCCCTAAGTATATCGGATCTATTATTTTGCTCCTTCAGTCTGCCATTGACTGCCGTGCGTTTCTTTCAGGAGGTACAATCAAATATATATATATAAAAATATATATCTATATATTATATTAATGCAAATTTCTTCTCTGCAGAGCTGGACTTTTGGTAGCACTTTGTGCAAGATCTTTCCGGTTATTTTCTATGGCAATGTGGCTGTCTCACTGCTCAGTATGGTGGGCATTACACTCAATAGGTGTGTATACAGTTTGTACTGCGTTTGTATTGAGCATAATAAATCCATTGTTTGTTCCCCAACTCAATTAGATACATACTCATCGCCTGCCACAGCAGATACTCACAGATCTATCGGCCCAAGTTTATAACGCTGCAGTTGATCTTCGTTTGGGCCGTATCCTTTCTACTGCTGGTGAGTTAACTGAATTAACAATTATACGTATATATATCGGAGTATTAATGCATTTATGCTTACAGCTTCCACCAATATTGGGCATCTGGGGTGAGATGGGACTGGATGAGGCAACGTTCTCATGCACGATACTCAAAAAGGAGGGTAAATCGATTAAGAAAACACTTTTCCTAATTGGCTTTCTGCTGCCCTGTCTGGTGATCATCATTTCGTATTCCTGCATCTATATAACCGTGTTGCATCAGAAGCGAAAGATACGCAATCATGATAATTTTCAAATTGGCTCTGCCGGCGGTGGAAAGACAGCATCGACATCCGCATCCGGTTCATATGTGACCACAACGAGCACACGAAAGGCACGGGAAGATAATCGCCTCACTGTGATGATGGTCACCATATTCTTATGCTTTCTCATCTGCTTTTTGCCACTGATGTTGGCCAATGTGGTGGACGACGAACGCAAAACATCCTATCCCTGGTTGCATATCATTGCATCCGTCATGGCCTGGGCGTCCAGTGTCATCAATCCGATTATTTATGCGGCCAGCAATCGCAATTACAGGTGACAACATGCGATACGATGTCGAATATTGAAGTCCAAAATTAATTCATTTTTAATTACAGAGTTGCGTATTATAAGATATTCGCATTGCTCAAGTTCTGGGGAGTGCCGCTGTCACCGATGCCAAGTAGAAACTATCACCAAAGCAAAAACTCAAAGGAATTATCGGGCGTTATTCGCAGCACGCCATTGTTTCACGCTGTTCAAAAGAATAGTATTAACCAAATGTGCCAAACATATTCAGTATGAGTCTTTTGTATTCGAGTTTGCAATACATTATTAACTACTTATTAATCTATGTATTTTTTTTTTCCTAATTTATACATATACATATATACATATACGAGAGCGCATAAGAAACGAAAATAAAACAAATATAGAGAATGACAATAAAAACCGTTACTTTTCATTACAGTGGAGAGTGAGAGAGCTCGAGCCTGTGCTCTTCATACGAAAACTCTACACTTTCCCCTACACTGGGTCTCTCTCTTTACAGCTTTGCTAGCGAAAGAAACAATGGGCAGAAGATAACTCGATAACAATTGATATACTTTCCGGGGCCCGCTTAAAATAAATGCCAAAACTCATCGATTAACCAATGGCAGCTGTCAGCTGTCATCTGTTACATTTTCATTACTATATTTAATTGCAACTTGGGAATTTAAAGAATTTTACAAAGTGTTTTTGTTTTTTTTTTGTTGTACTATCAGAGACTGACATTTAGCTGCATTCGATAAACTGCTATTGCTGAACGCGCACATCGAAAGCATTGGGTTTATCGATATGCAAAAACACAAAAAAAGGACAGTGAAATACAAACGGTTTTAGGTTGTGTGTTTGTGTGTGTGGATGTTTTTGTGCTTTTGGGTGCTGGAATTCGAGATCCAACCTAAAATTCCATTCCATTTTCGAGAATCTCCGTATCGAGACTAGTATCGACATCTTTATCAATATCATCATAACTGAATTGCTCGATGGGATCCTCAGCATCACCGAGTATTTGGAGAATCTTCTTAATCACCTTGTTATAATTTGCGGCATCCCCTTTCTTCTCGCAAATCATTCTCACATCGCGCAACTTTGATATATAGAAATCGCGCTCCTTCTCGGTCTTTTGTAAATCTAATTGCATGTTCCTTAAATTTAATTGATTTCCTGTCACATCGATTAATTCCTTTGTCTTCTGATATGTTGAACGATCGCTATGCAATGTGCGTGCTCGAATCTCATGAGTAGAATACAGTGGGGCTGAAGTAATCAAATAATGCGGCTTACAAACACTCCCTCCACTGGGACCAAAGCCCATGGGAGCACCCTCACGGGCGACAAGCGCATTGTAGGCCTTGCCGTTGTAGTTGGCATTGAAAAACTTGCGAAACCATTGAAGAAACTCAAAATTATCCTGAAAACGTCCCTTGATCAGCCGCTCAATGGGTATCTCTTTGTTTACCTTATTCTTCTGAAAGCTCGCCTGCAACAGCTTAAAGTTATGTACAAACTCGTGCTCCTGATTAGCACGAAACTTAATGCGCTTGATGGCTAACGAATTGGGAAACAGCATGTCCATGAACTGGCAATATGCAGCGCCTAGCAACAAAGGCCGACGACAAATGAACTCGATCATCAAAAGAGTCTATGAACATTTTTCACTCACCAGTGCAAAGCTCCTCAATCTTTTTAAATTGCGATTGCAATAGTTTATTAACCCATGTTAGCATATCATGGCGTGACCAATTATGCGAAGACACATTCGTCGAATGCACATTAACAGCCATTTTAGCAATATATCCTTTTAAGTTCACCTACACTTATCGATTTTACGTTGTATGTACAAATTGTACAAAAAAAATTACGTCTTTTTAAAATTCTGGAGACCCTCTGAAAATTTACTGAGCTAAATCTGTACACAATCTATTCAAATACTATGAATGAATATAAAACATACGCTTACTATGATTAGGAAAAAAAGAAACCCAAATTGGTAGCTAGACAATCGATCTGTAACCACGTCAGTCCAGCGTGCATGTGCTGTTCCCGTTACTTCTGCTGCTAATGCCTTATTTTTTACATATTCTTCTCTCTAATGAAACAATTGGCGGCAAGTCTACACAAGTCTAGCAATACTAAAACGTTTAAGGAGAGTTTGCTTTGCTCTATGACGATCGTTTGTAGCTCAAAGCTGAAGACACTAATACACACACGCGTTTCGCACAAAATTTATACACATGGATGTTTCACATTTAAAAAAAATGGTTTTATTCTTATTCCTTTTGTTTTCTTTCAGGAGAATTCTTAACGCACACTAGTTGTTAACAACTATACACACACAATTTAGGTGAGGTATTGTTGTTGCCGCATTGGGGGTATTTATGCCTTGACGGCAAATTTGCGTTGTGGGAAGATGGAACGCTTGCGGATTTCCTTCAGCGTCTTGCGGTTGGCGTTGCGCGGCGACAGAGCCTTGCGCATGGCGCGGGTCTTCTTTTTGCGCAGATCCAATGGCTTGTACTTCTTGTTCTTGAACACCTTGCGCAGATTCTCCTTCTGCTTCTGGTGCATCACAATGTAGACGCGAGCGATGGCTTTGCGCACAACGCGGCTGAAATCAAATAAAATAACAAATTAATTAACTGTTCCAAGACTACATTGTTGTTGCTGCAGTGTGTTTGTGCGTGCATCTGTTTGGCGTTAAATTGAACTTACATCTTGGACAGCTTGGATGGTGCTCCACCGGTGACTTTAGCCACACGCAGATTGAGCAGCTCATTCTTGAGCTCATCCAATTGCTTGGTGAGCTCCCTCTTGTCCTTGGTTCTCAGCTCGGAGCACTTAACCTTCACCTGTATTTCGATACGAGAATAACAAGAAAATTACAACAAATCAGTTTTCATCGAATCCAAGGTATATACACCAAAAATAATTGTTCACACACAATATATGCATATTTCGTTTAGTGTTTTACATATTTCTTTGTTATTTTATATGCGGATGTGTTTTATTTTCAGGAATTAAAATTTACAGAAACTCGGCACCAACCATTTTTCTCGCTGGTCACGTCAAAAAAGAAAGAACTAGGGCCACACAACAGAACTAGGGATGCAGCATGAAAACAAACGCCGATTTTGACAGTTGCGCTTCTTTACAGCACTAGAGTTGCCTAGCACTGTTTCAATTAATGTTAACTATTAAGTAGTGCTGTTAAGGGGTTAGAAATCGACAATATGGCAACACCGGCAAATCCAACTTCAGCCCCCGCACAACACAAGCGATTCCGCAATTTGTTTAAACTTATTCGTAAATGAATTTGCCATAGAAAACAAAGGACAGACAAAAAAACAGTCAGATTAAATTAGAACATGGCTGACAGAGCTATAAAGCTGCTTATAATCGGAGAGAGTGGCGTAGGGAAATCCAGGTAAATAGTTAGCACACTTTCAATTGCGTATTTTTCATATACATGCATGACACACATACACATATGTAAACAAATACGTAAATAGAGATTGGCTTAATAATAATTAGTCATCTATGCAAACTGCGTATTTCATCTGAGGCTCTAAAATTTACAGCCGTATTTTCAATGATATATTATTTTCTTTTAGCCTGGTACGTCGCTTTGTCGAGAACAAATTCGATGAGAATCATGACGTCACAATTGGTATGGACTTTAAGACTGCGGTGATGAATGTGGATGGCATTGATTACAAAGTCGCATTGTGGGACACAGCTGGAGCCGAACGGTTTCGCAGTCTAACGCCTAGCTTTTATCGCAAGGCTCTGGGCGCTATACTCGTGTACGACATAACAGATCGAGATTCTCTGGTTAAACTGGAGGCATGGCTGGCCGAAGTGGACAGTTTCAGTGACAATCCAAATATAGCTATTATTGTGGTGGGCAATAAGATAGACAAAGAGCGTGTTGTGGATCGTGAGGAGGGACGCAAATTTGCCCGCAAGCATCGTGCGCTCTTCATTGAAACATCGGCAAAGTGTGATCAGTTTGTAAGCGATGCATTCAGGGATATTGTGGAAAAGGTAAGCTCATTTCTTATCAACATAACAATATAAGTATAAATATATATGTATCGAATTCATTTAAAGATTGTGTCCTCCGAATATTTTGGCAACGGCAGCGCTTCAAATGGCATGAGCATAGACAATACTCACGATGTGGATTCGCCCGGATCAGCATGTTATTGTTGATGTGTGTGCCGTGATCGTGATGGCTTTTCGATAACAAATTTTATGAAATTTCTAGTGTGTATTTATTTAAACGTTTCAAATATCATTAGCATAAAAGTCGTCTATTCAATATGCCTTCTCACATATCCTTAAACAAAGATCCACATCGACATTTGTAACGGGAAATCTAATACCGGCTTCGGTTTGGTAAGCAACACGACAAAATGTTAAATGTACCTTAATTGTAAATATAATTTAACCCATACATCAATTCAACTGTCCAACGACATTTTGTTTCTCATTCTTTACGTTTCCCAAAGAAAGAGAGAGACGAAGCACTTCGTGTTTCCGTTACGTTTGTCATAAAGCAAAACTTTCCAGGCAAGAACTTGATTTTTTTCTTTCTTTTTTTGTAGATTTTCATTTAATTATTTATTATGAAGACATTACTGCTTTCAAGTCATGATCTCTTTGCGTTAAATTTCATACAAAAAAAAAAAAAAGATGAGATACACATATATAAATTTGTTTGTTACTGCGAAAAAGAGAAGGAAAGAACAATTGTAAATTTTGAAATGTACATGGAGAGCACGATTACATTTTTTCATTGTGTTTGTTGTTGTTCTTATTATGATTGGTGCTGATTGTGTGTGTGTATTTACATTATCGATGAATTTTGTTTTAATTTATCGTTATCGCTAAAACACAAGGTGATTGGTGAGGCTAAAGCGGCGTTTAGGGTAAAGGTAAAGGGACACAATTCCTGGCATATACGCCCTATTATATACACTTTAATTATAGAGTGTTTGTTTTCCATATTTTTGTTTCTTTTTTTTAATAGAGTCTAGGCATTACAAATGTAACTTAAAGTATAGCAACGTATCAGCTGGCTAGCTGGTCACTGGTACGCCCATTTTTACTTGCCAGCGATGCCACTCTTTTTGGCATCCAATTCATAGATAAGCAGGCGCCACATTTTCACCACAAACACCTCAGCCTCCTCATCCAGCACCTGTATTGTAGAATGTTGGATTGGTATATTGATATGGAAAACTATTATGAATGTAATGAATATGATGTGTGTAATTACCATTTGGACATCGTCTAGTATGCTTTGGGGCGGACTGCCAGCCAATACTTTCGAACATATGAAATCGACTAACGTTGGCTCTGGCTCACCGATATATTCGATGATTTTCTTATTGATCCATGGACGTATTTTGCGTTCCATTAGACCGCTGTCAATCTCGTTGCGGTCAAGCTTATAATTAAATAGCTCCTCCTTTTGTGTGGGTATCCTGTCAATAATGCTTTTTATATGGCGGCGTTTTTCATCATGCACCTTTGCACCATTCTCATCCTTTTTGGTGTTTGTAGCCGCAGCATCTGCGCTGCTCGCAGATGCAGCTGCATCATTCTTACCGTGGTGTTTGCTATTGCTACTGTTGTTGTTGCTGTTGCTGCTGCTGCCACCGCCGCCGCCACCATGTTTGCCGCCATGCTGGCTCCCCTTGCCACCGCTGCCACTGCCATTACCACTGCCCATTGAGCCGGAAGAAGTTGAACCACCACCGGATCCACCACTGGCATTGGCGATCTTTTGACTAACGGCAGCGGCAGCAGCGGTCGCCGCTGATACAGCAGAACTTTGACGCTCCGCAACCGTCTGAGATGCACTGACCGACGCCGTGTTGTTGCTAATGTTGTCATCGTAATCTATAAATATGTATAAATAGAAATGTTATTATGCAAATTTCACATAAATCAAATACACTTGTTAGCTTAGCTTCTTTGGTATTTTCTTTTTTAGCACTATTCTTGAAAGTTTCATCGTTGTCTCTCTCTCTCTCTCTCGCTGGCTCCCTTTAAGGTTCAAGCATGTGGAAGGAGTTTTAGTATTTTCTGAATGGTGGCAGCTTTTTTTTTGGACAAATTACAAAATGTGGTGGCAGCACAGTAAAACATTCCCAGACCAGGCACAACAAAGTTGCAAAGTTGAGCACACGCAAGAGTATAATACCCTGAACAGTTCTCTATAATAAAAGTATTTGCAACTAAATTGAAACTATCTTATTATCTTATCAATTTAAGCTGAGCAATCAGGTTAGCTTCATTAAGCTTGTTTGCGGCCAAAGCTGAGTGCTACAAAAGAAACTATCCACAAGCCAATATATTGTGGTCTTGCTCTTACTAATGGATTTTCGTATGATGTTAGCTAACAAGTGTCATGTATTACAGTTAACTGGAACTTCACCAACCTAACGGTACAAGTTTGCGCTTCTTGGGATTTATATTCTCATCGTTGTCATCATCGTTCACAAAGACGCCAGTTGCCTCAATTTTCTTCTTTTTGAGATTATTGCCCAGTGTGAGGGAGATGAGCGGCATGCTCATGGGCGGCGTAGCGGAAGCAGCGGCGGAGGCAGACACATGATCAATGTCCATGGCATCTCTGGACTCGCTACTCTGTCTACTAACACTATCAGCGGACTGATTGTTATTGTTGCTAATGTTATTATTGTTGCTATTCTTTAGATGCGAATAACCGCTAGCATTGGAGGCCGTATCCGCCATCGAGGCTCGATCATCATTTGTCGATATGGAATCCTCGGAGGGCGGCGCTTTATGCGACGCCGTTCCAATTGCTGCACTATCCAGGCTATCGTAGGCATCGGCCATTTGATGTTGATGCTTGCGACGATCCTGCTGCGTTGACTGCATATCTAGTTCACGTCGCTGCGCCTCCTGATTCACATTGATCAAAATTCTCGGCTCGTAGAGCTTCTCGATTTCGCGACGTGCTTTTTCAAATTCTTGCGATGGATTCTCAAATTCCCCACTGAAGATCTTATTCTTTAGTTCGGCCAATTCGTCAGCTTCCTTTTCGCGATCCTTGGAATCGGCGTCCGCTTCACGCACACGTTCCGCCAATCGTTGCTGCAACTCCCGACCTCTGTAATACAATGCATCATCACGCTCATCATCGTAATCCTCAACGAATTCCTTCAGCCGCTTGGCGTCCTTTTCGCGCTCCTCCTGTCGCAACAACTCCTTCAGGCGATACTGCAAATGAAATGATTAATTAATCGATAAATCAACTACGATAACGTTTGCCACTTTCGTTGATATTTCTTCATTCTCCCACTCGTTGCTTAAGAGATCAATGCCACACCTTAAGCATATGTAAATGCAATGATTAATTAATCGATAAATCAACTACGATAACGCTTGGTTTTTGCGATCTCCACATTTGTTGTGTGTCTTCCCTATTGAATCTATTTTTCTTGAAGAGATTAATTCCATTCACACACCTTCTTAAACATTTTACCTTTTCATTTTCCTTTGACTTGCGCTTCTCTCGTATCTCCCAGTTGGTAAGACGCTCCTGGTAGGCGGCTTCCTTTTCGCGTGCCTTTTTCTCAGCCTTCTTGCGCTCACGCATCTCCTCCTCCATTTCCTTTTCACGGCGGGCATCGCGCACCGGCTTAATGACCTTCTCCTCACGTTCCCGCTCCCTGTCGCGATCCCGCATCTCCATGCGCTCCCTTTCACGCTCCCGCTCGCGTTCCCGCTCACGTTCCCGTTCACGGTCACGTTCTCGTTCGCGTTCCCTTTCCCGTTCCTTGTCGCGCAGCTCACGCATTTCACGTTCCCGCAGCTCACGCATTTCACGCTCTCGCTCCCGTTCACGTTCACGATCTCGCTCCTTGGTGCGCGAATTGGAACGTCGCCGTCTGCTGTCCTTGGCATCTGTTCCGCCGCCACGATCCTTGTGATCCTTGCGCACCGGCGACACATCAATGGTGACAATGGACTCTTTGCGACTCCGGCTGCTTAGCTCCTTACTCGGTTCCTTGTCATTGATCTCAACAACTTCCTCGACTTCGCTGCTATTGGAGGCATTGTTCGCTGCTGGTTTGCCACCGCTGCTGCTGTTGCTGGTTTTTCGTTCGCTCTCACGTTGCTTTTTCCGTTCACGATCACGTTCACGTTCCTTCTCCTTTTCCTTGGTGGCCAGCTGTTTCTCCTTTTCCTTCTCCTTCTCGAGCTCCTTGCGATGCTCATCGGCCTCGGCACGCTTCCGAAATTTACCAATCTCACTGCTGATCAGATTACGTTTCTCCTCCTCGAGGGCATTCTCGTTTAACGACTTTATTTTGAGGTCATCCTCACCACGACGAGCCTTCTTATTCCGATTACTGCTGCCGCTACCGCCATACATATCGCCACGATTGCTCCCATCGAAGCCATCAAATTCATGCTTATGCTCCTCGAGCAAATCGTGCATCTGGCTGGTCGCGTACTCGTCCTCAGTCTTTTCATCCATGGCATTGGGTCCACCCTCACCATTCTTGCGCTCCTTCTCCTTGTAATCCTCAATTAACACTTTGTTCTTTGCATCCACCTTGGCCAGCAATGTCTTGCCATCAATCTCCAATTCGCTCAACAGACGCACAGCTCGCATCGCCGCAATGGGACCACTACAAATCAAAATATGCCAATACATTAATTAATTATATTCAAATACATTTAAAACAATTCAATTCATAATGAATCAGATTCCGAAAACTTGTTCAATCAATAAAATGAATTATGAAACGTAGTTGGATTGCTGCTTACTCGAATTCACAGAATCCGAATGTGGAGACGCGTTTCCAGTTAATAACAACACCGCATGTGGCTAATATGCGCTTGAGTAACGCTTCTGGGACACGTTCACTGATATTTCCAACGAATACAGTGATGACGGGACCACGAAACTGCGGCTGCGGCTCTGGCGGTCTATGATAAACTGTTGGCTGTGAGCTGATCGTTGCCGAGTTTCGATAACTGCGTGGCGGGGGATTGCCCATGGGCGGCATCAACTAGATCAATCATTTTGTTGAACATGAGAATTATTAGTATGATTATTATAGATTTTTGACAAGTATTTTGTCGTTTTATTTTATTTTTTTTTGTTTGTTTGTGTTTTACTTACATGCGGCGGTGGTATCGACGGCATCGATGCATTCATATATGGCGGCATCGGCGCACGCGGTGGATATGACATTTTGTTGCTGTTCCTTTTTGTTTAGTCTTCCTAAATACTAATATGTTGTATATTGTTGTTGGCGTGCGTGCAAATTGAAGCCGACACTCTAAAAACCCTCGGCACACACTCAACACACACACACGCATACAACGCACGCACACGGGAATGAGTGAATGTGAATCGTGTACGATATATTTGTGGGCTGAATATGGATATGTGATCGCGTCGCTAACTAACAGAGCGATAGCGTTCAAGCACACTACATGCGTTTTAACTTTGGCGTCTCTTATATTGTCCTCAATATGCGTTTTTTTACATGCATATGCAATTAAAAACTACACGAAAAAAAGGTTGCTATTCTCAAATTTTCACCACTGCGACCGCTGCTACATAGAGATGAGAAAGCGCTGTCGTTATCGCACGCCGTGCGATTACATTTGCAATGCACTCCTCATTCTGAAATATCGTTGAGTTGCCACTTTATTAAAACTACCAAGTGTTGAAAAGTGCTTGAAAATTGAACACAGCTGATTGTTGATTTAAATGCATATATTATAAAATGCCAAATAACTAACAGAAAATTAAACAAATAGGGTAAATATAACAGTTTAATACATTTATTTAACCGGAAACATTGATTGAAGTAGTAGTGGCGCTTTAAAACGTGAAGTCACAGCGCCTATTGTGTATCTAGAGGAAAATAAAGGATTTTGTTTTGATTTGAAATTGAAGCAAGAATTATACAATGCGTCTCGGAGGCGCGCTAAGATGCCGCAGCGCCATGAAGCAACAGTATGTGCCACAGCACAAGCCAGCGCTGGACGATGACATCAAGCGTCTAGAGGATTTTCTGCTATCAAAACCAAATATTTTGGTACTCACAGGCGCGGGCATCTCCACAGAGTCAGGTGACCAACAAATGCCATACACATAGTATAGCTGTATGTATTAACTGGTTACTCTCTATATTTGTAGGCATACCCGACTATAGGTCAGCTGGCGTTGGCCTCTATGCCCGCACCAACCACAAGCCCATTCAGCACATTGAGTTTCTCAAGTCCATCAATGTCCGCAAACGCTATTGGGCCCGCAACTTTGTCGGTTGGCCAAATTTCTCGAGCACACAACCAAATGCTACACATCACGCATTGGCTCGCTTTGAGCGTGAGGCAAGGGTGCAATCCGTGGTCACACAGAATGTGGATCGGTTGCATTCGAAGGCCGGTTCCAAGGATGTCATTGAATTGCATGGTAGCGGTTATGTGGTCAAGTGTTTGAAGTGCGATTATCGCATCGATCGTCATGAGTTCCAGAGCATACTTACCTCTATGAATCCGGCGTTTAAAGATGCCCCAGATATGATACGACCCGATGGTGATGTGGAAATACCAACAGAGTATATAGATAATTTTAAAATACCCCCATGTCCCAGCTGTGGCGGCGATCTCAAGCCGGAAATTGTGTTTTTTGGCGATAATGTGCCGCGACCGCGATTGGACACAATCGCTGGCATGGTATACAATAGCGATGGCCTACTGGTGCTCGGCTCCAGTTTGCTAGTCTTCTCCGGCTATCGCATTGTGCTGCAGACAAAAGATCTTCAGCTGCCGGTGGCCATTGTCAACATTGGAGAGACGCGTGCAGATCACTTGGCCGATATCAAAATCTCGGCCAAATGCGGCGATGTGATACCCAAGCTCTTTGACTTCCGCAACAAGGCATAGCTGAAATGTACATTGTATCGCTTATATATCCTGTATCCAATCAAAGTACCGTGCACTGAATGAGTTAATGTTTCGTTGAGCTGGGTACAGGGTATGTTGAAGTCGGGCACACTCGACTATATTGTTTTTATTTGATGGGTAATATAAATTGTTGAAAATTAACTGTATATTGATCGATCTTATCGTAAATGCCGCGATTTCTGTCACGTATCCAAACATCGGATTCGGTCACCTGCAGCTGTTGCAGCGTCTCCTCGGAACGATCCTTAATGCGTTCATCATCCAGGGCAAAGCGTAAAGTGCAGGTTCCAATCACGGGCTCCGGCTGCTGGTCCTGATACTCGTACACCACCAAATAGAAATGTGCCCCCGATCTAAAGGATTTACACAACAACAGCGGTGGCTTTAGCGTTGCCGCGATATCCAAAGGTTGCGTATCCGGCAGCTCAATCACTGAATCAACCACACTGACATGCGTTGGCGTTGTATCATTTGCCGTGTGTGGGCATTGTTCGAGTAGCGTTAATCTTTGCGAGGGCACAACAGTCACGATGCTCACCTGACTGAATGGGGACACATTGTCCTCATCCGATTGGGTGAGCGATTCATCATCGATTGGCATTGTTAATTCATTTGATTTTTTGTGTAAGTAAAATGTGGCATCAATTTGTTCATCTGCTGTTTCCCAGCTGGCTTTGATCTTGTTGTTCTTGCTAGGACTGTTGGTATTCACATGGGGATTCTGTAGCTTCAACTCGACCTCCGTGCAGAAGCCGCACTTGAAGTCGGGCGTCTTCAAGCCAACGGTGCGTGGCAAACGCATTGTGCCGACGCGACACTTTAAATGTGATCCCGTGGCGGCACACAATATGCAGAGCTCTATGATCCAGCTGGTCCTGTTGTAGTCCCGACCCTGCGGACACAGGCACTCGGTCTGGTCACAGCGCAAACGTCTGTTGTGCAATTCGCTGTAAGCGTTGTGTTGTCGCTCCCAGGTTGCATCACGATCTGGAACAAATACCGATTGCAGCTTGATGGTATCGTGGAACTTCTTGTCGCGACACCACAAACACCTCAGATAATAGCCTGAGGCAATTGCATAGCGTCGCATGCATGTCCGATGGGCAAATCCCTTCCTGCAACAGTCACCATACGTGACTTTCGAGAGCATGAAGACCGTAATGGGACGAAAGCAGATGTCGCATTGTGCGTTCTTCGGCGGATTGTCCAACAGTTGACGCTGAAAGTCATCGCGCGGTGCACAATTCTCGCAATAGCTACGGAACTCATCACAGAATTGACTGACACAGCGATTGTCCAAGCCGCATGCCACATGAAAGACGATGCGGCATTTGAAACAAACAACGCTTGCGCCATTCTGCTTGCAAAATGCACATTTACGTTTCTGAGCAGCTGTCACCTCCTGTCGTATGTCGCGTAGCAGAAAGCCAAGTATGCCACTGGAGTCGCCGCCACGTTGTGGCAAGTTTGTTGACAGCAGCTGCAAGCGCATTATGCAAATGCATGTAATACAACATAAATGTAGTTACTTGTGAATAACAATACTTACCAAGCAATAGTAGTGCACTGTAACATTCTGTTTTATCATCCAATCGCCGTACAGCAAGACATCATCCTCGTCTTCGTATTCATCAGTTCTATTGCAAATATCACATTTGCGCATTTTTATTCTCAGCAAGCATTTAAATTGTGGATGAGTGTGAAGTGCCGCCAATTTATCGACAGTTGTTATCGATACTCTGCGTCAAACAATCGTATTGTGTATTCTCCAACACTGCTTGTCAGATTAGAAAAAACAGCAGCAGAAGCAGCAAAAAAAAAAAACAGACAACAACAACAACAACGGCAATAGCAACATAACATCCAGAGGGGCAAAGTAAAATTGCGGCTGTTATTTGTTAATATAAATTAAACACAATGGCGTACGACTTAAAAAAGGAGTCTGACGTTAAGGAATACGTTGAAAAATTGGGCGTTGAATATCGTTTTGGCTGTTATTCGGAAAAGAAACCGGAAGGTAAATAGCAACAACAACAGGCGGTCTGTTCGATTGCAACAACAACAAAAACAATGTGTGCTCTAACCTAGGTTTCTGTGCATCGTAATTACAAAACATAACATAATCAGTGCGAAAACAATACAAAAAAACAAAATGGAACATATTAATTACGTTATATATATTTATAGTATGTCATCTGTTGGGCGATTATCTGGAGGGCATCAAGAAGGACTTTGAAAAGGCATCCAAAGTATATAAATCGACATGTGACGATTATGGTTACGCAAAATCCTGCTACAAATATGGTAACTATAGCTTCCTCGGCAAGGGCAAAAGTGGCAGCAAAGGCGAGCCCCGTGTCGCCTATCAATATTATGAAAAAGGTTGCAATCTAAATGACTCGGATGCTTGTTTGCACTCCGGCCTGTTGCTCGTCTCGCGCTCGATGCCCAAAGAGATTGACAGAAATGTGCCCAAGGTGAGTTTGATAACATGGCAATAAAGTTATCTTCGGCTAGCTGAAGTTTAGTTGCCCTTGCAGTACGATTTCTCTACATATCTGAAGAGGCAGCAATGATTGGCATACAAAAATCCAAATATCAACCGATCGTTCCTATGACAGCTATAAGATAGAGTAGTCCGATCCGGTCAGTTTCGACATATGTACTGCCTGCAGCGAGACGACGAATCTTTATCAGGTTTCAGCAACCTAGGAGTTGACATAAAATCGGACGGAAAAGAAAGGCAACGACAGACGTACCTGACTGTAACGATTCAGCGGACAGGCAGAGATAAGGAATATATGTATATTGTTCGACAACTCCTTTATGATATCCACTGCAAGGGCATAACAATAATTGAATGATTCTTGCTAATGTTTAACGTTTTCATTGGTTGCATACACAGGGCTTGCAATTCCTGACGAAGAGTTGTGACATGAACAATGCCACCGCTTGCTTCTATTTGTCGGGCATGCACATTTCGGGCGTCCAAAAGAAACCGGAGGATGGTACGGGCGGCGGCAGCGGTGTTGGCATTGCGCCAGCGACAAAAACTGGCAAGGACAATGATTACATTGTGCTAAAGGACATGAAGAAGGCATTTCAATTTGCCTACAAGGCATGCGAATTGCGTAACATGTACGCATGCGCAAATCTAAGTCAAATGTATGCACGTGGCGATGGCATCGAGAAGAACGAAAAGGAGGCGGAGAAATATAAGAAGATGGCGCTCGAAATGCAGGATGAGGTCAAAAAGCAACAGGAGACGCTCAGCTTTCAGCAAGGCGTTGGCATGGCCAACTGATTATCATCTGGACAAGAACTATATATGGATCAATATAGCGTTACCTTCCTTTGATTTTCCGTTTCTTTATTTTCTTCTCTATTGATTATTATTATTATTATTATGATTATGATATTCTTCTTTTTATTTGCAATTCATTTCACTCTCCTCTTTTGCTTTTTATTCTTTTTGTTTTGTTTTGTTTTTAGACAAATCTGCGTATTGTTCCGTTATAATGCTACCTATCGATAACTAATGCTAACTAACTTAAGTGGGTTATATAAAAGAAATGATTTAGATACTTTTGTTATGTGTATATAAGCAGCATTTGCGCGCGTGTGTGTGTGTGTGTGTGTGTGTGTGTGTGTAAGAGAAAGAGAGAGATAGAGAAAGAGAGAGGAAATTCCTAGTTTTAATTGTTAAAGTTAAACAATAACAGGCAAAACAATAATTCCTGTATAATCCAATACCCCCCTCCCCCCTCCGCTGCCCCCCGTTGATACCTTACATTAAATACAATGAAACTAAATCAAATTCGTTTTAATCAATCTCAACACCAACAGATCCAACTCAACTCAAATTCTACAGATTAAACGAAAATGGAAAAACAAAATTATATTGTTTTTTTAGCGTTAATCGTGTTACTTTGCTACTGATAAGGTTTATACCCTGCATGAGTTGCAAAGACATGGGGTATATTATACATAAATGAAATTCACTTCTTCACATCTTCACTTTTTATGCTTTAAATTCAGGAACAATCACTTGGAACACATAGATCTAAAGCAAGAATGCAAGTATTATCAATGGAGTTGTACTAGGTAAAGGAAGTATAGGTAAAACTTGCTATTAGAGCATCCAAAAGTTGCGCTTAACTTAATTTTCTATGTTGCTGAAGTAAGGCTTAATTCTCAAGACTTTTACCGCAAATGAACAGCTAAAACTTTGTATAATTAATGCTCGAAAATCCAACTTATAGAATTCCTAGCATATATAGAATTTATAATATTCTCTCTATATTAGGCACAAGATCTAGCCATCTATGGTAATTATCATGCGTGTCTAATCGAAAGCCCATCAATCAGAATGGCAGTGGTCTAAAACACAGTTCCGATTAAGTGGAAACCATATGGGTTCTACGATTGTCAAGAATTTTAATGAGAAAAGTTTCGATTCAATTAGCTGGACACAGGTCAGACATGTATGAACTTTAGGGGGATAGTGAAGGGAGTAACGGGCAACAGATTCATCTAATTTTGATATATGTTGGCATATGTAGTCGCATGTCTAGTTTATCATCTGGCAAATATTGCTGATAAGCCCTTTTATATGAGACGTCACGTAGCTTTCTCGATGCTTCTCAGATTTCTGTTTGATATCAACTTTAATGTATGTATATATTTGTCTAAGCGCTATGTTGCAAATCAAACATGTTTTCCTACGGACTCTGTTAAGTAAACTATTTATACCCGGCACTTGGCGTGTACAAGGGTATGCTCTTTTCGTGCAGAGGCCATGAGGAGGCGTAGCCTCTTATAAGCAAATAGTCGTAGAACAGACTCTTATAAACCTCTCGCTGAAATAAAGTATATATGAAATATAGTAAAAACCTCGTAGCACATAAACCTTAAGAGCTAGAGACTCTAAAATTGGCACAGAGTTGCATATTATCTTGATGCACATTAGAGTTTTATTAATTATTACCACGCCCCCAGCTGCCCTCACTTATCGCAAAAAGAAGAAAAAAACAAAATCACAGTGCTTAAGATAGCACGCTCTTTGTGGTGTTCAACATTTGCTATTATTAATTCTAATCTTTTCAATTTAATTCTATTAAGATCGCATTTATATAACATTAGTTATGACTGTTTTAAGTTATAAGCGCTTCAATATAGGCAGTAGTTATACCGTTAGAGTTTCAAATTAAAGTTCTATTTGTATTGAGTGCCGGGTATCTTTTAGTCGTTGATTTGACTATAAACTTTTCACTTGCATCAATTCCATTTATAGAGCTGACTAACGGTGTTGTTTTCCCCCCTTTTCAGGTAGCAACAGATTTGAATATCAAAACATCCGAGTCTCTCTGATAAGATGAATGAAAAACTAATGAATGGGAAACACAATAATCAAGCTAATCAGATGTGTTGAATTTAGATGAGATAAAATGTGTTCACATATTATCAAAATCTTGAAAGATTGTAGCGCTTTCGTAGGAAATTGAAACAATGAATATCTTTTATGGCGTATATATAGAATTTACAGTAAATTTCAGAATTTACAGTAAATTTCAGAATTTACAGTAAATTTCAGAATTTACAGTAAATTTCAGAATTTACAGTAAATTTCAGAATTTCAGTTTTAACTTAACTCTAACTTGTTTCGTTGCTGTCTAAAAAGTGTTTTAAAGATTTTCAAATTATTTTCAATGAAAATTGCATGTTGAAAGTGTTAATGAAGTTTAATTAAAATTATTTGATTGCTTAGGGCGTGGAAGCATGAAAAAATAGAGCAATAAATGTTGTATAAAGCAGATTAATTAAACTTATTATTGGGTTAGTTGTGGAAAGCATTATAGAGTAGGCTATAGTAGTACTATGTATGTATGTGTAAGTAAAAGAATGAAAATTGTTGTTGTTGTTATTGCTGCTGTTATTGTTGTTGTTGTTGTTGTTGCTGGAGCCAAGCCCAAACGGACTTTCTTTGATGGCACGAGCTGTTTGTATTGTAGAACATAATTAGTTGGTCGCTGTACCATGACATGACCTTTGGCGGATCGCATTGGATCGTATTGGATCGTGGATGGTGGCTGTAACAAAAAAGAAAATACGATTGCTCACTCGATGTGAGGAAACTGGAGACTGGGCGACGACAACAACAACAACAATAATGCGGGCATACACACATATACAGATAGATGGGTGTGTGTGTATGTGTGTGTGTGTATGGTCAGCATGCAATCGGTTTTTGTGTGTGACAAGTAAATGGTCTATAGTTAGTTAAACTGTATATAAGCAGTGTACAGAATTAAATACATATGTATGTATGCATGTCTGAACTGTAGTATAGTGACTGTATATATGTAGTGTGTGTATGTATGTGCATACAACAGAACACGGCAACGACTGATGCTCTATAGAAAAAAATCAAGCTCGGCAAAAAAATTCGATGCTCAGTTTCGACTAAAGCGCTATCCGAAACATCGAATCAGTTTAACGTCAACGTCGGCGGCATCAAGACAATATATAGAAAAAAATAAGCCAAAGCCAAAGCCAAAAAAAGAAACAATAAAAAAAAACAAAGCAAAGCCAAAAAAAAAAAAAACGCCAAACGCAAATGCAAAAACAAAAAACAAAATCAAAGCCTAGACTCAAAATACATGCAAACTCTGTGTACATGTGCGCACACACTCACACACACACACATGCATATGCATAAGCGAGCATAAAGAAATGTGAAAGATGCGCAACGTCAACTGAGCAATCGGATTGGATTCGGGATTGACATTTTTTTTGCCTATTGTTATTGTTATTTTTGTTGTTGGATTTTTTATTTTTTTTTTGTATGTGAAGCAAAAGAGAAATACAGACAGACAAGCAAGTGACAGCGCTTAAGTGAGAGTACGTGACTGGCACGAGGCGAGCGCGCGAAAGTGAGATAGCAATAGACACACTGGCATAAAACTGTAACATTTCAGAGTGCCAAAGAATAAGGAACAAGAGGAGGTAGCAGAAGAGCAGAACAACAACAGCTGAGCCGAAGAGCAGGAGAGCTGAAGAGCAGAAGAAGCTGTAGCTCAGCGCAGGCGTGTGGCGGACAGTGACGGCGGCTATTTTATGATTGCCCCTTGATTTATGCCTTTGCCTTTTTGGCATTTTGTGTCTCTTTTAAAACGCGCCGCGACAACGCGAAATGCATTAAGTGAGACACACACAGACAAACGCGCATACATATATGCTGATGCCTAGGATTGTTTGTGTGGGTGTATGAGTGTATGAGTGTCGCGCCACGCCGCGCCTTGTGCTTTAAATTTGCCACCTTCCGACCCCCCGCCGTGAGCATTGCAAGAGATCTTCACGACAATTGAAAATAACGCGCGTTTATACTTGTATACAACAAGAATAAGAATAAGAACAAGAACAACAACAACTACAACTACATAAAAACAGGCTTACATGCGTTGTCAATGTATGTGTGTGTGTGTGTTTGTGACACTGTGTAGGTGTATATAGCTATATAGCTATATATATATGTGTAGGTGTGTGTGCTGCGGCTAAAGCCGAGGCCGAGGCTAAAGCGGGCAAATCAACACCATTGAAGTGGAAGCGACAGAGATTGAGATTGAGATTGCGTTTCATATAGCGGCCGCAGCGCAGTTTACGAGTGTCCATCACCACTACAACACCGTGCAGCAATGGAAGACTATTGGGGTCTTAGCAGCACTACGGGTACGGGTACCAAAATTACTAAAATAATAATACAAAAAGAAAAAAATAATAATAAAGAAAAAAGGGAAAACAGAACTAAAACCAAAATCTACAACTAAAATCTGAAAACTATAAAACCAAAAAACCCAACAAAACTCAAGAAAACCTCTTGAAATAAGCGTACGAAAAAACTCAAAAGTGTTACAAATACATGAAACGTACCTCAGTTAATGCTAATTCAATTAATTTGTTCAAAATTATGAAAAGTTCAGATCAATTACAAATATTTTTTTGTCCTTTTTGTTATGCGGCAAAATCAAAGCGAAGCAAACAATTAAAACAAATTACATGATTTGTGTGTGTGTGTGTGGGTGTGTGTAGGTGTATTAAACAGTGACGTCATATGTTACATATTATATATATATATATATATAATATATATATATATTATATACATATTATATATATATATAATATATATACATATATATATATATATATATATATATATATATATATATATATATATATATATACTATAGCTATATATATATATTTTATATATAAAGTCGTGTTTTTTTCGTATCTGCGCGTTTTCCCTCGTTTCCACACACTCAAACACACGCACACACACATACACACACACACCCATACACACACACATACACATTTACATACACCCACACATATGCATACATAATCTATTTATATATGCATGTGTGTGTGTCTGTGTGTGTGTGTGTGTGTGTGTGTCGCGTAAACTAAAGCATATGGATCAATTGTCTAAATTGGCTCATTAAGTGAAACTTAATGACATTTACTATGCACAAAAAAAAGAGAGAAAGAACCCAACAAAAAGCAAAGAAACAAACAACAAAATGGAAAAAAAGCAAAAAAATAAAGCAAAAAATATAAAAAAATAGACTGTTGTTGTTGTTTCTGTTGTGACTATTGTTTAGTTAGTTTATTTTTTTTTTTGATTTTTTTTTTGGTTTTTTGTTGCGGAAAACTTAATTTTTATAGATGACTTCATTTGTATCTGTATTTCTGTATTTGCCGTACAATGCGGCGTATGCGCAATCTGATTAAGCATACGTTGCCTGCTGCTTTAGCTGCATTTGCTGCTGTTGTTGTTGTTGCACTTAAAGAAAATTAAGCGCAAAAATTAACAACATTAAATGCAATCAAATTTTACTTTGTAATCACAGCTCAAAAAAGCTGCATGTTCAAAATGTTCTAATTATATGTTTAGTTATCTATAGATTATACATATACAACTATATATTTATAGATATATAACTATCTGTCTTGTGTATAGTTATGCAAACGTTTTGTTGCAACGCATTCAAGCGTCAAAAAAAATAAAAAAAAAACAGAAAAGAAAGAAAAATATCAATTAAGTCACAAAAAAAGAAAAACACGCAACTGCAAAACTGCAACTCATGGATCACATTAAAATGGCTCAATTAGGGCGGAAGATGGAAAGATTATATCAGCAGAGCTTGTGAATATAGTCAACTGAAACTTAAAGCAAATCTATAGATATTAGTTAGTTAGTTTCTTGACTTTAGCTGCTTCAATTTCATTTGATAGTTTCTAGAACTTTTGCTTGATTTCAGTTCAGTTTTGTAAGTAGATTTCTTATACTTGAAATAAATATTCTCTAACGCACAACTTTTTAGCAAAATTTCGAGAGAAAAAAGTTAAGAAAATATAAACAGATGAGTTCGCAATGAAATTTACTGCTCCATAAGGAAATATAGTATCTTTGTAAAATATAAATATAAATTAATAAATAAATATAAATATTATATTATATATTAAACATATTTATAGTTTAGACGAGATGGAAACTCGTAAGTTGTAGTTTGAAATATTTATACAAAGTATTAATTTTACATAAATCTATTGATTCGCTTCGATCTATATAGGGAATACTATCTAAGCTATATATTAGCAAACTCTTACATAAAACTATCAATAACAAAAAACATGATATAATAAATTGAGTTGCAGCAAATTTGATAAGTTGCCAGTTCAGTGTGGCAATAGATTTGCTAGACATGATAACAAAATGTAGAAATGTAGCAGCATAGATTAGTGTGTTGCTTGCTTTTTCTTTTTCTTTTCCTTTCTTCTCTTTTTCTTTTTTGGAAACATGATTAATTCGGACAAATCTTAAATTGTCGGTGTGATGCCGTTGTTCGTTGGGTGCACGGCAACTTGCGCAAGAAACAACGACAACTACAACTACAAGTAGAACCACAACTATAGCCTTAGCTATAGATACATACACACAGATGTATACATATATTTATATATATATATATATATATATATATATATATATGTATATATATCCACACTGACTGTCCAAACTATTGAGATGAGTTGCGATGAGCCGAGGCACAGCTTGGGTGCTCTCAAAGTTACTTAAACGGTATACAAAAGTCATATTAAAACGCATTGTCGCGTTGATTTTGCTTACTTTATGTATCAAATAACTAACATACACAGTTATCACTGTACCTTATATACATATATATATATATACATATATATATAGATCTGACTATAACTATGGACTTTTCAACTGTCTGACTGTGAGTGGTTGTTTGTTGAGTCTCTTGTAAAAACAATAGACAATTGCGGCAATGAGACGTATACGTAATATGCTTTACAATACAACATTGTCAGTGGCGTTTTCGATTTCAGTGTTGAACAACGCAGTTTGTTTCACTTAACACATCTGCTGGCTTCCATATACTTCAAGTTATTCTCATTTAATTTAGTGTGAATACAACAAAGTGAGAACTATTTGATTAGCAAGATATATTTTATAAGAGAGATATATCTTGTATTGCTTTATATCTTTCCTCTATTATTACTCTGTTACTCTTTTCTATCTAATTATCTTAATATTTCGTATTATTTACACTTTTATCTTAAAGTCCTCACATAATTCTTCTAAATTTCCATTTAACTTTGTCTTACGATTGCTTTCTTTCTCTCATTAAAATGTGCAATAAAAGGGTATAATAGTTTCGTGCAAGTGTATGTAACAGGCTGCAGAAGGCGTGAAAGTCTCTATAAAGTATATATATATTCTTGATCGGTATGAGCAGACAATTTGTTTGGAGCACGTCCGTCTGTTCGTCCGTCTAAATGAACGCTTCGCGCACAGCAACCCTAAGAGGTAGAGCCATCAAAATTTGGCATAAGGGTTACTGTTTATTAATAGAATGGTATTATGAAACGATCCTGAAAGTTTCATAAAAATCGTTCAATAAATAAGAAAGTTATTAGATATTCAGTGTTTTGCTCTTTGCGTGCAACTAATGTGGGTGCGAGCAAGACAGCGAACGTCAGCGTCCGTTCGTCTGTCCATCTGTCTGTATGAACGCGTCGTTCTCAGCCACTAAAAGAGCTAGAGACTCCAAATTTGGCATGAAGGTATATCCTCTTCTGATCGACCAAACTAATTATGGCCACATTTCATAGATACTTCTAACTTCTAAAGATAACTGTTCAGGGTATTATACTGTCGCTTACGCTCGATTTTCGTAATTTATTTTTCTTCTCACTTTATTCACTTAATTCTAGTATTTTTTTTATTGAACTTCTTCTTATTAGTATTTAATATATTAATTTTTTGCTCTTCTTCATGTTTTTTCTTGTATAACTTTTTTCTACGATTTTTCTTTAATTTTTTTTTTTTTTAATTTTTTTTTAAAGTCTTCACATAACTCTTCATTAATGAATATTATATGGTAATTTAACTAACTTGATTTGCCTAAAATTTGCAATTTTAGTTAAACTTTGTTTCGTTTGTCTTTTTGTAGAATTAAATATCTAAATTTGTTGTATATACGAATATATTTTTTTAAATTTTTTTTCCGAATTCTTAGATAATAAATAAGTATTATTTAATAGTATATCTATAGTTTAATAGTATATCTAAATTGGTGGTCTTCTTGGTATTTTAGATCTTGGGATTGTTTTCTTTTTCTTTATAATTATACTAAATATATATTTTAACAATTCTTATAATTTTTAACGATAATCAAATTATTAATATTATTTATTATATTTAATATTAAAAGTAAATTAAATATAAAATTAGTTTCTAAGCGAAATAACTATTGTATCTAACTTGATCTCAGTTGTAATTTAGTTTTTGGCATTATTTTATTGGCTTGGGAATTTTATATTCGCTTCTTTCTTCTTCTTTCTTTACTTTTTCTAAATAGTACAAAATGTCATATTAGTTGTTCTCTTCGATTTGTTTGTTTTGATGTTAGCCTTCTTTTTCTATATCAGCGTTAAATTTTAGTTTTTCCCATTTTTTTTTTTTTTTTTTTTTTTTTTGGTGTTGGAGAAAATTTTCCTTCTCTCTCTCTCTCTCTGAGGCATTGTTTTCTAAATGTAAAAGCTCCTTGAACGCATTTCGTACATTCTCTTACATTAATAATTTGATTATTTAATAACTTAATTTTTTTTGTTTTAGATCACTCTCTCTCTTTCTCCCTCTCTCTCTTTGTCTCTCTGAGGCATTGTTTTCTTTATATATACTTTCGTAAATTTCTTTCGTATACATTAATTAAGTGTCTTTACTACTATTCATAACTCCCTCGTGTAACTGAACTGCCCTAGGGTCGCGATCCCCGTAGACTTGTTGCTTGCTTGGTTACTCGATTGTTTATTGTATCGCTTTCTTCTACTGCTTATGCAGCGCTCATTCAATTAAAATGAACTTAATTTACAGTGATTGAACATTTCGCTGATTGTTATCCATGTTAAATTTATTATCATTAACCTACACCCCCTCATCCCACCCATTCCCCTTCCAGTCTTGCTGCTATCCACAAACTCAGCTGAACTATGTAAATGCTGATTAAGTATTATTGCATTATGCGGGCCGACGGTTACAAAATGCGTTTGGTTCAATTGACCCCGAAGACGTCTTCATTTTGTTGGAGCGCCAAGTTGTATGCCAAGGGGAAGGGACAAGGGGGAGGGTGTGTGTGTGTGTGTGTATAGCTAGAGCTGGAGTCAAAAAACCCCGGGAGCGTTGTCTGTACATCATTTGTTGTGTGTCTACACTCTGGCACGCAAAGTGTCGATCTGAGAACTTGCAAATCGTCCCCCCTCAAGTTCCCCAAACATTCCACATTTCGATTTGTTGTTCATCTGCTTCTTCTTATTGCTGTTGCTGTTGCTGTTGATCATATCATATCATATCATATAGTATAGTCGTATAGTCTCTATCGACGCTGCGATGGCGAAGGAAACTGTCTCGAAACAAAAATTGCCTTCAATTGCTTATCGAAATTTATGCAAATTGCCCACAAATATTGTACAAATATGCACGTCTATATCTATATATAGATACTGCTCCAAATATTCTCAACTTAGAGTGGTTCCAAAAAAAGAAAATAAAAGAAAAGAAAGCGAAAAAGAAAGGACAACAGTTGTTTATATCTTTCTTTCTTTCGGTGTTGAAATAAATATAAATAAATATTAAATATGTTTTAATTATTATATATATTATAATTTTGAT
Source organism: Drosophila macrospina (assembly GCA_035042075.1). Classification (NCBI taxonomy): domain Eukaryota; kingdom Metazoa; phylum Arthropoda; class Insecta; order Diptera; family Drosophilidae; genus Drosophila; species Drosophila macrospina. The sequence goes on along the minus strand of JAWNLW010000467.1, from coordinate 3,727,323 downwards.
GAGAATTCTTTTCAAATATTTAGAGCATTCCATTAAATATTTATTTTAATTTATTTTATATGTTTTGCTATGAGAAAATTAAATGGAAAATTATTTAGAAATTTTTTTACAATTTCTGCAAAAAGTAAAAGCCATTTTTGAAAATATATATTTTATATTGCATTTATATATATTTAAAAATAAATATATATGCTTAAAAGTCTCTAGTTGCTTTAGGTTTTATGTTAAGTTCGAAAAATTTGCAATTTGTTAATGTTTAGCAAGAAGTTAATAAATATGTTTGTAAAAACTTAAAAGATTTTAAAATTTTTTAAAAATGAATTATTTAATTATCTAAAAATTATTTACAAATTATAAAAAAATTATTAAAAATTTTTGAAAGGGTTTTTCTTTTTTTTTAAATGAATTATTATAAAATTTCTTATAAATTACTTAACAATTATTTAAAAATTATTTACAAATTATTAAAAATTGAATAAAAATTAACAATTATTTACAAATTTGAATCATTTTAAAAATAATTTTAAAATTAATCAAAAATTATTTAGAAATTATTCAAGATACTTAAAAATTATTAAAAGATTTTTTTTAATAATTATTAAAAAATTATTCGCAAATTATTTAAAAATTACTTAAAAATTCAAAAATGATTTAAAAATTATTAAAGAATGATTGAATTATTGAAAGATGTTTTTAAAATCTATTATTTAAAAATAATTTAAAAATGATTTAAAAAATATTTAAAAATTACTGAACAATTATTTAACAATTATTTACAAATTCAAAAATGATTTAAAAATTATTAAAGAATGATTGAATTATTGAAAGATGTTTTTAAAATCTATTATTTAAAAATAATTTAAAAATGATTCAAAAAATATTTAAAAATTACTGAACAATTATTTAACAATTATTTACAAATTCAAAAATGACTATTAAAAAATGATTGCAAATTATAAAAAAATTATTTAATAATTAATTGAAAATTGTTTAAAAATCATTTGAAAATCGAAGAGTTTTCCAAATGATGCAAATTTCTCTTAACTGAAATTTACGAAAATCATTTGAATTTACGACTTTTTTTCGTTGATAATTTTGTTGCTACAATTATATGAAGAGTATCAACTTTTTAGCTACTCAATGTAGAAACGTTCATCCAATAATCTGCTATGAACTTCTCGTAGAACTTCATATCTAACTCAGCTCAGCATCAACAAATTGGGGTATGCCATTTAACCTCATTTGTGGTACTCCCAGAGCAAATGTTTTGTTGTTGTTTTGTGAGTGTTGTGTTGGGTCAGCGTTTGTTTATTGATCGAAAGGGGAAGCTGTAGGATGGCGGTGGGTTAGAGAGGGGGTAGAGTAGAGAGATTGTGTTCAATTCAAAATTATGCAATTTGTTGAGATCGCAAGATCAAAGCGTTTATCGATTTCCGTTGCCGCCGAACACTCGAAATGCAGCAAAAAACTAGAAAACAACTCAATCTAAACTCAGATCAACTCAGATCAAGGTGCATCAACTCATAACTCATAACTCATAACACATAACACATATCATTTCGTATCTTTATTTAGTTGATCGATAATCAAGTGGGGACGGCAACTCGGAATTGAAATCGGAATCGGAATTAGACACAACATCGGCATCGACAACGACAACGCACTCGGACTCAGACTCGGAGACGAGCTTCGTTTATTGTTCTTGTTGTCGTTGTTGTTTTGTTGCTTCCTTAGCTGAATGATAGTCTTATGGTTGTTCTTGCTGCTTCGCTGGTTTAGTTCTTTACCGGCGCTTGAGACTGACACAAAAGCAAAAATAATAATCGAAAGCTAAAGAAAAAAAATATACAAAGAAAAAAAAAAAGGAAAAATAAAAAATTCAATAATAGAAAATTCATTTAGAAATTTATAAACGTAACATGAAAAGTGCGCATTATGATTATTCATTCGATCGAATTATCAAATGAATTGAGCTGAGATGAGATAAATTGTCGACTTGATGAGTTGTTGAGCTGTTGAGCTGTTAAGTTGTTGAATTGATGAGTGAAGTGCAAAACGTTGATCTTTTAATTAATATTTAAAGAGCTCTGAACTGTTAATTGAATTTAACTCATTAATCAATCAAGCGATTATAGTTCTTCATATTCATTCATCTCTATATCTACCTCTCTCTCCCTCTCTCGCTCTCTCTCTCCGTCTCATATAGAAATATTTGCACTTTTTTTCTGTGCGTTTTTCTGTTTAGTGCGAACGAGTTGTATGGAATAATATTAAAATTATCAAAAGTGATAACTTCTTCTTTTGTTTTTTAATATTCTTAAAAAAAGAATATAATATTTTTTATTTAATTTTTTGAAGTTAAAAGGTTTTTTTTATGCATAAAAAATTGTATTTGCAGCTGATAAAAACAAGATTCGCATACAACATTCAAACTGACAAAATTGTGGCGAAATTATAAAAATTTTAATAAAATCATAAATTTGTTTAAACTTTAGTTTAACATATAATTCAATGTTATCTGAAATGCTTATGAAGAAAATAGAAAACTAATTCGAAAAATATTTCAATTCGTCAATAGAAAAACAATTGAGAGTTTCTAATTTGCGGATTGTGTTCCAAGTGTCGAGTGATTACTGTACTGAGTTACAACATAATTGTTGCAATTGTTGTTAAATCGTTTTTAAGTTAAAAAAATAATATAAATTGAGTGCGATTCATTCATTATATTCACAGAGTTCTCAGCCTGATAATGTTGACATAAATGTGGTGCTTAAAAGTGTTTGCAATTATATGCTAAACAATTAGTTTTAACTAGTAACTAACTAGTTTATTGCTCACAATTCTATGAAATATTCACAAGAAATCGAAATTGCAAAATAAAATGAATACATTCAAAATTCGTAAGTATATTCGAGTTGAAATGAATGCCAACATAAATAAATGGCGACGCTCAAAAATAGGCAATACAAATGTGTGAAGTGAATATGAAAATGAATATAAATGTGAATAAGAATATGAATGTGAATATGAGTATGAATGTGAATATGAATATGAATCCGAATATGAATACGAATATAAATATGAATATGAATATGAATATGAATACGAATATAAATATGAATATGAATAAGAATATGAATATGCATATGAAGATGAATATGAATATGCATATGAATATGAATATGAATATGCATATGAATATAAATATGATCAAGAATATGAATATGCATATAAATATGAATATGAATATAAACATGAATATGAATATGAATATGAATATGAATATGAATATAAATATGAATATAAATATGAATATAATGAATATGAACATAAATGTGAATATGCAAATTAATATGTGTATGAATATGAATATGAATATGAATATGAATATGAATATAAATATGAATATGAATATGAATATAAATATGAATATGAATATGAATATGAATATAAATATGAATATGAACATAAATGTGAATATGCAAATTAATATGAATATGAATATGAATAAAAATATAAATATGAATAAGAATATGAATATGAATATAAATATGAATAAGAAAATGAATAAAAATAAACATATGAACATGAATATGAATTTGAAGAACAAAACTAACATTAATGTGATTATGAATATAAATAATTTGTGAATAATTTGTAAATAAACGTGAATACTTTCAGATATAAATTGCACTCAGCCCGCCATTGATGATTTCCCCAGAGATCTATTCACGGAGGCGCAAAGACAGTCCGGTGCTGTTGTACTTCATGTTATAGCCAGTTTATATTTATTTGTAGCATTAGCAGTAGTATGTGATGAGTATTTTGTGCCAGCTGTTGAGAAAATATGTGCAGGTAAGCCAAAACACATTTGCCCCACTGTGCGCACCACAAACCCAAACCCAATCATCATCATCATCATCATCATCATCATCAGCATCGTACACAATCGGCAACTAATCACATTTTTATCTGCAGCACTCAACATGTCCAATGATGTCGCGGGCGCCACATTCATGGCAGCGGCCACATCGGCGCCGGAGCTGTTTGTCAATGTGATAGGCACATTCATCACGGAGGGCGACATTGGTGTCGGTACCATTGTGGGCTCGGCGGTGTTCAATATACTCGCTGTGGCCGCCTGTTGTGGCATCGGTGCTGGCATGGTGAGTACACTCATTCATATATTCAATACTATATTTCAATAAGTTGATCGATTATTCATACGCATAGACCATACCGCTGGATTGGTGGCCCCTGACGCGGGACAGCATCGCCTATGGCGTCACAGTGGCCATACTCATCTGTGTGATGCACGATGAGCGTGTCGAGTGGTATGAGGCCCTTATACTGGTATCGCTCTATGCGGTCTATTTGGCGGTCATGTATTTCGATAAATCCTTTCAAAAGTGCGCCAAAGGTGAGTTCCATCATACACAAGTACAACTGTACATAGACTGATCACTTTTACTACGTTTATACGTCGCTCTTTTCATGATAAGTTTTTGTTTTATTAACTGTTTATAAACTATTTATTTTATACATAAACGAAGCAACTAATGTTCGAGTTCTGTAATAGATTTTCTACTCTGAAACTCGTTTTTCTTAATGTATTATTAATTCAATTATCTCTCTCCGAATCGAAGATAACATAACTTTCCAGGCATTCCAATGAAGCGATAGATCTTTTTCTTGTCTAAACTAACTTTCTATTTAACCTCTCATTGAATTTCGTGTTCGCAATCAGAGCTGTCGTATAAACGTAGTAATTGCATGTATCTTGAGTAGTAGGTAAAGACTTCACACAGACAGAGCAAGCTAGAAAGAGATGACACGATTATACACGCACAGTGACACATACAAAATACATACAAAATACCAAACTCTCACACACAGGTGGCGTTAAGCAGGCGCGTTCGCGCAGCCGCTCCTCAAACTGCAGCATACACACAAAGAACAGCAATGAGAAGGAACCAGGTACACAAGCAGACAAGCAACCTTAGATACCAAGTCCAAGCCCTATTCCGGTGTTCCACTTTCCACTTTCCATTACAATTCCCCATTCGAATTTCACTCTCGGTTTTCACACCTTATCATTATCTAGTTTACATTTTCGGCTGTATTTCAGTCTGCTTTCTAGTTCTCCATTCCAATTCGTATTCCTATCTTCATTCTACAACTACTTAAATTCAAAATCTTTAAATAGTTTCCGTTTCTAATCGTTATCATGTTTACATTCCAGTTTTCATTCCATTTTATATTTTCGCTTTCCGTTTTAAGTCTTTAAGTTTTCCGCTCTAGTTCGCATTCCATTCCATTCATATCATTAAAGTACACTTTAAAATTTATTTCATTCCTCGTTCTAGTCTTTATTACAGTCCCACATTACAGTTATTCTTCAGCCTCACATTCCACATTTCAGTTCCACATTTCAGTTTCACTTACCAGTATCAATTTCTACTTCCACATTTTAGTTCTTCATTCCAGTTACGCATTCCAGATTTGCATTCCAATTCCACATTTCGTTTTTCCCACATTCAGTTTTATGTTCAAGTTCCACATTCCAGCTACATATTTTTATTTTCCCTTTCCACTTCTACATTCGACGTTTCAATTTCATATTAAATTTCCATATTCCAGTTATAAATTCCAGTTCCACTACTTCAGTTGCACATTCCATAATTTATGATCCTCATTCCTCATTCTACAATCCACATTTAATTTTTATGTTCAAGTTCCACATTACAGTTCCACATTCCAGTTCCACATTCGAGTTCCACATTACAGTTCCACATTCCAGTTCCACATTCCAGTTCCACATTCGAGTTCCACATTCGAGTTCCACATTCCAGTTCCACATTCAAGTCACCTATTCTAGCTCCTCTACTTCAGTTTTATACTTAGTTTCACTTTCCACATTTCCCATATTTCGTAATCCATGTTTCGTAACCGAGTTCTATATTCCAGTGGCATATTCCAGTTCCACCACTTCAGTTCGATATTCCAATTCCACTATTTCTCTTTCACATTCACATTCCCGTTCCCATCTCATTCTAATTTCCTTTCCTTCCCTTCCCATCTGAGTTCCCCTTCCAGTTGCCTTCCTACATCTACTTCCAGTGGCTTTCCAATTATAACTTGTCCAACTTTCACAGAGCTTGTGGAGAATCGCATCTGCCAGAACATGGCCACCATCCAGCTGAATGGCGGCCTCAACAATGACCAGGCCAAGGCCAGCAATACAACAACCACAGCCGGATTAGGAGGTGGTGGCGTTGTCGTTGGCGTCGCAGCAGCCGCTAGCGCTGGTGGTGCAGGAGGTGGAGGTGGCGTTGGTGGAGGAGGTGGTGGTGGTGGCGGTGGCGGTGGTGGAGGCGTTGTAGCTGTTGTTGGACCCATTGTGCCAGTGGCAATTGTGGACAATGCTGATGCAGAGTCACAATTGGCGGCGGTGGCTGCGGCCGCAGCAGCATCTGCTGCTGTTGAGGAGCCGGAACAGGAGGGTTACTCACTGCTGACATATCCGAAGGGCACCAGTTGCTTTGCCCAGTTCACCTGGCTGATCATCTGGCCAATACATCTGCTCTTCCGCATCGCGATACCCGATTGTAAAAAGGCCAAGAACAACAAAATCTTCCCATTGACCTTCATCATGTGCATTGTCTGGATCGGCTCGCTATCCTATGTGGTTGCGTGGATGATAACCATAATAGGTGAGTGCTTCAAACGTCATAGAGTTCAAAGGTTAATGTTTATAGTATGCATTACATATTCTACTCAATATAATATATATTTTACTTAAACAACTGTTTGTTGTCCCACTAAAACGCAATTACAAGCGTAATCGTCAGTTTCATGGCATAAACTTCATTTCGATAAACTTGTTCTAAACGATAATTAATTGCTTTTCTGAATATGATCTAAGATCATCATTAAATTGAACTCATGAATTTCGAGTCATTAAAAAAGAACTTCAAACTGAGTCGTTGTTAAGAAACTTAAGAGAAAATTAGATGTTGAAATGAAATACTTAGTTGATCCTGAGTTCAGTATATTGTGAAATTAGAATTCGTGAATTTCATGGCATAAACATTTTTTTTTTAAGAAAACTATTAACCAAATGAGAGTTTGAAATGAAATACTTAGTTGATCATGAGTTCGGTATATTGGGAATTTTAATCAATTAAATTTATGAATTTCATGGCATGAACGTGATTTATGTCGAACATATATATCAACTTATTCTAAACTTTAAAATAAAAGAGAATTTAAAGTTATGTATTTATTTGATCGTGCGTTCAGCTTATTCTGAATTAGAATTCATAAATTTCATGGCATAAACGTGTTTTTTTCTGTCGACTGTTAAACGTCTGCTAAACATTTAGCCAAATGAGAATTTCAAATTGAGTGCTTTTCTTATCGTGAAATAGAATTCATGAATTTCATGGCATAAACGTGTTTTTTCTGCCGACTGATAAACGTGTACTAATCTTTAAGCCAAATGAGAATTTTAAATTGAGTGCCTTTCTTATCGTGAAATAGAATTCATGAATTTCATGGCATAAACGTAAAAAGAATAGCAATGAAAATGCCATTAACAAAGCTAATCTCAAATTCATTACTTAATGCTAAACTTTAATGATGTTTGCTTTATTTGCTTTGTTCTGTTTCGTTTTTTCTTTTCGCTCAGGCGATACACTTAAGATACCCGATTCGGTAATGGGCATTACGTTTCTGGCCGCTGGCACCAGTGTACCCGAGGCAGTATCCAGTGTAATTGTGGCCAAACGCGGTGAGTTTCATTTAACACATGGGCGATGTGATTGGATGATGATGTGTTTGTTATTATTTTTTTGTTTTGCATTTTGTATTTTGTATTTTGTTTTTTGTTTTTTGATTATATTTGTTAGGTCACGGATCGATGGGAATATGCAATTCAATTGGCTCGAATACGTTTGATATATTATTGTGCCTGGGCGTGCCGTGGCTGATAAAGGCCGTGTTTTTCCCAATACAGCCGGGCCAGAATTATGTGGCCATCAATTCGGCCGGCTTGGAATATTCGGCAATAACATTGCTGTCCACGCTATTTCTGCTCTATCTGACATTCTCGATGAACAAGTTCGCTTTGGACACCAAAGTGGGCATCGCCTGTTTGGTTATCTATTTGGTATTTATGGTATTTGCCTCGCTCATTGAGCTCAATGTGTTCTTTCGCGTCAATCTGCCAACATGCGGACGATCATGAGCATTGTGTTGATGGAGCTAGGGAGGAGAGTTGGTGTTGGAGTTGAAATTAGAGCTGGAGCAGGAGCTGGAGCTGGAGCTGGTACTGGAGCTGGAGCCGGAGCTGGTACTGGAGCTAGAGTTGGAGCTGGTGCTGGTGCTGGAGCTGGTGCTGATATTACAAATTGTAACTAGAACTGGCACTGGCACTGGAATTGGAACTGGCACTGGCACTGGAACTGGCATCTAGAGCTGGTGCTATCAGCTGTTTGGGCAACTCTGCAGTGCAGTCGTTTTAATTAATTAATATGTATTTCCTGTTCTATTCTATCTACCTTGATAGTTGAGTTACCTTATGCTACTACGTTATGCTGTTATTGTAATACTTTTTTTTATTATTATTATTAAAGTAGAGTGAACTCATCACGACGTTCGGCCGCGGTCGCAGTCGCAGTCGCAGTGAAATGAGAAATCAAAAACCAAAAACCAACAAAAACCAACAAAAACAAACAAACAAACAAACAAACAAAAAACCAAAATCAAAACCAAACAACAAATTCAATAATGTATTTATATGATTAATATATGAGATTTAACAAAGAAAAACTTTAAATGTTTATTTATTTTAAATCGAACAGATCGACTGTTATCGATAACAAATCTTAAGCGCAGAATGTGAGTTATCAGCATCCAAACTTTATTTGCTTATGTCATCGATAGCAATAATATTGTGTATCGAATTTGGAAGTTACAAACTAAGAATTGAGATTTGCTGTTGTTATCGATAAACAACTTAAGAGTGTGTTTTCAGCATCCGAACCTTATCTGCTTATGTCATCGATAGCAATCATATTTTTAATCGAATGTTGTAAGTTACAAGCTAAGATTTTAGATTTGCTCTTGTTATCGATAACAAATCTTAGGCGCAGAATGCGACTTATCAGCATCCAAACTTTATCTGCCTATATCTTCGATAGCAATCATATTTTTCATGTTGTAAGTTACAACTAAGATTTTAGATTTGCTGCTGTTATCGATAGCAGATCTTAAGCGCAGAATGTGAGTTATCAGCATCCAAACTTTATATGCTTATGTGATCGGTAGCAATCAAATAGCTACAAGCTAAAATTTTAGATTTGCTGCTGTTATCGATAACAAGTCTCAAGCGCAAAATGTGAGTTATCAGCATCCATAGTTTTACCTGCTTATGACACCGATAGCAATCATATTTTTTATTGAATGTTATAAGTTACAAACTAAGATTTTAGATTTGCTTCTGTTATCGATAACAGTCTTAATCAAGCGATGTAAGTTACCAACCGGAAATTCAACACAATACTACAATCCTCATCTGTGGCGTTCGTTTCACATATGTTATCACATATAAACGATTTTATCTGAGTACAAATTAAATGGATGTCAACTTCTGAACTTTGTATTTACTGCCTGATAACGTTTATTGCATGTTCCTAATAGAATTATGTTTTTATTTTTATGGTTTATACGGCGTTCATCAAGCATTTAGGCATAATTTATCATAAAACATTTAAGCCCTTATCTATTCAGATCGTCTGTGTTTGACGATACTGTTTACTTATGGCTTAGATCTAGTAGTATTTGGAAATTATGGTAATGCCTGTTGACATTTGCATTTCATTCAGTTTTATTCAGAAATTCTCGTCTATTTTTTCGATCTACTAATAGTTCCCAAATTTGTTTAGGTATTTAAATGTATTTCAACTTCAATTCGGGCTCTGATGATGGTTACGGCGATGATTTCGGTAAACAATAAATCTACAATTTCACTTTATGCATTGTTATTTATGGGAAATCAATCGCAGATCCATTTTTTCTACGCTCACCGCAACCGGAGGATCTGAATTGTTCGATTCCGGATATTTTGCAATTTCCAAATTTTATGAGAAAAAAAAGCATATACTATACAATTATAAGCTTATTGGTCAGTATGTATTTGTTTATAATGCTGGCCATTGTTTGTGATGATTATCTAGTGCCAGCCATGGAGCGCTTGTGCTACAGTATGTATATATACCCTATATACCCTGTACCCTTGCTTGTCTTAAGCTCAAATCTAAAGCTCTTTAGTATCATACGCTTGGTTAGTGGGTATATGCTAGTCGATCACTTTCGATCAGTTCGTTGATTCGAACTTCAATGTGAGAAGAGACAACAAGAGAAAAGTAACAAAATTAATGTAAACTCTTTTATTGCACCTATACATATGCATAAACTGCATTCGATTTGCATTGATAAATCCGCTACAAATGTTTGCTAGTGTGCGTAAAGCTATAACAGCATTCACACATACGTGTGTGTGTGTGTGTGTGTGTGTGTATGTGTGTATACTTTCGTTCTAATATTTGATTCGTTAAGTTTGACAGCAAGCGCCGCAATGCGTGTGCGATAGAGCAAGCAAGAGCATTGGCAACTGCTGACATCTATAGCCAGACCGTTCGCACTTTTGCATTGGCCTATACAAGTGTCGAGGTCTGTGCTCTTTACACGAACAAATCTTAAGCACAGTTGTAGAGAGATAAAAGTTATATACTATATGCATTTTACAGCAATGCGATTGTCCTATGATGTGGCTGGTGCCACATTTTTGGCCGCATCCACCTCAGCACCGGAGCTTTTTGTCGCCTTTGTGGGCACATTCGTTACAAAAGGCGACATTGGCATTGGCACTATTGTTGGTTCATCGGTATTCAATGTGCTGGGTATTGCAGCAATCTGTGGTATCTTTACGGGTGTAGTAAGTATGAATATGTGGATATATGAATATAGAAATTTAAAGATAGATATTGAAATATAAAAGAATAGATAGAGAGAGACATAAAAATTTAGATATAGAGATATATAGAAATATAAATATATAAATGTATGTAATATATAATATATAAATATAAAGTTATATAAATACAAAAGAACAAAAATATATATATTAAAAAAACAAAAAAATAAACAAATTGAATAAAGAATATAAATAGATAAATAGAAAGCTAAAATAAAATAATTAGAAAGTTATGTATACATAAATAAATAAATAAATATATACAATTTATAAATATCTAAATTATAGTTGTAGATACATATAAGAATTAATATACAAATATATATAATTATTTAAATATATGTATTTAAATATAAAAAGATACATAAATATAAATAATAATATTTAAGCATAAGATAGATATATAAGGATAAATAGATAAACTTAATGATATAAATTAAAGGAATTAACGAATTTAGTAATAGTTATAATATCTAAAAAGAAATATATTTAAAATATATAAAAAATATATATACAAAAAGAAAAAAAATATATATAAAAAATGTATAAAAGTATAAATATAAAAACTTTAGAATAGATAATAGATAGATTTTTATTTTTTAAGTTTTTATATGTATATTTCTATTATATATAAGAAATTACAAAATAAAAACAAAAAATATATAGACAAAAAAAAAGTAAAAAGATTTTATAAAAAGACATAAAAAAGAATTTTATATAAATATATAGAATATAAAATAAATAACTAATAAATAATAAAATAATAACTAACTATAAAATACTGAAAGTTTTGAAAATTCATTAATCTATAAATAAATTAAAAGATAGTTAAATATTCATAGGGATAAATAAATAAAATGAATGAAATACATAAATATAGACATATATATATATATATAAATAATAAATAAATAAATAAAAAAATAAATAAATAAAAATAATAGTAATATATAAATCTTTAAAATGTTGTATATATAAATATAAACGTTTATAAATATATATATATAGAAAATCTAACTATATTTAAAATATATAAAAAGTTTATATATACACAGTATAAATAAATACATTTAAATTTAAATGCCTATTTACATACAATAAATGTAATATTATTACATAATTAAATCTCCCGCAGGCAACACAAATGGATTGGTGGCCCATTACTCGAGATACTTTCTGGTATTTGGTATCTATATTGTCACTCTTCGGAGTGCTGTATGATTCAAAAGTGAATATCTATGAAGCGGCTGGTCTATTGCTGTTCTATGTTGTTTATACAATCGCCCTGGGCTGTGATCGCCGCTTACAAGGCATATTTCGAAGTATTTCCTTAAATGATTACGATTAACTAAGATTTTTGATAATTACATATATATATATATATATATATATCACAATTACAGAAGTTAATGATGAACGCGATATGCTGTCCGAGGATCCAATGGAGCGTGAGGAAGACCCGATTAAGACATTTAAAGAGACTATAAAGAGTAGACCGGAGCCAGATGATCATTACTGCAAGAAAATCTGGTGGGCTATCAAATACCCAGCCGTTGTAGTGCTGGCCATAACAACGCCCAGTGCTCGCTCAATTCTCGTTTTGAGTATGTTACTGGCGGTGTTATGGATCAGCATTATATCGTACTTTGTTACTTGGTTTCTCACCATTGTTGGCTATAACCTTGGTATACCCGATTCAATAATGGGTCTTACAGTGCTTGCTGCCGGTACCAGTGTACCCGAGGTCGTATCCTCTTTTATAGTATGCAGGAAAGGTGAGTTTATAAATTTCATAAATTTATCGATATACAAACATATATATTCTCGAACCTTTAAGAAAAACAATTTAAATCAAATGCATCTTCAGTATCTCTTAGAGCTTACTTCACTACATAGCTCTTATTATCGTTTTGTTATCGCTTTACTATCGTTATTATTTCCATTGTTTCACAATCATCATCATAGTCGCTCAGGCTACGTTTCTAATAGTTGATAATATCATTATAATATCGTTTACTTTAGTTATTATATTAATAATGTTATACTATCGCTATACAATCTCTATACTATAATTATACCATTGTTATATTATAGTCATACTATCGTTTATCTATTCTTATACTATATTTTCACTATCGTTATAACATCTTTATACCATAGTTATACTATCGTTGTATTCTTCTTAGATTATCGTTTAACTATCATTATATTATCGTTATACTATGAATGAACTAACGCTTATCTATTATTATACTATCTTCATGCTATAGTTATATCATCGTTACAATATTGCTATACTATTCTCGGACTATCGTTACACTATCATTATGCAATCGTTATACTATCGTTTCACTTTCAATATTCTATACCATCATGTTACTTTCATTATACCATTGTTCTACTATCATTATTCTATCGTTCTATAATCATTTACTATAGTTATACCATGAATATCCTATCGTTATACTATTGTTGTGTTATCATTGTAATATCACTTAACTATCATTATTCTATCTTTTTACTATCGATATTATAACTGTTATACCATGGATATACTATTGCTTTACTATCGATTAATTATCAATATTCTACCATTATGGTACTATCATTATACTATGGTTCAACTATAATTATACTATCTTTTTGACACTGTCATAATTCTATCGTTTTACTATCGGTATACTATCGTTGTAGTAACGTTCTATTATTATTTACTATAGTGTTAGCATGGTTATCGCTGTAATATCTTTATACTACCTTTGTGCTATCGTTTAACTGTTGTTATTATTCTATATTTACAGTATCGCATTACTATCGGTATTCCATCATGGTACTAGTATTTTACTACAGTTTTGCCATCGTTGTACTATTACCAGACTATTGTCTAACTAATATTATACTAACTATAACTAACTATAACTAATATTTTACTAACTATAGTTATACTATCGTTATACTTATCGTCTAACTATCGTTGTAATATCGATCTTAATCAAGGTTCTAGTATTATACTATACTTTTACCATCGTTATACTTTTCTCATACTATCATCTAACTAGTATTACACTATAGTTGTAGTGCAGTTATACCATCGTTATACTATCGTTATATCGTCCTTATGTTATCGTTATAGTATCGTTGAAATCTCGCACTTATTCCCCCTTTCACCGTTTAGGTTACGGTTCTATGGCCATGTGTAATGCGATCGGGTCAAACACATTCGATATATTCATCTCTTGGGTCTGCCTTGGACAATCATGATACTCATAACAAGCAAAGATATTGTCATCAATTCAAGTGGACTCACAATAACGACGGGTATGCTTGTGATAACCTCCATGCTGGTCTATGCCTGTTTTCTGATATCTAAATACGTGCTCGGAAAATTTGTGGGCTGGGCCAGTCTCATCATGTATATTATATTTGTTGGCATTTCCACTTACATCGAGATACGTTTGCTCAAAAAAGAATGCGACTTTGAAAGCGAGGAGTATGCGTACTTAAACCAGTAATTAGATTTGAGCATTCCATTGTTCAAACAGAATTCGTAGTGTAACAAATAAATTCAGATTTTCTTCATTGTTTGTATTCTATTTTTTTTACTTATTTATTTAATTATTATTTAATTAATTATTTGATTTAATTGATTTAAATAATTTAATTGATTTAATTAATTTAATTGATGTAATTAATTTAATTATTATTTTTTAATTATTTAATAATTTATTGTTTTACTTATTTATTATATTTATTTGCATTATTTTATTTATGTTATTTATTTTTTTAAAATTTATTTATTTTATTTATTTAATTATTTATTTATTTACCTTTTTAATTATTTATTTATTTACTTAGTTATTTATTCATTAATTACATTATTTATTTAATTATTTATTTTTTTTAATTATTTATTTATTTATTTTTTTGTTTATTTATTTAATATAATAATTTATAATTAAATAATTTATAGCGCATTAATGAGTACAGGAACTTCAACTGTCGAGCAACCCCCGACTCTAATTTCTACGCGTGTTTTCTTTTTTAATAAATTTTTAATTTCGATTTTTGACATTTCAATTTCTTTGTTGATTTTTGTTATTGTTCGATAGCTAAAAACATTATTTGTCAAGTCCATTGAACACCTGAGAGCGTTATCAAGATGCGATTATCAATGCGATTATTATTATTATTTTTTTGCATTTTTTTTTGTTTAGACAAACCCCCTTGTGTATGAAACTGTACTTCCCTTAATTTAGTTTCCTAGAATTTTAATTGTCATACGATTATTATCGACAAAATTGAAGTAAGGATAACTTTGGCTTTGATAATAATGTGTAACAGGCAGAAGGAGCCGTGACAGACCTTATAAAGTATATATGTATATTTCTCGATCAGTAATAACAGCCAATTCAATGGGGCCATGTAAGTATTATTGGATAAGCCATAAGCCATGATTAAACAAGATCTAGAAACACCAAAATTGGCATAAAATGCTAATTGATTTATATATTTATATCCTACATTTTTCAGCGCAGATACTTAACAACACTTGAGGAATAGCATTGTGCAACAATTCTGAAAGTTTCATAAAGATCATACCATAACTAAAGAAGTTATTCCGAAAATAAATTTCATAGAATCGCTTGCGTTTTGCAAGTGCGTGCGAGCGAGACAGCGAACGTGCAAGCGATGCATGCACAGTTAAGTAAAGTACGTGTGCATATTGTATATATGTAAATATATATGTGGATTTTTATTATAAACTTTATTAAGTAGACTAGTACAGGGTATTAGAGTGTCGCATGCGCTCGACTGATTCGCTTGCTTTAGGAAGATTAACTGACTTTTTGGAGGCATTTTTTGTTCAATTCTATTTGAAATTCTATGAATTTGACAATAATATATTGATTGCACTGATTGTGCGCCATATTTGTTATAAGTATTGAGCAGACAATCGCCATATCGATGACGTCAATTGGAGGTGGTGTTATGACATCAAGCATTGTCACAGACACACACACACACACACATCTCAGTCTGAAGATAAGTACTTTGAAATCTGTATATACATATGTATATAATTTATATTATTGATATAGAGATACAGATACAGATACAGTTACAGTTTAAGCAACTACAAAATTATTGATAGAAATATTTTTATAGAACTACAGATAAAAATATTTCAAGCACTTGAAATGAAAGGCTTCCGTTTCAGATTTCAAGTTGAATAAATAAGGCAAAATATCAGGCGATATATAGAAATAATATATATATATATATATATATATATAAAGTCTAGAATAGTTCATAGTTCAGTCAAAACTTTAATTTAATTCTCAAGAATAATAGCATAAAAGCCTTAGCCAACATTTGCAACATTTAAATACCCTGTAGCTGTGTGAAAGTTATACAAATTCATTCATAAACGTAATGCGCTATAGATAAGAACTTAAGTTTGCTATATATTATATAAAATTTAAGGAAAAAAACCAATAAAAAGTTTGTGAATAAAAATTATACAAAAAAAAAAAAAATACTACAGGGTAATCGCCAGTTATGCATTTTGGGCGCACAGCAAGAGATTAAAGATACAAAAAAAAAAAAAAAACACAAATATGTAAGCAATCAATAGTAAAGATAAAGATAAGTTAGATAAAGATACGCCGGCACATATTTAGCTTGGTAACAACAAAAGTTGGTAATATGTATTGCGGTCCAAATCCCGAATCGTTGACGGTTTACGATTGTCGGAGGGGGGAACGGCGGTAGGCGGACGTGGGGAGGAGGAAGTAACTCGTGACTATATAATCGGTAATTGTGAATTGGGTGTGGGTGCTAAGTCGGTTGCTGGTTCAAGTGGCTCGCTAATCTTGATCGGACTCTCACTTACGATGTCAACTTTTGAGTTGTTTGCCTGATAATCGCGAACCCACAAAAAAGAGAATTATCAAAAAAAAAAAATATATATATATATAAAAAAAACAGAAAGAAAAGGTTGGCAAGAAATTCGGATTATAGGCCGTACTTGAGATTGCAAAAAAAAAAATAAATAAAAAGAAAAATATAAAAAAAAATTTGTTGTAATTATTGAATTTATATAAAATAAAGTTTATATTTCTGTACTGTATATTTCTATACACAATAATTACAAGAACAACGAACAATGAGATTGCAAAAAAAAAAAAAAAATTCTTTTAATTATTGAATTTATATAAAATAAAGTTTATATTTCTGTACTGTATATTTCTATACACAATAATTACAAGAACAACGAACAATATAAGCTATAATTATCGTAATCATCTTTAATTAACAAAGTTGTTAAATTTAAAAAACATTGAAGAGAGAAATAATTTATGGCGAATCAAAAGTTCTAATAAATTATATATTGAAAAGCGAAATGATTGAATTACGCGTTAATTTTTAAATTTGATTCGTTTTAATTGCCTCCCTCAAAGAATAATAATAAATTGTTCGAACATTTCTTTAAATAGTTGCGGTTGATTAAACGGTTAAACGGCATTTGATGCCCCTGATAAGACAGAAATAATATTTCTTAATTCTTTTTTTTTTTGCATGATTCAGTGCAAGTCACAAGTATCGCATCTGCAGCTAATCATATGAAATTATTTGTTGATTTTAGCAGCTATACAGATGTTATCTAGTAATATTTTTAGAATTTCCGGAGATGTCAGAGAGATCTATCAAAGTTAATTGCCGACAGAGGAATACTACAGCAATTGTGAGATCGACAGCTTGAAGAATCTGAAATGCTTGTTTTAAATTTCGTTGTGGGTTTTTCAACAGATGCAAAAGTCAACAGAGCAACAGAGGATGCATTTGAAGTCTATTTTAAGCTGAGGTAAATAGAAGCAGGGTAGAGAGGGAGCAGGAGAGAGAGGGAGGCAGAAAGTGAGAAAGAGGCAGACAGGTCTATAGTTCAATTGACAAAGAAAGGTCTCTGAAAACCTTGTTAATGTTTGTTTTCTACCTTAGAGGTTGTGAACAGATAGAGAGAGAGAGAAAGAGAGAGAAAGAGACAGAAAGAGATAGAAAGAGAGAGAAAGAGAGAGAAAGAGAGAGAAAGAGATAGAAAGAGAGAGAGAGAGAGGGAGTGGGAGAGAAAGATCTTAAAGAAGAAAGACTATGATAAAAGGAGTTAAATAGCTCAAGAGACTAACAAGATGAAATTAAAGATGTTCAACAGTGATGGAGAAAGAGAGAGAAAGGGAGAGAAAAGGAGAGAAAAAGAAATAGAGAGAGAGAGAGATAGGGAGAGAGATATATAAAGCGAGAGTAATAGAGAGAGACAGAAAAATGGAAAGAAAAATCGAGATATAAAGACAGGGCAGAGAGTGTGAGCGAGAAGAAAGAGAGAGAAAAAAAGATATAAAAAAAGACAGAGAGAGAAAGATAGAGAGAGAAATAGAGAGAGAGAAAAGGGAGAAATAGGGAGAGAGAGAAATATAGAGTTACAATGTATGAGAGAAAGATATAGAGAAAAAGAGAGAGACAAAGAAAGACAGAGAAAGAGAGAGAGAAAGAGAAATAGAGAGAGAGAGACAGAGAAATATCGATACAACGTAAGAGAGAGAGAGAGAGAGAGAGAGAGAGAAAGATAGAGAGAGAGATAGAGAGAGAGAAAAAGAGAGAGAAATATGGAGAGAGAGAAATATAGAGTTACAATGTATGAGAGAAAGATATAGAGAGAGAGAGAGGAAGACAGAGAAAGAGGGAGAAAGAGAAAGAGAGACAGAGAGAGAAATATAGATACAACGTAAGAGAGAGAGAGAGATAGAGAATGATAGAGAGAGAGAGAGAGATAGAGAGAGATAGAGAGGGAGAGGGATACAGACAGAGAGATAGAGAAAGAGAGTGAAAGAGAAATATAGAAAAAGAGAGGGATACAGACAGAGATATAGATAAACAGAGAGAAAGATAGTGAAAGAGAAATATAGAAAAAGACAAACACGGAAAAAGATAGAGGAAAGGAAGGAGAGAAAGAGTAAGGGAAAATGGGATTAGTAGGCCAAGTATTTCAGTGATCTCTGAAAGATCTTCAATACTGCGAAACAGAGAAGTCTTTAGATGAATGGACCGAAGAGATCTACAAGATATTCCTCACTTATCAGAGAATAGATACTAAGGTGTTGTACGAATCTAAGGAATATTCAAAAGATATTCAAAATTCTTTTGCTTTGATTGACGTAAAGAGAGGAAGGTCTATTTAGCTATGGGCCAACGAGTTATTTGATGAGGATCTTTAAAGTATTTATAATATTTATACACATCGCTTAACATAGCCATAAAAGTTCTATAAATACGCACAGAAAAACTTCTTAAACTTATAGTATAGATCGCATTGGAAATGAGTTATCATAGAAGACAAAAGTAAAGATTAAATTATATATTATAATATTAAAGTATATATGATATATATGATGTCTGGATGTCAGTTACAGCATTCGACAGATAAGCAAAAGCTATGCTATCTATAAAGAAGACAGTGAAAGGGAATGAAAAATATTATAGATACGTTTTGATTGGCCTATCTGTGGGCGATTTGAAAGTTGACGGCAACCGAGTGAAGCCATTTAATGCCAAACAGTCAAAGTGTCTATCAGCATTATATACATCTATATATATTTAATTAAATATATATATATATATAATGTACATATGTGTATTAATAATGATTTATGGAATTGGGATGGCGACTACGCCATTGTTTTCAAAGACATGACGTCGCAGCGACTTCTAGTACTGATACTGACAGGTATGACGTCCGTGCAGAAAGTTGAATATACAAAGACAAATACGTACAATTCGAATCCAAGAAGTGTGCTGATTTGATTGACCAACGCTAATCACAGCGATATGATAAAAATGTATAAAAATAGAATGAGAATCGGGTGTAATATTCACACTCTATGAAAGTTAAATGAAACAAAAAAAAAAAAAACCATTTGAAAATATCATTGAGACGTCAGCAGTTGCCCCTTGCTTGGAATACAGTCGACGTCTATCCGTTGACATACCAAATGTTTCAGCATCTCAGCTAAATAAACAATTTGATTTACTGTTTTGGTATTTGGGCAAAAACTAAAATATATTATAATTGGGTAACAGCGGTCGTAAAGTTGTTAATATAATGTTGTAAATTGTATTCTATAGGTTTTAGCTCACACTTAAAGACAATTACCAGATTTATTCACATCGAAATAAGCATACCGCATTAGATTCTCTACAGCACTTTGGCTATATCAATCAATCAAATTGGTGAAAGCTTCTAGTTTCAACTGATATATTGACCGGAAAAAACAACAAGTGTTTCTTGATTTATTGATACCAAAAGAAATATGGAAAAGTAGTTACAAAAGGCGCCAGATAACAAGCTGGAACGGTATGGGATCAACTGGAACAGTGCATTTTTGAACTAAGAACACAATAGAAAGGCAAAAAAAAGCAAATTTAAGAACCAATTCTACCAAGTGAACAAAAGTATCGATGAAAAGTAATTGAACAGTTGCCTTACTTGCCTGAAACGAAATGGAAATGACTGAAACAGTCCACTTCTGAGGCAAGATTCCAATTAAAAGCAAAGAATAAGTTGTTAAGAATCTTACTAGGCAAGTTAGTCTAGGCGGAGAACTCAAATATTGAAATGGAACGATATGGAAACAAGTGGAACATGATATTGTAGCATACATACAAACTCAAATCACACATCTGAAGTCTGCAGACTGGAAAATATTGTAAAGTTTATAAAATATATATATTGTAATGAGCTTGGAACGAAATGGGATTGAGTGAAACAATATATTTTACCTGTATATTCCTATCAAAGTTATAAGAGAGAAGTAAAGGGACATAAAATTCGATAAAACTATTAACAAATAGGTCAAATAATTGTCTGGAACGGAATGAGATAATGTGGAACAACATATTTGACCAATAAATTTATATTATACTAATGACAGATTACTGTAAAGACAAGTTTTTGTTAATACTATCAACAAAATACTGAAATATTTGTCTGAAACGAAATGGGAATAAATGGAACATCATATTTTATTAACAAATACGTATTGTAAATATATTGGAGAAGCGTAAAGAAGATTAATTTTTTTTTACTGACAACAAACAAGCCAAATATTCGCTTGGAACGAAATGAGAATAAGTGAAACAGCATATTTTACATACAAATTCTTATTTTAATAATACAGAAATATATAAACGATAACTTGCGATTAACAAACGATACAAAAATGTGCATGGAACGCATCGGGAAAAGTGAAACATTAATTTTTTTGGAACAAAATGCAATTAATGAAACTAATAGAAATGTCAACAAAATAATTGAAAAGTCAATAGAAATGAATGAAATTTTGACAATTAATTGCAGTAAAGTCAAGCGACGACAGGAAAACCCAAGGTCCCGTTGAGTCATCAATGAAAATGAAGTATTAGTGCTGACAAAAATGATGGAAATGGGAAAGAATTTTGGATGCAAAAGGCGATTAGAAATGATTGCATATGTGAGATAAGTGTAAGAAAATCCCATGCGGGATGTTTGTAAAAGTATGGCTTGAGTTAACTGATCGAACAACAACAGCAGAGAGGTGTGTTACGATCGGTAAGAGCACAAACAGATATTGAACTTTGCACAATCATAGCGATAACTACACATGATACAGGGAAGTACATTCTGAATGTGATTAATTGATTAATCGCTGACGTTTTATCATATCCATTCAAGTAATCATTTGAGCATTTGTTGAACAGGATCGAAAAGAATCACAAATATGTATACTAGATGCATGTATGTATATCAAAAGATCAAGACAAGTGAATGCCCTGTGAGTGCATTGTGAATATCGAGTATTCGTTAGAGTTGCTATGGTTTTTTGTGATCAACGATCAGTTGAGATTAGCACGTGTTAGTTATAAATAGGCTTTAAGCTACATTTTCCAGTTAAGCATGAAAATACCCAAAGTGTTTTCAATTGATTACATGAAGTAGATACACACGCTCACACACACACGCTCACACACACACACACACACGCACACACACACGCATACCGAACTGCATAGAGATACACGGTGAGTAATTGCTTTGGCACATACAAATGAGCTTGAGCTTGAGGTTGGGGTTTTGTTACTGCCGGCAATAGATTGATAAACTGTCGAGCTACAAAAATGTTATTGTTGTTTTACTTGCTCTTATCAGAGCGGTAACTGCTCCATTAATGAGCACACATGGCAGAGCAGAGCATTACACGCTCAGCTGTCTGTGTGAATTCAACTTAAGAAACGTACATAAGAGCGCACTTGTCAAGTGTGCTCGACAGCAAGTTACCCTGCGCATTGAGGGCCTTAGATAGCTTCAATATAAATGTAAATATAAATGAGTAAATAATATAAATAAAATAAAATAAATAAAATAAATAAAATAAATAAAATAAATAAAATAAATAAAATAAATAAAATAAAATAAATAAAATAAAAAAATACGAAAAATAAAGTAGTAAATAAAACAAAATTAAATTAAATTAATAAAATAAATAACAAAAATAAAATAAAAGCAAATAAAACAAATAAAATAAATAATATAAATAAAATAAAATAAAAAGAAATAAATAAAATAAAATAAAATTAAATAAATAACAAAAAATAATATAAAGCAAATAAAATAAAAAGAAATAAATAAAAAAAAATTAAATAACGGAAATAAATAATATATAAAAAAAATAAATAAAATGAGAAAAATAAATAAAATAAAAAATAAATAAAATAGCTACAAGAAATGAAACAAGTATGATAAATAAATTAAATATAAAAAATAATTGATAATTAAAAAAATAAAATTAACAAAATCATAAATAAAATAAATATTTAAATAAATAAAAAAATGTATTTGCACATACATACAAACATACACACTTTGTAAGCTATACACATTGTAGCTACATCATTCTCTTCTTCTTTCCGCTGGAGATTTGGAGTTTATTAAGTGATCGTATTGAAAGTTGCAGAACATCAAGGCTTTACGCCATACATTTAATGTAAGAAAATTCAAAATTATAGCTTCTAAATTGCTTCTGTATTTGCTTGAATTTACAACGGATATGCGATCGATCGGACGGAGGAATAGACGGATAGACGGACAAGGCAAAGTTCACTCGACTGCAGCTGCGGATCAAGAAAGTATACATATAAGTACGCTTATGCTTATACTTAAGTTACTTAAGGTTGCAAAAAGCGAGTATACTCGTTTTCAATATGCGCAGGGTATAAGCAACAGCAGCAGCAGCTGCAACAACAATAACATGAGGACCATAGCACTGCGATACCAAATATGAACGAGAGCACTCACACACAGAGTCAAGCACATGTAACTCACACACACATACACACACACACACATACGCACACATTTATATTACATTATCAACATCAAAAAAAATTATCACAAAAACCAAAAAAAAAAAAAAAAAAAAGAATAAGAAAAACTGAAAAAACGTTTTGAGTCTCCACATTCAATTGGAACTTGTCTCCATTCAGAGTTATCATCCAATAATACTACGTCCATAGCATTTGCAGTCGCTGCTGCCAGCGTTGCCAACGCTGTGACGTTAACGCTCACGTTGACTGCGGCGCCGACAGCGACGCCAACGTCGCTGTTTATTATTAAGACGCGCGCGCGCTGGCCGCACTTAATTAGTTGTGCGATACAATTCTAGCCAAGCGGTTTGGCGTTCCTCCAGCAGCTGCACATCGAAATTCCAATCAAACAAAGAATAACCCCGAAAACATAAATGAATACCAAATAATATTCAATAAACGAACGAAACGACATAAAATTGTTAACAATATCGCAGCTGTAATTCAAATGTTAAAACGCGTTGCGCATACGCCGTGTGTGTTTCTCTAGCAATTAGCAAATAACCAATATAAATATTGCCAAATATCAACTCCAGTATCCATCATAATAATTATAATATTTTTGTGTGTTTTGTGTTGTTGTTCTTTTACATATATATATTTATATATATATATATATAATTAATTTTTTTTTTGAAACAAATCAAAATCAAAACAAAAGTTTTTGGACAAATTTAACGTCAGTTTGTAGAATGTTGAAAAACGCGCGCCTTTTGCTTGGCGTTTTCATACTGTTTGCCAGCTCCGTAACGGATACACAAGCAACAGGTGAGTAAATAATATATCAATTAAAACAATATACAAAATGTGGTAAATTCAAGTAAAAGAAGTAGGGCCTCCTCCCAAAAAAAAAAAAAAAAAAAAAAAAAAAGAAAAGAGAAACTTTCAAATGAATCGAATTGGAGTTTGGACAGCTTCTTCAAGCAGTTGTGTGTGTGAAATAAATTCCAAACTGAATATATAAATTAAACACTACAGGGTATGCGCAACGAGCAGATACTATGCAATGTGCAGAAATAGTTTCTCTAATATTTATTTTATGTTATTTGAATTTAACTCTTTATGTTTGCATATTTCGCATTTACTTGCAATTTAATTGATTTATTGCAATGGCCATGCACAACTAGCAGATACTCTGCTAGTATGAACTGAAAACTTGCAAGCCATAAATTAAAGTTTATAAATCATTGAGATCCATTGTATTTTCTTTTTTCCTTAAAGTTTCTTTAGTTAGAGAGAAATATTCCCCGCAATATTTAAAGGGTTACTGCATAAATTGCATGTCAAAGTGCTCAACTCTTAGTCAGTTCAATAAGCTAAACTAATTGAACTGAAGTTGAGTTTAGTTTTTAGTTGAGACAACTATTAAACTAACTGATATATATTTGCTTATTAGCCGAACAAGACCTAGTTTAAGTTAGTTTATTAACTTAGTTAACTTACAATGCAAAAACTAGTTAGTCAGGGTATAACTTACTAAAAATAAGAAAGTAGTCACAAGAAGTGTCTATAAATTTTTTTATTTAACATAATTAATACCCTGTAGTTGATAAAATTGTAATTTAAAATATAACAGGGTATTTTCTAATCAAACTTTGTTTGTTGTGCTGCATGTAAATTAAGTCTTGGCTGAATGCTGTAAGTTGACAAAAGTAATATTTATAAATGCTTTTATTTTACTTAATTAATACCCTGTAGTTGCAGAAAATTTTAATTTAAAATATAACAGGGTATTTTCTAGTCGAACTTTGTTTGTTGTGCTAGATGTAAGTTACCTCTTAACTGATTTGCGCAGACATATCGCAGTCTGAACGTCGACAAGTAATAAAAGTGTTTCAATTCCATTCGTTCCGCAACGAAACTTGCGCTACAGTGATAATTTTAAAGTTAACTGAAAACTGCATTAGTAAAAATAATCTAAAAGTTGTCACAAGAAGAGTCTAAAAATATTTTATTTTACTTAATTAATACCCTGTTATTGATGAAAATTCCAATTTAAAATATAACAGGGTATTTTCTAGTCGAACTTTGTTTGTTGTGCTACATGTAAGTTACCTCTTAACTGATTTGCGCAGACATTTTGCAGTCTGAACCTCAACATGTGTTAAAAGTGTTTCAATTCCATTCGTTCCGCAACGAAACTTGCTCTACAGTGAACATCTCAAGTGATTTTGAATGGTTTTTGAATGAAATTTAAATTAATTTATGCATGTTACCTTGCCCGAAGTTGAACACATCTTTCATTACAAATATCTTTGATTTATTCGGCACTGCGACTTGAATACCTTCAGAGATCACAATGGATAACAATGGAGTTTAGTTGCTGCCAAGCCAAAGCACAAAACATTTGTGTTCCCCTCAAGAGAAATAAGTCAGCTGCAAGTTAATCAACGAACGATCAATCAAACAATGCTAAATGCTATATAGTATGCTGATTAATCAGTACCAAATTTCTGATTTGATTACACAAACACAGATGCTTCATCAATGCTACCAACAGCTGCCTCAATTCCATGCTTATCAGCAAAACATTAAGATGTGAAGACCCCCCTCAAAAAAAAAAAAAAAAAAAAAAAACAAAATATTTATATATATGATATATACACACCTTTATATAGACTCTATAAATGTAGATATA
The DNA here is from genome assembly GCA_035042075.1 of Drosophila macrospina. NCBI lineage: Eukaryota > Metazoa > Arthropoda > Insecta > Diptera > Drosophilidae > Drosophila > Drosophila macrospina. Next base: position 3,701,197 of record JAWNLW010000467.1, on the reverse strand, counting down.
TAGCTGTTTCAATCTTGCAACCTTGCACTATGATTACGAGCTATTCTTATCAAATTTGACTACTGATAAACCCACTTTTCCAACACTCCCCCATTCATTCGCATCAGCTTTCCCACTCTTTACAGCTGTAAATTAGCTGCGTCTATAATTCTATTATTTATTTTGATTTGCTTTGTCTGCAAAAATCAAATAATCTATAGACTTATTAAATAAATTATTATTAATTGATATGATATGATTTTGGACACTCTTCATTAAAACAAATGTTTCTTAATTGATAACGTTTAAAAATATGGCCAAAAAGAAAAGAAACATAAAGAAACTTGATTGTTAAAAAAAAAACAAATTAAGAAAAAAGAAAAAAACAACAACTAGTTATAGCCAGTTTAAGCCGTTTGCCTTGGAAATTGGCATGGATATAAGGAAATATTTATAAGAATATAATTTTATTTAAATATAGTTTAATGGCTTTTATGGGATTTCTCTTTTCTTATGACGTTGAAAATCAAGTAAAATTTAAGAAAAAGAGCATAATATAAATTATAATTACAAGTGAATTTGGTGACAATCCTGTTTCTATGAACTCTAGAAAAAAGTATAAAAATATAAAAAATATGGGTATTTTTTTAATCTACAAGTAAAATAAAATTACAATTTTGTAATAAAGAGCATAATATAAATTATTAGGAAAATTGCATTTGGTGATAACACTGGTTTTATGAACTTTAGGAATGTGAGGAAATTAATAAAAATAATATGGGTATTTTTTTTTTTAATACTTTTATCTACAAGTAATATAAAACAGAGTCTAAAAATCAGGCGACAACTCCAATTATATTATTTATATGTAAATTTATAATTTAAATATAACTTTAAGTTGTTTATCCAATCAATTAATCAATAATAATAAATTAATTAATTAAAAAATAAATAAATGGATAAATACATAAATGAATAAATAAATAAATGCATAAGTAAATAATTAATTAAACACATAAATAAATAAATACATAAGTAAATAATTAATTAAATACATAAATAATTAAATAAATAAGTAAATAAATAAATAAATAAATTAATAAATAAATAAATTAATTAATAAATAAATAGTTAAGTAAATAATTAAATAAATAAATAAATATATATATATAAATAAAAAATAAATAAATTTAAAATAAATAAAAAAATAATATTTAAATAAATAAATAAATGTTAAATAATAAATACATACATAAATTTTAAATATTTAAAAAATATTCCAACGAAATATTCCAGAAGAAGTTCCCTCTGCATCTAGCTTAAGTCTTAAGGTCTTAAGAGTTGCAGTCTCAGCTGCAGTTTAAAATGATTGATTGAAGAAATTCAAGTGACAACCCTAAATTACAGGAGACATCTCATCAGTAATATTACAAATCTGAGCTGTAAATCGAAGGAATTCATTAGGCAACACTCAAAACCATTGAATGAACCACCTGACATGATTTGAGGCAACGTCAGGCACTTGAGGGCACTTCAGAATTTGATTATCTAATAGAAATGTGCAGTGTTGCCATCATATCATAATTACTAGTACTATGGTTGCATAAACCGTATAAACAATGTCGTTTCGTTTCGGGTTAATTACAATCATCGACGGAGAATTTAAAGCGTATTTACAAAGACGCAAAGTATAAAGCATAAATAAAGTGAATCCCCCCATGTTGCTTGGCATCAATTCCAATCATATTGAACTTAAAGCCCCAACCACGCCCACAAAACGTCATAGGTAACTATAAATAAATGGTGCTTTTTCAATAAGAAAGCATTATTGTTGATTTCAAAATCAATTTAACTGGAAGCATGAAATGACAGAAATTCGAAATCTCTTCTATGCTAAGCTCCCTCCGCTTCGCTTCTCTTCTCTACTCTTCTCTCGCTCTCTCTCTGTTGCACTGCAACTCTGGCGTCTTAATCAAAGTTTAATTATTTTGATCGTCATGCGTTTTCCCACAGCATTCATGACGTTTGCATTCAACAACAGCAACAGCAACAAACAAGTATTAACTATTCATTTATTTCTCTTCATTTATTTGTCTAGTTTGTCGAGTTTTTTTTGTTTTTTGTTTTTGTTTTTGGTTTGTTGTTTCTTTCTTTATTATTATTTTTCTTCATCATCGGTTTTTTTTTTGCCGGCGCATATTTATAATCATCTCTGATATTTGTCGAACAAACAGGCAAACAAGACAACCTACTAACCAACCAGACAGACAGACAGCGAGACAGACAGAGACACAACCAGACAGTGAGACAGCGAGACAACGACGCCCTCGTTTGATGCCAACACTAGACAACAAAAATCGAGCTCAATGTTGAGATACAATTAATAAATGATATCATTTTATGCAGCTGTAACAGCAGCCATCTATAATGAGCATCAGCTCTGTTAGGGTTGCCTATACACAGCAAAGTTTTCTATATAATTATAACTTAATTGAAGAGTTCTATCTGAAATTTATCAATATGGAGTTTAATAATAATGTTGCTACACATAAACTGCTCTATAAGGAGTACATTCTCTTCTAGGGTTGCCTACACTAAGTAAAAATCTGGTTGAAATACATGTGAATGGAAATGTTAAATAGCTAATTTAGTATTATATAGTTATAGGGAAGTGTTATTGTATATTAGATACTCTATGAGGAGTACATTCTCTTCTAGGGTTGCCTACACAAAGTAAACTTCTAAAGTTGAAATACATGTGAATAGAAGTGTTCAATCGCTAATTTATCATTATATAGTTAAAGAAAAGTGTAATTGTATATAAAATACTCTATGAGCAGTATATTCTCTTCTAGGGTTGCCTACACAAAGTAAACTTCTGTGGAAACAGTAACCAAGTGAACTTGAAGCTAATCACATATGTATGCATACGAATAGAAGGGAAGGTCTACTTGTATATAAACTACTTTATAAGGAATAAATTCCCTTCTAGGGTTGCCTCTACTGCGTAAACTTTACAAGAAAGAGAAACCAATTCAACTAGAAGCTTAAATACGTTTCTTAACACAATCAAATTGAACTTATAGTCTAGATGTTTATAAACTACTCTCTAATGGAAACATGCTCTTCTAGGGTTGCCCTCACAGTCGGTTAAATATGCTGTCAGATATTCAAAGCTTATCTAATTTTAATATTAATTTGGGTTTAAATTTCTTTGCTTGTTTCATTTCATTGCATTCCCTTTCGGTCCAATTAAATTATTTTAATTTTTGTTTCATTCCATTTTGTTCCAAATCATTATATTACTATTGATGACAGTTAAACTAATATTGTTCTTGTTTTTGTATAAAAAATTTTATGTATAAACTAATTTCAATTCAGTTCGTTTCATTTCCCATTCATTTCATTCCTCTTTTTAATAGTCTTCATTGCATTTTAATCTCTTCCATTCCATTTCAACTATTTACAAGCATTTGCATTTCAATATATTCCATTCATTCCCTTTTAGCTGTTTCAATTCCATTTGTTTCGTTTACATTTCAGTTTTCCCTTTTTTCATTCAATTATTTGCTAATTCCATATTCCCAACATTCCATTTAGGTTCACATCGTGGAATGCTTATTTCATACGTTTCATTTTCATTTCATTCCACTTTATTCCATTTTACCTTAGCTCTTTTCATTTCATTCCACTTTAGAAAGTATTATATTCCTTCTTCACTGTTTACATTTCGTTTATTCACTCCTTTTTTTACTCAGGTGATTCCATGATATTCCGCTTCAAATCTTTTCATTCCTCTTAAATATTCAATATTCTAATATATTTATACTAATTTCATTTCACTCCACTCTTCTTTCCTCTTCTCTTATTCTCTGTAAAACCCTTACCCAACATTTCATTTAATTTCTCTTCATTTCATTCCATTCTACTTTGTTCCCCTTTCATTTCATTCCACTCATAAAATTTCAAATTTCAAATATCATATTCACTTTCCAATCATTTCATTGTATTACTTTCATTCCCAATCATCAAATTGTTCTATAGAATTTCATTCCCTTTCCATTGATTCCATATCACCCGTTCCCCTTCCACGCCTTTCTTTTCTTTAGGCCATGAAATTCCAAATTCATAATTTCTCATAAAAAAAGAGTCAACTTTTTATGAGTTGCCTGAGTCGGGGGGTGGCAAATAATCATAAATTGTGTTGTGCAGTGTTAAGCAATCGCATTTGTTTATTTAACAACAATTAGCAAGCAGTTTTCAGTCAACTTGGGAAACCGTTTGATTTGCATTGAGTCGCAACACGATCAGAGAAACGAGTTGCCAATTAAACGGCAAAGTTGCAACAATATTAAAACAAAACACAAAAAAACCATAATAATAGTAATAATTATAATGAAGAAGAGTGACAGAGAGAGAGACAGAGGGACTGGGTGTGTAAGAAGGCAAGTTAATAATAGTTAGTTAAACATTAAATAAACAAAATGCAACTTTTGCATTTGGAGGCGTCAGCTACTTCTGTGTCTCAGATAATTATGGCAAACATGAAAATCAAGTGATAAATTGCACAATGAAATGCATCAATGGTTGCTAGTTAGCAGAGACACCGACTGACAGAGAGAGGGAGAGAGAGAGGGAGAGGGAGAGAAAGCGAAAGCGAGAGCTGCGAGAGGCAAGGGAACTTCCCTAATTGCTGCACAATGCGTCGCTATTTCCGCATAAGAATTGCAATCTCTTTAAATACAAAAAAATATTTATTACAATTAATGTTGTTCTTGCTGTTGTTGTTGCAATTGCAATTGCAATTGCTATTGTTGTTGTTGTTGTTGTTGTAATAACATTAACTGGGTTTTTATCAACGACCTATGGGTATTTCTCCAATCCGACCTCCATAATCAATGGGCGTAACCCCAACCCACAAGCGACAGCTGTCAACAGGTTCAATAAACTCGTTTGTGCGCAGCTAAGCGCAAGCTTTAGATGCTTGATACTCGTGAATACATATTCACACACTCGCACTAACACTCACACTCGCACTCACACTCGCATTCACACCTGTTGCAGTTGCGAGTAGTCGCGATTAAGATTCGTCACCTGTTGCATGCTTTTAAAGCGCAAATTAAAAGGCCACAAGAGACTAGTTTCAATGTTAGCCGAAATCTTTTTGCAATAGTTATAATTAAGATACAGGGTATCCACTGTGCATAGGGTATGACCGTTTTCATGTGTGGTATGTAACATTTTCAAAAAGTTATTGCTTAGCAGCTGAAACATTTGCTAAGTCATTTTATTGCATTTTAACCGTTCCATTCCATTTCGTTCCTATTTTTAACTAATATTAAATCATTCGTGTTTCCTTTACAAAATTTGCCCCGGCTTTTTTAAATCGATTGGAATTTCTCATTTTAAGTCAATTGTGTTCCATTCCATTTCGTTTCGTTTTATTCCATTTCATTCCATTCCATTTTATTTCCATACTTGCACAGATTTCTCAATATAAAATCAACTGCAACCACAACTTCAATCACTCAACATTTATTGTCACTTGGTTTGTAGGGTATCAAGCGTTTAGCATACCCTATAAAGCTGCGCTGCCTAGTGAGCCACTTACTCACAAGTAAAACTTGCCTATCTTCAACAACTAGGATCATTACTTGCCAAAGTTGCTTACAGGGTATGTCCTAGTCGACACTTGCAGTGCGTTTCGGATGCCATGCTTCAATTTCAAGTTTATTAAGTTTTATTTAATTATTAAATGATGTCTGATTATTTAATTGTTCTCAGCTTTAGATGCAGCTGCAAAAGACATGCAATTTTTTGGGAAAAAAATAAAACAATAACAAATAGGAATTACAACAAATTAAATAAATAATAATAAAGAAGAGAAACAATAACAACAATAAACTGAGCATAAACAACTTGGTGAAAAGCTGCCGAGCGTATCGCACGTGCTGAAAGAGTTTCAAGCGAAAAAGGTCAAAACCAAATACCAAAGTGTTGTTAACAGGGAACAATAACAATGAAGAAATGCACACACACATACACACCCACACGGCAATAAGCGACGACTGTATACCCTAGGCTTAAGTTAGCTTTACAATTAGCAATCGAAATTTTCCTATGAGATGCTCTGAAGAATTTGCATTAAAAGTTTCATTAAAATTGCATTAAAAGTTTCATTAAAATTACTTAATATCCTATGATCATCTTTATTCACAATATACACACAATTACACTTTCAATGCATTACAAATTTCATTAGTAAGCGATGATTTACCCATAAGGAGAATAAATGCTTTTGCAGATCTTTATAAAGTTATGTTAGAGAACTATTTTTCTAGCTCAAAGAAAGAGAGAGAGAGAGAGAGTTATACAATTTTAATTATATGTTGACTTACCACCTTAATTAATGCATTACAAATTTCATTAGAAAGCGGTAAATTCCTTTAATTAAGAGAGAGGTTTATAAAAGCTAGTTTACTAAACTTACACAAGTTATTAAGACTTTTGACATTGTCAACACCTCAATTAATGCATTACAAATTTCATTAGATAGCGATAAATTTCTTCAATTTGAAGAGAGGTTTATAAAAGTTAGTTTACTAAACTTAGACAACTTAATAAGACTTTTGACATTAACAACATCTCAATTAATGCATTACAAATTTCATTAGAAAGCGATGAATTTTTTAAGTATATAAATTCCCACAAGTCGAATAGAATTTTATAAAATACTTTATAAAGACTTATGACATCTCTTTTAATGCATTACAAATTGCATTAGAATGCAATAAGACATCATAAAGTGGATAAATTCCACAAGTTTAAAGAGAGAAAGAATAGTTTACAATATGTAGACAAGCTATAATAATTAACAACCTTGTAAATGCAATCGAAATTTCATTAGAAAACTTTAATACCCTTGGCTGGAGTACAAGAGCGGCTGATTCATCTATCAAAGGGGTAGGGGCAGATCGGTAAGAGATCGGAAAGAGTTTGCTCAAGAAATGCTGATAAGACACATGCCAATCAGACAGTCTTGCCTTGATGTCTAACAAATTGTGGACATTTCATAGGAATTAACTAGATAAAATGACAGATAATGTGTATTCAGTGCCAGTTCGAGTATTATTATTTGCTACATTCCCGGTAAGCTGAAAATTATGGCTAATAATAATAATAAAAAAAAAAACAAAACGAAAAGATGAAGAAATGTCTCAAAGGCGAATGACTGTGCCACGTATTTTTGGATGACAATTCAATTTCCTGATTATTAAAACGGAACAAGTCGGCAACAACAATAACATAATAACAATAAACCAACAAACAATAACAACAAGATTATAAACATTGCCAACGAATTGGCCAATGAAGTCTGTTCAAGTGTTCGCATTTAATGTTTATGTTCCGACTTGTTTGATTTACAATTAATGCATTTAGCCAATGAAATGGCATCCAAAGTAACGCAATTTCAATTATCGCGCCATATAATTGTTTATTTGCCCACAAATTGTGGAACCTTTTTGTTTTTGCGTGAGAAATAATAACAATTGCAGAAATCATTCAATGGAGCAGCATGGAATGTCGAGAATATACTTGAACTTGACCTCTTTAGTTACAGAAAGCCAAAGAGAATTGTTGAATTTGTTGTAAATATAGATTTACAGGGCAGCAGCTATCCTATAGCGCCCTATTCATTTACTTTACATTGTTTTATTCAGGGTTACAGACTCAATCTTATCACAGCATTAGCTTTCATTAACCCACTCAGCTATTATCAGTGAATGAAAACTTAGTGATAAAACGAATTATATATATATATATATATATATTATGATATATGAATAATTGTGTTTCTTTTATCTGATATTACAGCGAATAATGAGAGCAACTTTCTGGAGACATCGCTAAGATATTTGGATGAACAGCTACTATTCGATTTGCTGCCGAGGGGAACGTGTCCCGGCGAGGAGGCCGAAGCGCCGCTAGATGAATTTCCGGAGATTTTTACACGTAAGTTTTTAATTATTATTATAAATAAAATATTTTGCAACTTTCCCAACATTTTTTAGTGCAAAAATAACTCAAAAAAGTGCATTCTTAGTATAAAAATTCAGTAACAAATATATTTCTTATATTTTTAAAAGAAAAATAAAAAATAAAATTATTGTTAATCAAAAAATATTTTAGAATTTTCGCAAATTTTTTATAAAAAAAAAATTAAAAGGTAAATATTTTTAAAAAATATTAACCTTAAAAAAACTTAAATTAAATACTTAAATTAATACTTAAACACTTGCTACTACTATTAAGTTTAAGTATATATTTCTCCGTTTTTTTATAAATTTTTTAATAGTATTAAATAATGAATTAAATAGTTAATTGCTAGTAAAGTAGATAACAAATTTGCCTTGCTTAACAATGGAAAAAAATGTGTGAAAATGTAGGAAAAATGTACTTTGAAATTTGTAGAGCAAAGCAATTTGTAGAAAATATAAGATATTTGTGCTTGATTGTTCGAAATGTTATCGATAACTGAACGTGATTTGATTTTGTTGATGTCATTGAGGTAAATCAAACACCTGCCTAGATGCGATCTTAAGTTTTGGTATTGATTAAGCATTGACAAAATTCCGGAGTAAAAGAGAGAGAGAGAGAGAGGGAGGGAGAGAGAGAGAGAGGGAGCATATAGAACCTGCACTTGAACTTGCCGTGTGTCCGCGTACAATGGTCAGTGTCCAACTTCAATGCGGTTGCTCTTCCTGCTGTTTGGCTGTTGTGGCTCAGTAAAGGCGTTATCACTGGGCCAGGGTCAATACGAGTGGCGCGATAAGCGGCTAGAACTGGCAATGGCCAATAAATCAGTTGTCGTCGCAAAATCTAAACTTTATTGAAACAATTTGCCCCGCTTTTAACAAGCCCTGCCCCCCTCCCCCCACCCCACGTTCTTCTATTGTCTATTTTATTCGTCTCTCGTATCTTGCTTGGCTGCTCTTCAAATCGCGTCCACTTATCGCCAGCAAACCTTTAATTAAACTACAACACTTGTGGTACATGTCCGACTCACATGTGTGCTAAGCACCTATGAATGTAACTCTCGTTTAACCCAGACGTTTCTAATAAATATCAAATAGAAAATAGACAAATGCCAATGCGATTGTGAAGGGCCTGATAAGACTGATGATAAACACATAATATTCAAGTTGACAATTAGTCTTAGTCAGCCATCTAAATTCGTATGCATTGAATGCATTTCAGAGATAGTAATCAGATTGGGAATTACACAATTTGCATAGAGCTTGTATCTTCGGAAGAGTCGAATTGTTAGATTACTTCGAAATATGATAAGAGATAAAGTTCTAAGATGAACAAAATTAAATTAAACGAATATTTTAGAAAACTTTGAGCTTAAGTATCTAAAATTGAAGATATATTATAAATAGTTGAATCATTTAGAGATTTTGAAAGTTGAAGTAAATTAAAGTAAGCGAATCATTTAGAATACTTTAAGCTAAAGTCTCTAAAATTGAAGATATAGTATCATAAATAGGTAAATCATTTAGAGATGTTGAAAGTTGGAGTAAATTAAATTAAACGAATCTTTTAGATTAGCGAATCTTGTAGAATACTTTGAGATAACATAAAGAGTTTAATTTAAGTACGAATTTATTAAAATACATTATAAGATATTTTATGGTCTAATTTAAATAAGAATATATTTGAATACTTTGAGAAATAATCAAAGATAATGAAGCGGTAAAGATATACAATAAATAAACGAATTTGAATTACGAATCTTTTAGAATACTTTAAGCTAAAGTCTCTCAATTTCAAGATATATAATTAATCTTTTAGAATACTTTGAGATAATTTAAAGCTAGTTTAAAAATAAATAAATGAGTTTAAATTACGAATCTTTTAGAATACTTTGCACTAAAGTCTCTCAATTGGAAGATATAGAATAAATCTTTTAGAATACTTTGAGAACATTTAAAGCTAGCCAAACTTAAATGCAAATCTATTAAAATCTATAGAATAAATAATCGAATTTAAATTACGAAACTTTTAGAATACCTTAAACTTAAGTCACTCAATTTTGAAGATATATAATAAATAGTTAAATCATTTAGATTAGCGAATCTTGTAGAATACTTTGAGACAACTTAAAGCAATCTGATGAAGAGTTTAATTTAAGTACGAATATATTAAAATACTTTGAGAGAATTCTAAGATATCTTATAGTCTAATTTAAATAAGAATATATTCGTAAATATATATATAAATAAATTCATTTTATTAAGAATCTTTTACAATACGTTGCGCTAAAGTCTCTCAATTGGAAGATATAGAATAAATCTTTTAGAATACTTTGAGAACATTTAAAACTAGCCTAACTAAAATGCAAATCTATTAGAATACTTTTAGAGACAATGAGGCAAGCACTTCCTTTAGCTGAAGAGATCTTAGAAATAGTCAAATTTAAATACCAATATCTTAGAATCTTTTATTAGATTGTGGAAATAAAAATATAAAAAAATGTTATAAATTGTCAAATTAAAATATGAATATTATGAAGTTAATAAGGCAAACTAACCATGGGATTTCTCAGGTAACATATAGTAGATTTATCAAAGATAAAATTAAAACTATAAATGTAAATAAAACTATACAAGAAATTGCATTACTCTAGCATCGAAAGTCACTAAGATTGATGCACATAGACTCGACTAAATTAACAGAATTATTAATGCTGAACAAGTATATACATATATAGAAGAAAATAAATGAAGAATAAGTAATAATAATATATATATAATAATATATATGAAGTAAGTAATAAGTAATATATTTAATTCTTTATAGAACCAATCGCTCTTAAGACTTCTTCCATATGCTAGGCGTAATTTTTGAAAGTAATTATTACTGCAAGCGGAAGCAATACTAAAGACATAATATATGTATATAGCTTATTTATTGTAGTGTCTAGGGTCAAGAAATAAAAAGTATATATATGGAGGATATAAAACGATATAATTGAATGTATAAACTGAATTTTTATAATATCACTCAACGATACAAACGAACTTATCTAATCTGTTATCTGAAATTCATGATATATACTAATTATTTGATATGGTTAATAGCTGTATCAAATTTCATAAAGCTAGCAACACTAAAAGCTGAGTTCACATAGAACATTAGATGATACTGATGGAGTTTTCTCATTGCTTTACTGTTGAAATTCATGATATATACTAATTATTTGATATGGTTAATAGCTGTATCAAATTTCATGAAGCTAGCAACACTAAAAGCTGAGTTCACATAGAACATTAGATGATAATGATGGAGTTTTCTCATTGCCTTACAGTGGAACAGCTACGCCAGGGCTGGGTGGTGCTGCATGTGTTTGCCGCAATCTATTTCTTCATATTGCTAGCGATAATATGCAACGATTACTTTCTGCCCACCGTCGAGTGCATCTGTGAGGATCTGCATCTGTCCAAGGATGTGGCTGCAGCGACATTTATGGCGACGGCCACCTCAATGCCAGAGTTCTTTACGAATACGATAAGTACGCTTATATTGGAATCGGATATGGGTTTGGGCACAATCATTGGATCGCTAATGTTCAACACTTTGGGCGTGGCGGGACTTGCGGCTCTATGCATTAATAAGGTACATTTGTGGAACGAATCTTTGCTAGAGCTTCGTACTCAATCCATTTCCATGTTGATTACAGCCGGTGCAATTGGATTGGTGGCCCATAGCGCGTGATTGTGTTATCTATATATTTAATACGATTGTGTTGTTGGTGCTCGCCTGGGGAGGGAGCATTAGTTTTGTGGAATCCTGCATCATGATGGGCTTCCTGGTGCTCTACTATCTCATCACATTCAACAACAACAAATTTATGCCCGCCATACGCGTCTTCATCGAGGATCGCATGAACTGTTGTTTCTCCACGCGTTACGGTAGATTCACAAAAATACTCCAATTCAATGGGAAATACTTAAGTAATCATTATCTTTAGATCTGACGGAACCACCAGAGAACAGTGCAAAGGCACAGCTGCCATTGAAGAAGGATCCACTGTCGGGCGATGGTCTATTTGTGGTTAACTTTCCGGAGAATACATCTTCCATGTCATCCACAGCCAACTTAACGCATTCAAAGAACTGTAAGTGCCGCACATAACCTCACTTATTGTATTGCTTATAGCTGCTATCGATAACAAAGCGATTAATTATGAAACTCTTTTTCACATTTGCTTGCAAGGGAATGGCGAGGATGAGGATGTGGATCAAGGACCGGACAGCATCTTTGCGTATCCGCACAGCGCATCTGGTTTAATGAAATTCTGGTGGATCTTTGTATTCCCCATCAAACTGCTGCTGCGCGTCCTCATACCCCATCCGTTGCGTCATCGCCGTTTGTATCCACTCTCATTTATCATGTGCATCATTTGCATTGGCGCCAATGCCTATCTGATTGTCTGGATGTTAACAGCGTTCGGTGTGGCCATCCATGTGCCCACAATTGTGATGGGTCTCACATTCCTCGCTGCTGGCTCCACAATGCCCGAGGCGGTCTCCAGTCTAATCTCACTGCGAAATGGTAAGCACAAGCAATACACTTATGCTACCCGCTACTGTTAAGCGTAGGCGGATATACTATATTCACAGATAAACACAAGAATACCCTAGACATAGTTGTATCTTCCAGATCAGCATTAAAAACTTGCATACTCTAGTATATTATATATTAAAACAAATCTTGCTGCGCCCCTTTGCGCTTTGCCACATCTACAGTTTCAAATATCAAAAGCACACTCTTTCTGGCATTAAACATTTCCATTTGACATTATCAACCAACCTACCACATTCCATAAAGATCGAACAAGTATAGCCATAGCTATGCTTGTTCTAAGTTCTAAGCATCAATCGTTCAAATACATGCATGCAATTGTAATACCGTTAGAATTTAAAATGTATATTTATATATTTAAATGGAGTACGAAATGTACTTAAAATGTTCTCACTTGCCTTCCAAATATGCCAATTAATGTTCTGCTTCTTCTTCTTTGTTTTCTTCTTGCAGGTGAGAGCGGCATTGGTGTGTCGAATTCATTGGGCGCCAATTCGCTGGCCATCTTATTGTCGCTGGGCGTGCCGTGGTTCGTGAAGAACTGCATGAACTATGGCAGCGGGGAGAAGCAACAGGTCGGCACGCAAGGCATCGAGTATAATATTATCATATTGATATTGTCCACAATTGCGTTATTTATCATATTAAGTTGCAGTGGCTATCGTTTAACGAAACGTGTGGGCGTGGCCCTATTTACCGTTTATACAGTGTTCATAGTGTTGCAAATTTTGATCGAGATGAACGTGTTCTTTCCACTCGTCTGCAGCAGCTAGTTCCGATTGCAAGCACCTTTTTTTTTCTTATTCCCAAATACCAGTTCCAGTTGCAGTTGCAGTTCGATAAATGAGTTATTCAAAAGTTGGAGTTTCATGCTAACTAGCTTCTGGCTGGCACCAGGGCAACAACACGCACTGAATGAAATTCCAATATCATTTCAATTCCGTTACTTTGCAACAACAGTTAACAATTTTTGCAATTGATCCATGTATGTATATGTGTATATATCCGATAGAAGGGCTTTTGACATTAGTAATTATAGAGTTGCCACTTATGCAAACTTTCACATGCTTAGAGAACTGCAGTCATGAGGAAATTGTATATTTTTTTTTTTGTTTTTGTTTAGCTTAGGTACTCTTTAAGACTGTCTACTGTTTAGGTATAAATAATCCCTTGCTACAGACTTTCCCCGCTGTATAGCACACAACTATTTATAATACCCAATTCGTCACAAATTTTAAACTGGTACCAAAGCGCAACATTCTATATAGTATAGGAGATAGAAGAGCTATAAGCTCCAAGCGAATTACCAATAAGTAAACCAATATCTGTATATACATATTGTAAGTGCCCTGCGATATTTATGGCCTTTGGCTAGACTTTCCTTAATTATGCATAGGTACATATAATTTGATATCAATTGTTGATATTTCATAATGTGTAGACATTATTGTTACCGTTACCGTTACCATTACTGTTACACTTACAATAAATACCTTTTTGTTATTAATTTATAAAATACATTTAACGACAAATATTACCAATTCTGATTTGTTTTAATGATAGCGCAAAGGAAACAGACAGAGAGAGAGAGAGGGAGAAAAACAATAAATAAAACTGAAATTAGAAAAGAAACTCAAGTGTCGCATGGGTTCTCAAGTGGCCTGTGGATTGATTTGCTGATTAATGTGTACACACTGTGTACACACTGTGTACACACTTATGTGCTACACTGTACTTACAACACATGACTAATAACAATAATAATAATAATAAGAACAACATTTGGGAATTTTGTTTTGTTTTTTTTTATCATTTTTTAAAAGGGAATTTTCATTTTATAACCCTTGACGTTAAGAGTTTGCCTTTTTCTTGTACATCACATAAATAAGTTGTTAAATGAGATCAAACATATATATAAATATATATATGAGGCTTATATATATAGCAAGTATACATTGAGAGAAATGAAATGAGTTTTAAAAGCAAAAACTATAATTATGCTAGTTGATGTGATTCCGATTCGAGTATATCTTATAAAATACAAACAGAAACACGTTTGCTCGCTTTCCCGATCATGATCTATATGAATTATGAATATGAATATATGAATGAGTGAATAATTGAATGATTGTATGACTGCATGAATGCACCTCCTCTCTCTATAAAGTGAGCGACTTTATAATTGTTGTCAGTTTGCTAGGGTAGATTGTAAGCGATTGTAGTCGTATTAACATGCGTATAAATATGCAATTAGTTTATCATCATCATCATCATTTCATTTCATCATAAATACTTATAAATAGTTGCTTCGTTTAGCATTTCGTCTTGTTGTTGTTCTTCTCTCTTCACATAATTCGTATAATTTTGGTATACTTACTGCCACAAAATGCAATACAATACACAATACAATAATGAAAGTTTTATAAACTTTGCGTCATACTCTATGCTTTTCATTCTTTTCTTCTTTCAATCTTTATGTTTTTACTTGGTTTGTCTTTTTTGTTTTTTTTTTTTTATCATTTCCGTCACGGATTTTCCATGAACAAATCAGTCTGAGCAATTACAATTCAAATGTGCTTGCGAATTACATTTAACATCAAGGTGTTGTGTTGTGGGGGTAGGGAAAGAGTGAGAGAGAGGGGGGATAGAGGTGTGTGCGTGTGTGTGTGTGGGGGGAGGGGTAAGAGGGCAAATGTTCAAGACGCTTTCTTAAGCTTTTAGCTGCGCTTTGAACAACAAATTGGCACAATTATTATGACATTCATAGAACAAACAACTAAGTAAAGTGTTTTTTTTCGTTAACTTAATTAAATATAAATTAAAAATAAAGTTAATAAATTAAGTTAAATTTAAACTACAAAGCTGCAAAGGCGAGACAGTTGACGTTGACAGTTGGTGGCAGCAATCATAATTGTTGCGTTGTTGTGGCTTAAAGCCCTTTGGCTGTCTTGCACTGCCGTTATTAGGTGCAGCAATGATGTCCGTTCTTAACGTAGTAATTGTGCATGGCAACGGTACCGTTTTTGCTGTAACTGCCACCGCCACCGTTATATTGGCTGGTGTTGTTGCTCAGGTTATTGATGCCGCCATTTGCAATGTTGCCATTTGGATTCGCTGCATTGACGCTGGTCGTGTTGCTGCCATTGCTGCTGTTGTTGCTGCTGGTTGGTGCTGCTGCTGCTGCTGCTGCTCCTGCAGTGGCATTGTCATTATCGGTGCTGGTGGCAGCATCGAATGCCTTTATATGATTCTGTATAATTTTGCACGTAAACTGACGATGTTGGCCGGGCTCCTGTCGCATTTGAAAGTTGAAATGCAATTAGAAATTCTTTCTCTCTCTCTTTCTCTTATTAATCTCATATATACATATACATATGCATATGCATAAGCGTACATACATTTGTGTTTGTGTGGTTGTGTGTGTGTGTGCGGGTGTTTGCGTATAGGTCTACATACCTTTGGCTGTATGGGAAAACAGCACCACAGTATGAACGCAATAAATGCCACTAATGTTCCCACAAGCAATATGAAATCCTCAATAGTCTGCACAATTCGACAATAAGAATATAATACAAAAAAAAAAAAATCAATGTTAACGCATTATGTTTTGCATGTAGTTGTATTCGTGAAATGCAGCCCGTTATTGCATTTACAGTATTTTTAAGCGTATATGTATGGGTGTGTGAATTTGTGTGTTTAGAAACTTTTCTTAATGTCATTGTCACTTACCGGCTCCTCGCCAAGCAGCACGTGATTAATTAAATAGACAAAATCATCAAATGGTGTCATTGTGAAAGCCAAAAACGTCGTCTAAAAAAATGCAGCTTGCAGTTTGCTTGGATTTTTATGTCGGCTTCTGCTGCAGCTGCTAGACCTCCAGATGGTTTACTCTTTGCACAATGACAATAACAATAGCAACATGGCACTAATACTGGGCCTTGTATCACACTGTACTATCACAAAAATAATAATTTAAAATAAAAATTCGTAATTTTGCACAATGTAATGTGTGTTGAACAACGGCAGCTGCAGCGGCAGCATAAGCACAGCGGTTCGTGATGTGTTTGGCGCGATACTGCTAGGTTTGCATATTTTTGAATATCGATATGTACGATTAATGGATGTTCAGTACTATTGTATCGGTGGTTATGCACGCTGTCCACGCATCGATATGCGATATGAGCGTACGATAACAAAATTCAAAATATCGGTATTCAAACAGCTGTTAAAACCAAAGCCGGCCAGTTGCCATCGCTAGCATAATTTCAAAGGCATTGTGTTTTCGATTTTCGTTCTTTTTTTTTGACAATAATTTGTTTATTAATTGCGTGCAAACTATGGTGAAATTTACAAAAGCACGCAGCAAGGAGCGTGCCACACGTAGCGATGACGAAGCGCCTGCCCAAGTCAGCGATGATGACATAAAAGGAAAGGCTATTAAATCCAAGCAAGCCAGGAAACATGCGGATGCCGAAAATCGTCAGAAAAGCCAAACGCGCAAACGAAAATCTGAACGCGATAGCTCCACATCTAGCTCCTCTTCCAGCAGTAGCAGCAGCAGTGGCAGTAGCAGTGGCAATAGCTGCAGCAGCAGCAGCAGTAGCAACAGTAGCGATGCATCCAAATCCTCCAGCGATAAGAAACGCAGTAAGAAACTAAAAGCAATAAAGGACACATCACCAAAATCCCAACAACCGCCACAACCACAACGTGAGAAACAACAACAACGTGATGTTGGCAACATAGATAGTAAAGTGCAAGAGCTGCGCTCCAAGTGGGATAGTCCCGATCGAGGCAGCGCCGCTCAACGACACAACGCCACCAAAAATACAAAACAAGCGCGTAAACGAAGTCGCAGTCGTTCGCGCAGTCGTGAGCGTGAGCGGGAGCGTGAGAGGGAACGCGAACGGGATAGAGATAGAGAGCGGGATCGCGAGCGTGACAATCAAATGCGACGTGGACGTGAACGGGATAGGGAACGGGAGCGGGAACGCAGCCGGGAACGACGTCAGGTACAACGCAATCGCAGCAACGAACGTCGGGACAGGCCACGTCGCTCACCCGATCAGCGGCGGTAAGCAGAAGTTGCTCAGCATATATCATTTATTTATTGTAAATTCTTCTACCATTAGACGCAGTCGGAGTCGCAGTCGCAGTCCACGAGATCGTGGTTACAGAGGCGGTGGCGGTGGCGGTGGTGGACCACGACGTCAGGAGCAGCGACGCAATCGGGATGACGAGCACTTTGAGTGGGGCAAACCAAGCAATGATAAAGACAAACCACCGGCATCCCAAGATGATGAGCCTGTGGATAAGGAGAAACCGAATTTCGGCCTAAGTGGTGCACTCACCGAGGACACCAACAAAGTCAATGGCATTGTGGTCAAGTATTCGGAACCACCCGAAGCACGCAAACCCAAACGTCGCTGGCGCCTGTATCCGTTCAAAGGTGAAACAGCGCTGCCCACGCTGCACATACATCGACAAAGTTGTTTTCTGGTTGGACGTGATCGCAAGGTGGTCGATCTGGCGGTGGATCATCCCAGTTGCTCCAAACAACATGCAGCATTGCAATATCGTCTGGTGCCCTTCGAGCGTGACGATGGCAGCCATGGGAAACGTGTGCGCTTATATCTCATAGATCTGGAGTCGGCAAATGGCACATTTCTCAACAATAAGAAAATCGATGGACGCAAATACTATGAGCTAATGGAGAAGGATGTGATTAAGTTTGGCTTCAGTTCGCGTGAATATGTGCTGCTGCATGAGAACAGCAAGGAGGATCAGGAGGATGATGATGTGCATATCAAGGATGAGCCAAACGAGGAACCAAACGAAACGATCGATGCACCAATATGAAAGAGCAGCCTATCAAATCTGTGCACTCACTCATATTACTCACATTCAACAATTTCCTCTCTCTCTCTCTCTCTCTCTCTCTCCCCCCCTCTTCCCTCCCTTAAAGTTCTTATACTTAAGTTGAATCTTAACATTCTTGAAATTTGCTTGCATTCATTTGTTCGACCTAAAAAAACACATACATAGTTAACAATCAAGCACGATGCTGCGTGCGCCAACTGCCAACATTTGAAATACATGCAACATGCCGCAATAACAACGAATTCAATTGTATCTAAATATATATATACATATATGTATATATATATATATATATATATATATATATATATATATATATGCTTATGTATATGTTAAGTTCTTTCAGCTAAAAATTGTATTATTTAAGACTCATTTACGACCTTGTACCGCAATAAGAAGCACATTTTTCTTGTGCTTCAACTTCAAATTCATTTAGAATTTTTACACAAATTATTATGCAAATTTTAAACTTTTGCAGCTGTATTTGTTTGCTCCAATTGTTATAGAAATTTCTAGAAAAATCTCTTAAAATTGTATTAATGAACTTCGCATTGCGGCAGCGTTGGAAAAGTGTGTGAAAAACAGTCGCTTGCAACTTTTCCTCTACTTCATTTACCACAACTTCAAAGTCATATTTCCAACATTAATAATAATCAAATGTTTTTCACTAAAATTTAAAAATTAATCAGCATTTTTAAAGCACTTATCTGAAGATTAACAATTTAGCAAAAACTCTTTTTCATACTGAAGTGAAAACATTTTCTTTCTTGAGCTGAAAACTGTCGCTTCATTTGTGTTTAATGCAAGTTCAAAACATGCTTAAAACTCTGCACGAAATGCTCAATGATGCAGCTCTTGCAAATGTTAGGAAAAATCAATTTTCATGCGGTGAAAATTGTAGAAAAGCTGGGATAATTATAGCTTTAGAGTATGTTTAATTTAACTGTAAAAAAAAGTTTAAAATTTTACTTAAAATATGTTGTAAAAATTACTTTTAAAAGCGAAAACTATTGCAAAGTTGTGTTGAGAGGAATTGAACATAAGAGAGCGATCATCTATGACTAGAACAAGCGAATCAGTCGAGTGCGCACGACAGCACAATACCCTGTGTCAGGCTCTTAGCTAAACTATATTCGCCTGCTTAGGCATAGATCTAAGATATTTTCAATATATATATATATATATATATTTATGTACCACTAACACATACATACATAGCTTACATATGCCTGTATCGCTGTCTCCCTCGCACACTTGTGTTGGCCGCCAAGCGACTTAAAGCAAACTTTCCTCTTCTTTGCTCGATATCTTTCTTATTTGTGGACCAATCTTGCTGAAACTTTCAGAATTGTTTTAAAATGCTATGCTTCAAACGACTGTTAAGTTAGAAGTTACATAATTACTTTAATTTTTTGATTACACGCCAAATTTGAAGACTCTCTTTAACTTACTGAGATCAACGCGTTCATACAGACGGAGAAAGTCCAATCAACTCGACTCTTGATACTGATCAAGTATATAAATATACATTATAGGATCTGCCACGCCTTCTTCTGCCTGCTACATAGATTTGCACAAAGCTAATATACCCATTAATGCACATTTAGGGTATACAAAGCGAAATAAAGTCGTTAAACTCAACTTAAAATCTTCAAGACAGAACTTAATCTAGAATGTTTTACAAATGCTGGAAATATATATTTCCTGAAGTTTTGTAACACTGTGGGAAATGAAAATTGAGAGCCAAGAAAATGTGTGGAAAACTGTAGAGTGAAAACTACTTGGAACTCTCTCAATTCAACTCTTTTTCAAAGAAAATCAATGAGCAAAGCTGTGAACTCTCACACTTCCCATAGAGCAGAGTTTGCTTCGCGGGTTCAATGCAAGAAAGTTCATGTTCACGGGCAATGCCGGCCTGCACTCAGCTAGCATTGCAAGTAATATGTTTGTCTAGCATCTACATGTGCCATGCACTTTGACATTGAACTCAAGCTATGACCTTCAGCTGCAATTTGCTGATCAAGCTGAAATTGGCAATTGTCAAGTTTCAGTTGCTAACTTGGCTTAGTTTGACATTTGGCCAAGTCAGTTGGTTAACATGCATGCACGTATCATCATCAATATCTTCAGTTGGCTAACAGTTGGTGCTGTGGTGGCGTTGTCGTTGCCTGCACGCCGTGTGGTGCTGCGTCAGGTGGTGCAACCCACCTGGTTGATGCGTCCCGATCTGTTGCCCCGCGGACCCGTTGCTCCAGTCCAGGTGACGGCACAGAATCTACAGGAAGCGGCGGCTATACGCAGCTCCATCCAGAAGGCTGTCAACGAGGGCAGCTATGTGGTTCCCACAAATCCCGAGCAGGTGAGTGGGGCAATCAAAGGAAACCACAATTGGAAAAGGACTTGAGCGTAGAGACTTCTTTAACTATAGAGTTGTTCATTTAACCGCATTAAGAGTTCATTTAAAATTGAATAGGGTAAGGCATTCAAGCAGCAAGTGGTCTAGAGTTGCCATCTTTTGCAATTTTAACAAGTTTCAGGAAGAAATATTTAGAACTGTTCATATAAAATGGAGTAGATTCAAGTAAAATGTGTAGGGAAACTCTTTTCTTCAACAATTCAAGGAATGTATGGTCTAGAGTTGCCATCTTTTGCAATTTTATCAATTTTCATGAAGAAAACTTTAGAACTGTTCATATAAAATGGAGTAGATTCAAGTAAAATGTGTAGGGAAATTAAATTTTCTTCAGAAATGCAACAAATGTGTGGTCTAGAGTTGCCATATTTTGTAACTTTACCTAGTTTCATGAAGAAAACTTCAAAACTCAGATAAAAGTTCATATCAAATTTAATTGACCCGAGCACAATTTGTTAAGAACTTCGATTTCTTCAGAAATGCAGGAGGTTTAACGTCTAGAGTTGCCATCTTTTGTAAGTTTGCCAAGTTTGACGAAGAAAACATAAGAACTCTTCAAGCAAAATGCTGTAGACTCAAGTAAATTGTATAGAGAACTTCTATTTTTTGAGAAATTCATGAATTAGGATGTCTAGAGTTGGCATCTTTTGCAATTTTACCAAATTTCATAAAGAAACTTATGCATAACATATTGAGCAATTCCACTTCATTAGGAGCTAAAAAGTTATAAAGACTAGAGTTGTCACCTTTTAAATTATTAAACGACCAAGTTTAAGCATAATAACTTATGAGAGAAAGTAGTGCATAAAGAAAGTAATAGAGTTATAACTGCGTTCTGTGAAGGAATTCCATTTATAGAGCTTAGAGTTGCCACCCTCTCATATTTTAAAATACATAACTTAAGAGATGAAATAGTTAATGCCAGCATAATAAACAAATAATTGACAGAGTAGGCTTCAAGCTAAAGAAACTTTTGTTTAGTCTCTGCAAGCTCAGGGTTGTCACCTTCTGCAAATTCGTTAGAGTCTACAGCAAATTTCACTCTTATAAGCTAAACTATAAACGTAGAATTATAATGATAGTTAATTTGCTGGGAAATTTAATATACTTAAGGCTTAGGGTTGCCAACATTCGATATTTTAGAACAGTAAAACTGAGTAGCCTGGTATTTTCTCTAGAAATCGTCAAACGATGAATGACAATAACTTAAAATTTAGATAGTTTGCATTAAATAGAGTTGCCATGCTGTTAAAATTTAGACCGTTTGTACTAAAAACCTACCTTAGTTTAACTGAAGACTTCTGCGAGATTCAAGCGATAAAAACATAAATGGATGAGTAGTTCCAGCAAAGAGTTGCCAACTCTTGCGATGCCTCAAAGTGTCGACAAGTGAAGTACAGGAAATTAATAATGTTAATCCTTTTAGAGTTGTCAGACTTGTAAATTTGAACTTGTAACGTAATTTTCAAGCATATGATGAACAATTCCATGAACTTTTCAGTACCAACTTGCGCTGGCCCAGCTGGGCTATACCAATGGAGCTGTGGGAGCAAGTGCACCGATGCCGCCGCCACTGCCCACGTTGCCCATGTTTCCGGGCTTTAAGATGCCAAATGCGACGTGGTGGCAACCTCGTTCACTTTTTGCCTAATTTAACATTTTATAATTTATTATGAAACAATTATAACATGTGTATATATATGTATGTGTATATAACGTATATATATATAAATATTATATAGTAAAATTAATGTTGTCTCAGCGATCGAAAAGATGTGGAAATTTCAGAATTTTACGCATCTTGAGAAACTGCAATAAAAGTTTTGAGTTTTATATTTGTTTTGGTATTTTGTAAATTAACTTGGAATTTCACATGGTTTTTATTTAAAAAAAAAAAGATATATACATATATATATACATTTATATATATATATATAATCAATAATCAATAATCCATATGTATGTAGTAATAATGAAATATATTTATACTATGGTAGCATATGAAATAAACTATCAAAACAATGCCAACAGTTTTTGTCATGTTACTTGTTATACGCTTTAGCGATATCTTTCGATATATATCGATATACATATACATATATATATATATATCCATCGCTGTACAAAATCTTTAAACATTAATTATCTAGCACTAAACAAAAAATGCTCTAAAATACATATACATATCATATATTAAATATCATATCATGTGTGTGTTTGTGTGTGTGTACTGCGCCTCAACAGGGTATACATTAGTCGTGTTTAAACTATAGCTAGTCATTTGGTATACATATATCTATATTTACTATATATTTACGTTGCGCCACAAAATGTAAAAAACAAAAAAAAAAAACACCTTTCTTAATAAGTTTTGTTCCCGTTGCAATGAAAACCGACAAAATGAAAAATATCGAAACGAAAAAAAAAAGGAAAAAGGCAGTCAGACGGCATGCCGTAGCTGTAATACCCTTGCAGTTAGTGTAAACCGAACTTAACTCATATACACATCTATTTAAATATATTCTGGTCCAATTGTGTTCATAACGTTCTAAGGCATAGAGAAAACTTGTAATATCTCTAGAAAAACAAATGACTGCAATTTGTTTTCAAACTAATTTCATTAAATTTAGCTAAAAGCAACTATTGTAACAATTTTCAGTGCTAAAAGTTTACTAAGAGCTGAGTTCAGTGGGGTGAGTCAGGTAAATAATGGAGAGAGAGAGTGAGAGAGAGAGATAGAGCGACAAATGCAACAAATTGCATGAACATAACTGTAGCAACAGCTGCGTACACAAATATATGTAAAAACAAAAACTTATCGATACTTCCGATAACTTCCGATAGTTCGCATAACTTTTTATCGTTTGCAGATATGCAACATAAACTATATCAATGAGTTGGAAAAGCGTTAAAACAAATGGAACTGAAGCATTTGCTTAACAACTAGATGAGTACTGAAGAGTGTTATACAAATATGGCTAACTGTTATACAGAATATTTAGTTAACTAGCTGCAAGGCTATTCTATGGGGTAACGTACAGGTTGCGCAAATTTGTTGTTAGTATGACAGTTGGACAGTATAACAGTTTGACAGTATTACAGTATTACATACATACAATGTACAGTAGTAGTAGTAGTTATTAATGGTTCACAATTAGCTTAATTTTCTATAAATATTGTATGTATATAAGAAAAAGGCTTTAAATACAAATTTATTTTTTATGTTTTCCTTATTTTTTTTTGTTTTTTTGGTTTTTTTCAATTTAATTTAATTTAATTTAATTTTTAGTTTTTATAGATAAGGCGTCTTTCAGATTCGTTAAGCTTGCTTAAGGAAGGTTTGTAGGTTAGAAGGGGAGAGTAGATTGAAAGGGGAAGGGGTGTGGGTTGGGGAAGTAGAGGTTCGAAAGTGTTGAGACTCTTGAAGAAAAGCAAACATGGTCGTTGGAATGTTGCAAGTGAAATGGCAATAAATACGCTTAAATGGGCCAAAAAAAAAAATTAGCAGCAGTCCAGCAAAAGGTTTACACGCTGTCAATATCGTGAACTAAACGCAATGGATTGCATTGTATATAAAAACACGTATTCGGTTTTCATTTCATCATTGTTCTACTAAATGCTAAACACAACATTGTGGCTAGTCTTATGGTTGCTTTGTTTTTTTCTTGTTTTTTGTATTTCTTGTGTTTTTTTTGGTTTATGTTTTTCTTACAATTTGGGAGTTGGGGGTTACGTTCATACGTTTAGCTGCTTAACATGATAATAGAAAAGTATGTGGGTGTTTAAGCAATTAATAGATGACACAATAAATACATATAATACATGCAATGTTTTCAACAAATGATCGTGATCATTTATATATGTATATGTATGTATGTATATGCTAACGTAGAAACTATCGTATGCTATTAACTATCGTATGCTTAACAAAAACAACAACATCATCAATAGATAGATAGATAGATCATCATCATTATCATCAGTCTGTACCAAACGAGTTTCACTTTAGTGCCCAGATTGTCGTTGTTGTTATTGTTGTGCTGTTATATCTACTACACACTGGCATACAACGTATGTGTACATATCTCAAGATATATATACATATATATATATATACATATACATATATACATATATACATATATATATATATACATATATTCTTATCTAACCTCATCGATATCCTCACCCTCCGACGAGCTGCGTATGGTATTGTACTGAGAGTTACGACTCCGCAGCATACGCAGAAAACTGCCAACGGCAAAGATGGTGCGACGATGTCGATGGAATATACCCTGATATAAGGCCTCTCGTAATGTTTTCCGATCCTCAACGTCCACCGATGACGTCAATGATGTTTGATGCGGCAAACGTGCTGCGAATGAAACAGCAATTAATTAAGACACTCAACAATATGAAATACGTTCAATAATAATAATAAAAAAAACAAAATCGAACACAAATAAACATGCGATAAGGCAAGCGATCTATGTGATCTACCGCATAGGTACCTCCCCATTTAAACCCCCCTCTCACCACTCATCACTGCAAAAAGAAACCACAAGCTAGCTTGACTTCTGTTTACAATTGTTTTCTACTGAGAGAAGTACTATATATATATATATATATATATAAACATATATGATTGATCAATTTTCATGGCAATTTCAATTTAATATATTGACATTTGAAACCCTCTCAAGTTTAATATAGTCTATTAAAACGTGCCACAGTAAAGACCTGCTAAGAGTAACTGATTTGTCAATGCTAGAGAGGCTTGAAGTTGAATTTGTAGCTGTGCTTCGCTTGCCTAAGAATTATATATAGTTCGTAATACTAACTTCTAGTTAAACATTGCTTAATTTATAGTGCTCTTTGGTAAGTTCCATCTATATGAGTCTTCTGAGTTTTAAGCTCTCAAACTTTATTGATATTGTAACTTTATTATAAAGAAATTGTTTAGAACCCTTACAAAGCATAAGAGAGCAGAGAACATTAGGAATTCCATCATTTCCGCTGATTTATTTGGAAGAATTTAGATTTTATAACTGCTATGTAAAGTTAACAGCTGCTTTATAAGTACCACTTAACATTAACATCTACTTAACATAGGCATTTGAAATGTTAAACTTATAAAATTGTTGTTATTTCTTAAAATCTCTTTAACTTATTTTAGAGCTTCATTTAACTGCTATGTAAGGTTAACAGCTGCTGTATAAGTTCACGCTGTTAACATCCATTTAACATACGCATTTTATATGTTAAACTTTGAATGTTATTTAAACTTTCAAAAGACATTAGTCTGTTATGTTAAGCTAACAGCTGCTGTTAACAGCAGTCGCCTTAATGAAGGTTTAATGAATGTCAAACTGCAAACATTGCTTTGTTGTCTCACTTTAGTCGTTGCGCTCTTTTGCTCTGCTATGTAAAGCTAACATCACATTCACTTTAACAGGCGCGTGAAGAAATGTTAAGACTCGACTTTAATTAAACTTTATTTAGAGTTCTTCTAGTACAAACAGCTCTACTAGTTATTATCTTTAGCGACTTTGAAGGTTAAAGAATGTTTTTATAACGCTAACATTTGCTGTTAACGCGTCACTTTAACATAGGAACAAATAAATGTTAAATAAATATTGCCATCTTACTCTAAAGAGTTCTTATTGTTATTATTTTTTTCTACAAAATTCTGTCTTCTGCTCTCTGCTCATTATGTAAAGTTAACAGCACGCTGTTAGCGTCACTTTAACATGCTGTGAGTATGGCAATGTTAAGCTTCTAACTTGCTGTAAATGCATTGTACGAGAACTACAAACATATTGGCTTGATCTAAGAGGTTTCACTGTACCTTTAATGCAGTCTCTCTCACTATTTCTCTCTCTTACACTTTCTCTAGCACTCTCTCTCTCTCTCTCTCTTTCTCTCTGAGCTTACCCGCAATTGGTGACTTTGGCGACTTTAGCGAATATTCATCCAAATTCTTGCCACCCAGATCGAGCTTCAGCACCTTCTTGGTCAGCTGCTGTGTGGCCGCCTCCATGTTGCTTGATTTTTCAATTTTAATATCCACATTGCGCTGGCTAACGGCACTTTTGCTGGGCACAGCGGCAACTGTTGCAACAACCGATGCGGATGATGTTGCTGTTGCACCTGCTGTGGATGCTGCTGCTGCCGCTGTTGTTGTTGCTGTTGTTATTGTTGCTGGTTTGGCGGCATCGCTTGCATCTGACATGTTGTTGTTGTTATTGTTGCTGTTATCAATATGCTTACTAATGTTATTGTTATTATTATTGTTGCTATTATTATTATTATTATTATTATTATTTAGATTTGAGGTCGCTGCTTGTGAACCGTTGGCACTTGCGACCGTTAATGCGGCAATTTCAACGCTGCTGCTATTTGCGCTTGCTAATGTTGTCGTTGTCGTTGTCGTCGACGTCGGCGTTGGCGTCGCTGCGTCTCTTGTTATTGTTATTGTCGCTGCTGTTGTTGTTGTTGTTGCTGTGATTGTTGCTGTAATTTGAACGTCGGCAGCAGCCGCAACCATTGTTCGAGCGCAACGCCAAATACGCAATAGTTGGCTCAAAAGCCGTTTTATATTTTGTTCTAGCCGTTATTAGCTGCTCTCGCTTGTTTTAGTTCTTATTGTTGCTGTTGTTGTGTTAGTTGCTTGTTGCTTTTGTCGTTGTTTGTATATATCTATATATATATATATATATATATATATATATAAAGAACGATTTCCGTTGACGCGCGCAAAATCGTTTTGTTCAATGTTTTGCTTTGCTTGGCGCTTTTGTTTATTATTATTTGTTTGTTCTTACGCTTTGCTCTTACATTTCGTATCCCTTTTGTTCTTGTTTGTTGTTGGCAAATTAATTGCACTTGTTGTATTGCAACTACTATTATTATGTTGGTGGTCTGGCTTCGTTGGGTATTTGCATTTCACAATTGCCCGCGGTAACGGCTATGATATCAAAATTGGCGCCATAAAGCGCCACCTGTTGCGTATAGTCGGTGAGCGTAATGAGCGGCAAACGTTTCTCGCTCTTGTTATCGCACAAACTCAACTGGCTCAGGTTATCGATTATTTCATAGAGTTTACGCTGCTGCTGCTGCTTATGCTGATTGTGTTGATCGATTTGTTGGGCTGCTGCAATATTGTTGCTGCAGCTGCTACTGTTGCTGCTGCTGTTATTAATAATAATATTATTATTATTATTGTTAATAGTATTATTGTTTTTATTTGTATTATTATCAGCATAATCACACATGCTACTGGCATCGATGGCTGCAGGCTGCACAGGCGCTATGTGCACACGTATGGCAGCCTTGCTGCATTCACTATTGTTATTCGCTATCTGGCAGCGCTGTCGATGCCGCAAACTTTTCAATATGGCGCTTAATCTGCCCGACAATCTGTGTGTTGTCGTTGTATGTGCTGCTTTCGGCTGCTGTTCAACTGTTTGCTGTAGCTGTAGCTGCGGCTGCGGCCAAGCCTCCAATGAATAGCGTCGCTGCTGCTGGCCCTGCTTTAGTCGTTGCCTCTGCTGCTGCTGCTGTTGTTGCTGCTGCTGCTGTTGCTGCTGTTGCCTTATTGCATTACGCTGTCCAATCGATTGCAGATACTTAATGTTCGCATGCAACCCTCGTTCGTAGTAGCCGCTGGCCAGTTGCAAATACGCGTACAGGTCGATGTGTCGCTGCTGTTGGTGCTGTTGCTGCTGCTGCCGTTGTAGGTTTTCCACCTTTATCGTATTAATATCTAGCACACGCTGCTCATAATTGTTGCTGCTGTTGCTGTTGCTGCTGCTGCCTCTGCCGACGCTGACGCTGACACTACCGCTGCTGCTGCTGCGCACACATTTAGGGTCACGTTGTCTACACTTGTTGTTGTTGTTGCTATTTCTACTGTTGCTGCTGCTTCTTGGGCCATTGTTCTGTCCATCATTGTAACCCTTAACGCCGACCCACTGTCAGTCAAGGTGACGCTGCACCAGCGCCCTCAATTGGTCACAGCTCTGGGCGCTTCTGATCCGTCGCAAGGTATCGTTGTAGGTGTCGTCCGGTGGAGCCGCTGAACAAACCGTTTGCCGGCCACGGGGCGTATACGTATCGCCGAATCTGTAATTAGCGACAGCGGCACAGCAAAAGCGTTAAGACCATGAATGGAAGGCAAACATTAATTACAACAATAAAACAAAAAAGTCAGAAAGCAACAGTTGAGTATGCTCGACAGCGAGAAACAAAGCAGCAAAGTAAATAAATTAAAAAAAAAAAATCAAATTAAATTAAATTGTAGAAAACAATAGAGAAAAGTTATTTTCCGCATGCCGAACATTTGATACTCTTACAGAGCTCAACTGATTGTTTAGCAGCTATAGGCTATAGTGATCCCAAAATTTTAACTAAATTTAGTCAGAGCACTTAGGATAGCATTAAATGCTTAATCTGTGAGTTTCGTTGAGATATCTCAAGAAACAACATCGTTTTCTTATACTAAAGATTGTTTTTCATTAGTTCGTTCTTTAATAGCTGTGCCACGCCTACTTTAAGGCGTTACGCAGTACATGACAAAACTATAATACGCGCTTGAAGACCATAAAACATAAATCTTGTCGTAGATTGTTGCACGCACAAGACTCTAACTCCAACTCGCTTCTTGCCTGTTACATACATGTGCACGAAACTATCATACCCTGCCATCATTTGATTAGCGAGCAGAACAAACAAATAAAACGGCATAATATGCGTAATAAAAAAGAACCAGCAAACGAGCTAATAATAATCAAACAGCGATTTCAACAATTTTAGAAGCCAACGCACAATTCCACTTCCGTTAACTAACCAACTGTTATTTACTTATCGTTATCGTTATCGTTTATACAGGGGCAATGTCAACAAGTGAGGTTAAGTGCGACACGGAAATAGCTTCTTGGATGGCACAACAACACTCAAAATAGTCTCCCAATGGGATTACCCAAAAATTAAGTGTTCTTGTGGATATTTCCAGACAAATCAATAAAACAAAATTAAATATTGCAGTTGCTAAAAAGTTTAAGTAACAAATTTATGTAAATAATAAAACAATTTTAAATTTTTATGAATTCAATTTAAAATAGAATCAAAATGTTTTATATAGATAAAATTTAGTCCAAGTACAGTTTGCTTTCAGTTGAAATGGAGCTCGAAAGTTGAAGTAGAAACATATTCAGAAATAAGCAATTAAGTTGGCAGCACCTTGGCAACAAGTTGGCAGCGCGGTGTAATCGGTTTGAAACCTCCTTCTAGGTTCGAGATGTGTTCTTACTTGAAAGCTATGAAGACTTTGTTAAATAAATAAGTTGGCAGCACCTTAATGTTCTTAAAGTGTGGAATTGTTGTCTCATAAAGACTTTGTTTAATAAATAAGTTGGCAGCACCTTGGCAACAAGTTGACAGCGCGGTGTAAACCTCCTTCTAGGTTCGAGATGTGTTCTTACTTGAAAGCTATGAAGACTTTGTTAAATAAATAAGTTGGCAGCAACTTAATGTTCTTAAAGTGTCGAATTGTTGTCACATTAAGAGCTATAAAGACTTTGCTTAATGAATAAGTTGGCAGCACCTTGGCAACGAGTTGACAGCGCGGTGTAATAGTTCAAACCTATTTAACCTCCTTCTAGACTTTCTTAGTTTTAAGTTAGCTGTACTTTAAAACATCTCATTTAAAAGCTATAAATACTTTGTTTAATGAATAAGTTGGCAGCACCTTGGCAACGAGTTGACAGCACGATGTAAGCTCCTTTTGAACGACCTTGAAGTGTCGAATTGTTTTTCTATTTAAGAGCTATGAAGACTTTCTAAAATGAATAAGTTAGCAGCACTTTGGCGACAAGTTGACAGTGCAATGTCAAGAAATCAGAAAATTTTTGAGCTGTCACAAGGTGGCAACGCTGTTCACACAAACTCAAATTGTAATTTGTAATTGTGAATTTTGTAATGTGTGCGTTAAATAATCGACAATTGGTTGAAGTCTGTATTGAAAGCGTTGCCAGACTGTGATTAAAAATAGAACATATAACTTAACTTAAACTTGCCAGTTGACATTTTGACCTTTTTGTCCAGAAGTTACTTAGCTGTAGTTAAAGCAACTAGCTTGCGCTATAGCCAAGATGAAACATGCAAACTAACGAGTTTAGTTCTCGAAATATGAGACATATAGATAATATATATAGTTAGTATAATTATGGGTAAACCCAAAATAGCCCCAACCACACGACCAACACATTTAAATAGCGAAAGCAGAGGGCCGAGCGCTTGATAAGCTCGGCAATGACGTTAGTCAACTGTGTGCAAAGGCCATGAAACTCGAGCTGAAGATGTGGCGGAAATTTCACGTCAACCACATTGTCGTAGGGTGACTTTTTGTGGTAGGTATGTTGATGGTTGTTTAGGGGATAGTTGGGTGGGCAGGGTTGCGACGGGGGCAGGGTTTTACCCCAGTCTACATTTATGACACCAACTGTCGGACCACAAACAGTCATAAAGTTACATACATACATATATATAGATATATACATTCATATATATATATACATATATACATTCATATACATATACATATATACATTCATATATATATACAGCGAGCGCGTGAAATTAGCATTGTGTGTACCTTGGAAAGTAGTGCACATGTGTGGGCAGCTGGTTACGGAATTGGTCATAGGATGACGCTAATGATGGCACCAATGGCCGCAAACGTACACCGGCACGCCCACGCCCACGACGTCGTCGTCCCAACGGCATTTGACGGTACATTTGCAGTGTCGTTTGTTGCATCTTAAAGTCACGATAATGATTTGCCACCTCATGATGATAGCGCTCATCTCGAAAGTATTTCTTATTGTATATCCGACGCATGCTCAGGCATGGTGCATATTTGGCGCCCACACGCAACGGCACGCCCACAATGCACAGATCCGTGGACATAACTGTAAAATGTTGCAAGCAACTTGTAGTGGCAACTAGCGCGAACTTGCGAAACTAAACCGTTTGAGCGCAGGCAACAAAGCAAACTACAGAGTTATGACATTGATGGGTCTCTCTTCCATTGTCGTTAGACGATGCCAGGAATACCAATCCCTGCCCGGGAGGGGGGTGCTTCAAATTATGTATAAACATTTGTACATTGATTGGAGAACAACAAAAAATTTGTTGCGGTTATTTGTTATCACGTCAGTCAGCGTTGTTTTGTTGTCTCGACATCGAAATGTAATAAAGTGAAGCACCCCATCAATGCCTCCTCCAACTGCCAACTCCCAACTTCAGATGTCTCTCCCCTCCCCCTTCCTCTTCTCACCAAGTTGTTTAGGAGTCCATAGTCTAGCGCTACCAATAGTAAAATTAGTCGTTTTCATGTCGTTAACTATTGTAACTGGTACATCCTCCATGCTCTAACCCTAGCATTACCTCTACCTTAACCTCCACCTCAACCTGACTTGACTTTACTCCGGCAAAACCGAACGACGTTTTCTTTTCTACCGCTTTATTTGCCCCTATTCTAGGCCCATTTGCATGTTGCTGTCGCGTCAGCAACAATAATCCAACAATAATAAAAAACATTGTTATTCAAATACAAAAACAAATATTGTCAACAAATAATAAGAATAATAACAACAACAAAAAAATCTTATTTGCTTATTCGGTTGTCTAGTACTTCAGTTGCTCTATGGCATTACGAAACTAAAAAAAATGTATAAAGTTCGCTTAGTTTTGGATTTCGTTTCCATTATGATCTCAACGCTTGAGTTCACTGAATTGGCCTCGACTTAATTGAGTGACATGCTGATAAGCAACGAGCGCGAGTTCATTTCAATACAGCTTTAATTGCATTTTATAGAGACATCTAGAAGATGCGATAGACGTAATACCCAGCTGTCAGCAAGCACAGTTGCTTCAGGGAAATTACTAGCATAACATTAATCTTAAGATTCACATTAACAGCGTCACGTTAACAGTGGCGCGGTAAGTCTGTTAAGCTTGCAACTATGTTAAGGAACTTGGTATGTGTCTAGGCAAAGTTTAATCAGTTACATTAATGCTAACAGCGTCACTTTAACAGCATTTGTTAGGTAGGTTAACATCGTTAATTAAACAGAAGTCATTCAGAAGGATTTCTATGTAACTTTGGTAGGTTAACATCTTTACTTAAACAAAAGTCATTCAGAAGGATTTCTGTGTGACTTTGCCATTTACAGCGTCACTTTAACAGCATTTGTTAGGTAGCTTAACATCTTTACTGAAACAGAAGTTATGCAGAAGGATTTCTGTGTAACTTTGACATTTACAGCATCATTTTAACAGCATTTGTTAGGTAGGTTAACATCGTTACTTAAACAAAACATTTACAGCGTCACTTTAACAGCATTTGTTAACATCTATAATTAAACAAAAGTCATGCAGAAGGATTTCTCCGCAACTTTGACATTTACAGTGTCACTTTAACTATATTTTCTGTAGAAGTGTAACTCTGTTATGTCTATTAACATGGTGACTTTAAAAGAAGACATTCATTTAGTGTTTTGTGGCTACATGAATGACTTCTGTTGCTCTCTGTTAATAAGTAAGCTTTTCCGTTTAGCAATTTCAGCAAAGCAATAATACTTAGATTTGTCTAATACTTGTAGAATGCATTGATTTATATTGACTGTTATTTAAAATAACAGCGTCACTTTAACAGAAGTCAGTCTTTCCAATAAGTGTTGCTTTAACGAGTTTAGTCTCTGAAATTGACATTAACAGCGTCACTTTAACAGCGCCATTTTCTATAAATTAATGTAACTCTATTAAGCACATTTAAATTGTCATTTTAACGTATGTTTTTCATAATGTGTAATACAACTCTGTTAAAAATAAAATTGTAAATTGTTCGTTTGCATACACATTTGACTCTGTTATGAGCATTTACAGCTTTACTTTAACAGAAGTCCTTAACATAGTGAGGAGTAGAGGAGGAAATGAGTAAAGTTTTAGTTGTTAATACAACTAATCTTTCAAAATAACAATAACTCTGTAATACGATATATAAATGTTCATGTTTAACATTTACATTAACAGCGCCGCTACACTAATTTAACTTTAGTCGCTTCAAAATATTAACATTGTCAGAAAGTCTTTAATAAACTGTCTTATAGCTCTGTCAACCATGTCACAATAAAGAATATTAATAAGAAATAAATCCGCAAATGTACTGTAACTCTGTTAAGTGCTTTAACATCGTCACTTTAACAGCACTCGTTACGTATACATTTCATATCATAAGCCAATTGAACTGTTTGTTGTTGTGTATGGATAAAAGTATTTTATTGTGATTGATATGCAAGCACTTGATGAGCATACACACACACACACACACATACACACACACACACATACACACACAACACATGTCTATTATGTGTAACTGTAGAGCAGTAATGCGATTGAATGATTAATTTGGATACATTTGATTATATGGGAACATGCAATGCTTGTCTCCGTCAAGGGATTTGAATGCTAAGCTTAACAATTGCAAAAAAATGAACAAGAAGAAAAAGAAAAGGCAGCAAAAGCAGATGTAGAAGAGAACGAAGCAACAAAATAACACAGTGAACCTTGTTGCCGCCGTTTGTGGCACGTACATCAGTCAGTCAATTGTTGTTGTTTGTTGCTGTTATTATTATTATTGTTCAACTGTCGTTTGCGAGTTTCGGTGGCAATTTGATAATCAATCAACAGACAAACCCCAAAACCAACCACCCCACACCCTCTCCCCCCTTCAATCGCACTCACTACCTCTGCTAACCATCAGAGTTTCTATACTTGTGGCCCAATCAGCGTTGTTCTACTTTGTTCACATTATATGAGTAATTGCTGCAAGAGAAACCATTAAAAACTGTAGCAAATTGCGGCCAATACAAAGGGCTTTGACAGGGGGAAGGGGGTGCGGGGCAGTCAAATCATTTAATAAAAAAAAATTGCACAAGAAATATAAAAACGTTTGCACAAATTTCTAACTTGTATCTAACTATATGAATATGCATGTAAATATAAATATAAATGTATACATACTTATATGCATATGTATGTGTATGTGTGTATGTGTGTTTGTGTGCGTAAGTAACCATTTCAAGTAATTGCTGTGTTTATTTGCTTGCAAAGACTTTACGTAGAAAAAGACAACTGTCAGCGGTGTGTGTGTGGGGGGGGGGGGTGGGTGGGTAAAATACGTTTGTATGTATATGTGTGTGTGTGCGTGTTTATACTTGTGTTTGCGCCTGAATGTAGGCAAGCCGTTAGTTGGACAGCAGCGTTACATGTCCCAGCAGCAAAGGCCACTTTTAATGCCTTTAAAACTATGCACAATTAAAAACGAGCGTTTAAAATTGACATGATGTGTGCAAGGAGCAACAGCGCAAACTGAACGAGGCAAAAGTAAGGAAAGAGCGAGAGAGAGAAAGAGAGCGAGCGCGCGAGTACAAGTCTGAGAGTTTCGTCAAATGACAGTGACAGCAACTTGTCTCCCTCTGTGTGCGCGTGTGTGTGTGTGTGTGTGTGTGTGTGTGTCGTTATTTGACATGCATACGTGAGTTCCCTTTCACACGCACACACACACACACATGCACGCACACATCTTATGGGCAAATACAATCAGAATCAGCACAAAGTTTTTGCTCCACTTTGACACAAAAGCCGCCGTGTAATTCTTGTTGTCGCCGTGTATCTGTGTGACACACTTATTATGCCTTATCACACACACACACACAAACACCTATACATAGGCGCTTACATTGCGCACTTACTTTTATTTTTTTCACTTGTACGGTCAATAAACCACTGCCGCTACGCAGGAAGCAGCAACAACAACAATAACAAACAAAGTAGACAACAAAAAAACTACAAAACAACAAGAAGAGGAAGCAGGCAGACGGGCGCAGTTGCATTGCACTTGGCCCCAATGTTCAATGATTGTCTTTGAATAATTAATTTAAATTAGTTTCGAATAGAAAGTGCAGCGGCCACAAAAAAAAAAAGAAAAAGAATTTAAGGAAATAAGGTGACGGCACAAGTGCTGAAAACAATAGCAAAACAAATAAGCGCAAATAAATCGTATTGATTGCTTACCAAGCAAATAAATGTACCGCTAATGTCAACCTCTTTTTGCCGTTGTTTAACACAACAGCTGGTCCTGTCTGTGTGCCCTGCGTACGTGAATGTTTGCTGCTTATATGTATGTGTGACTTCTTTTCTTTTTTCACTCTCTCCTTTTTGGCAGTTAAAACTGTCACTTGCAATTAACACACATCTTTTTATCGCGTTGAGCTCATCAACTTCGTCTTTCGCCTTAAACTGCGTCACTCAAATTACGCTTTTTTTATTAGGAATGTTATTAATATATTCTTATTTATTTTTTTTATTTTTACAATATGTCTGCTATTTAAATGCGTTTCGTTTCGTTTGATTGCCACGCTTGATTGTTTCGTTTGGTTTTGTTATTTGATATTTTTCCCGATGAATCGCTGTAAATCGATATGCACTTGCACTTTTTTATATATTTAAATCGATATATTTATACAGCAAAGTGGCAGCACAGTAAATATTAAAACGTTTGGGTTACCGCTACGCAGCAAAAGCAACAAGCTGTTGTCCAAACTACGGCCACACACCCTTAAAAAGTATGCATAATTTTGCTTGTATTAAAATACAAAGCGGCACAAGAAAATTATAAGCAAATGATGTTAAATCACTAATTAAATTAAATAATTTATGTACTTAATTGTTAATAATGTTTTTTGTTTAAATCATTGCGCCATCGCGACTAAAGTCAACTTAGTTTTTATGATCTCTCGATTTGGGCAAACAATTTGATATGCAGGCTATCGGTCGATACAAGCCAACGATAGTTTTGACACAGTCGGTGTTCGGCATTGTAGTTCGATTACGAGACTTAGTTCATTCGATTAGTTCATTATTTCGATTACATGACCATTTTAGACATATTTATTATAATTATATACTTAATTAGTAGGCAAAATAAGGAAAATTGATTTTTAAATGTATTTGGAAATAATTTGATACTTGTGTAAGCTTGCTATTATCATATCGTATTTCCTGAACTGGAACTAATTCACGGAGTCGCATTTCACAACACTGTTGTTTTCAGAAGCCGCATTTTATTTATTGTAGACAATCTTGTCATATTTCTCTAAATGAAATATGAAATATTGAATTAATTCTGTGATTTCGATCAGGGTTGTGCTTCAGTGTGTAGTGCAATTGAGAAACAACTCTCGAAGTAATTATTTGAGTTATTTCAACGCCAACTTGCCGGCAACAACAACGCAACAATGACTTCTGCACGAGATCTTATTAAAATTGACATAGTAAGTGCAACTAACTAAACAAGTAATATGCACAACTAATGCAAAATTAAACTGTACAGGAATGGGGCATGGAACGCTTGGTGCGTGCCCAACAGGTAGTTGAGCTGCGTCCGTATGACATCGAGTCGTGGTCGGTGATGCTACGCGAGGCGCAAACACGACCCATCCACGAGGTGCGTAGCCTCTACGAGTCCCTGGTGAATGTATTTCCCACAACAGCACGTTACTGGAAGCTCTACATAGAGATGGAGATGCGCAGTCGGTACTACGAGCGCGTTGAAAAGCTCTTTCAGCGTTGCTTGGTCAAAATCCTCAACATTGACCTGTGGAAACTATACTTAACCTACGTTAAGGAGACTAAAGCCGGCCTTAGCACGCACAAGTAAGTTGTCCGCTTAACTTGGCACTGGCAGCAATTGTTATTTGTGTTCTTTGGCAGAGAAAAGATGGCACAGGCTTATGATTTTGCGCTGGAAAAGATTGGCATGGATTTGCATTCGTTTAGCATTTGGCAGGATTACATTTATTTCTTGCGCGGCGTCGAGGCGGTGGGCAACTATGCCGAGAATCAAAAGATAACCGCCGTGCGTCGTGTCTACCAAAAGGCGGTCGTCACGCCCATTGTGGGCATTGAGCAATTGTGGAAGGATTACATTGCCTTCGAGCAGAATATAAATCCCATAATATCGGAGAAAATGAGTCTGGAACGTTCCAAGTGCGTGCGGCACCATTGTGGGCACCCCAATCGTATATCGCATATATGCTAACAAATTCTCATTTATTTAGGGACTATATGAATGCACGACGTGTGGCCAAGGAACTGGAGTATCATGAAGGGTCTCAATCGTAATTTGCCCGCTGTGCCGCCAACATTGACCAAAGAGGAGACCAAACAAGTGGAACTCTGGAAACGTTTCATAACCTACGAGAAATCAAATCCATTGCGCACCGAGGACACAGCGCTTGTCACACGACGTGTGATGTTCGCAACGGAACAATGTCTGCTAGTGTTGACCCATCATCCGGCCGTGTGGCATCAGGCATCACAATTTCTGGACACAAGTGCACGTGCTCTCACCGAGAAAGGCGTGCGTAGACGTTTACAAACACAAACAAACAATTGCTGCAATATCGCAAATAGAAATGCAATAGAAAAAAAAAAAAGAAACGAAAAACCAAAACAATTCAAAATTCTTGTCTCTTTGTTGTTGCCACATTTGCGAAGTGTCGCCCCTTGGGTAACGTGGCACATGGCAGCCAATTGTGGCAAACCATTTGCTGCGTTGCCTTTGGCATTGGCCGCACGCATTTTACTCGTCCTCCCCCCCAACCAATCCCCTGAACCATCATGCAATCACAACTTTATCAATAATACAATTATTTGAACATTTCTCTTAACAGGATGTGCAAGCTGCCAAAATCTTTGCGGATGAATGCGCCAACATCTTGGAGCGGTCCATCAATGGTGTCTTGAATCGCAATGCCCTGCTCTACTTTGCCTATGCGGACTTTGAGGAGGGTCGCCTCAAATACGAGAAGGTCCACACCATGTATAACAAGCTGCTTACGCTGCCCGACATTGATCCCACCCTGGTAAGCGGTACTCTGCATCCGCTCTAGAGTTTGTGCGATCTCTGTGCCTTTATTGCAGGTCTATGTGCAATACATGAAGTTCGCTCGTCGCGCTGAGGGCATCAAATCGGCACGTGGCATTTTCAAGAAGGCACGCGAAGATGTTCGTTCCCGTTATCACATCTTTGTGGCGGCCGCCTGTAATGGAGTACTATTGCTCCAAGGACAAGGAAATTGCATTCCGCATCTTTGAGCTCGGCTTGAAGCGTTTCGGCGGCAGTCCCGAATATGTCATGTGCTACATCGATTATCTATCGCATCTCAACGAGGACAACAATACCCGTGTGCTCTTCGAGCGTGTCCTCAGCTCGGGCGGCTTATCGCCCCATAAGAGCGTGGAGGTCTGGAATCGTTTCCTTGAGTTCGAGTCCAACATCGGTGATCTGTCCAGCATTGTCAAGGTGGAGCGACGCCGTAGTGCGGTCTTTGAAAATGTAAGTGGAAAACGAACGCGAATCTCTCTCGTTCAGCTGGGAAATGGGAATCCTGAGGCAGATACCTCCGTATGGACCCATTGAACTGGGGGAATGTTTGAGTTAGAGCCATGAAATTTGGTATGCAGCTAGTTGGAGGGTTTATATTAGTATTAGTAAATATATCAAATGCGAGGTTGCTTGAAGATTACTTTAATAGAGCTATGAAGATTACTAAAAGAGAGTTATGTATATTATGGACCCATTGAACTCTGGGAATATTAGGAGTAGAGTCATGAAATTTGGTATGCAGCTAGTAAAAGGGTTTATATTAGTGTTAGCAAATATATCAAATGCGAGGGTTGCTTAAAAATATTCAATAGAGAGTTATGTGTATTATGAACCAATTGAACTGGGAGAATATAAGAGTTCGAGCACTGAGATTTGGTATGCAGCTAGTTAAAGCGTTTATATTAGTATTAGCAAATATATCAAAAGCGAGGGTTGCTTGAAGATTACTTAAATAGAGTTATGAAGATTGCTAAAA
The DNA here is from genome assembly GCA_035042075.1 of Drosophila macrospina. NCBI lineage: Eukaryota > Metazoa > Arthropoda > Insecta > Diptera > Drosophilidae > Drosophila > Drosophila macrospina. The sequence goes on along the minus strand of JAWNLW010000467.1, from coordinate 3,661,285 downwards.
GTGAATTATCTATATTAGGGACTGTTTGAACTCTGGGAATATTAGGAGTAGAGCCATGAAATTTGGTATGCAGCTAGTTGGAGGGTTTATATTAGTATTAGCAAATATATCAAATGCGAGGGTTACTTGAAGAGTACTTAAAGAGAGTTATGTGTATTATGAACCCATTGAACTGGGAGAATGTTTAAGTAAGAGCCGTGAAATTTGGTATGCAGCTAGTAAGAGCGTTTATATATCAAAAACGAGGGTTGCTTGTAGATTACTAAAAGTGAGTTATGTATATTATGGACTCATTGAACTCAGGGAATATTAGGAGTAGAGCAATGAAATTTGGTATGCAACTAGTAAGAGCGTTTATATTAGTATTAGCAAATATGTCAAATGCGAGGGTTGCTTGAAGGTTACTAAAATAGAGTTACCTATATTAGGGACTCATTGAACTCTGAGAATATTAGGAGAAGAGCCATGAAATTTTGTATACAGCAAGTTAGAGGGCTTATATGAGTGTTAGAGTGCATATCAAATGCGAGGGTTGCTTAAAAATATTCAAAAGAGAGTTATCTATATTATGGACTCATTGAACTCTGGAAAGATTTGAGGTAGACCCATGGAATTTGGTATACAGCTTATTTGAGGGCGCTCAGAACAGTTGGCATATAAACGAAGAGCGAGGGTTGCTTTCGAAGTACTGCAAATGAGATTACACTGATTAACTTCTCTTCCTTCTCGTCAACACCTGCAGCTGAAAGAGTACGAAGGTAAGGAGACGGCACAGCTGGTGGATCGCTACAAGTTTCTGGATCTGTATCCCTGCACGAGCACCGAACTGAAGTCCATTGGCTACGCAGAGGTAAGTCGTCTTGCCCAGCCCAGTTGGCGCACAAAACTAATGCCAATCTCTTGCAGAATGTGGGCATCATATTGAACAAAGTGAGTGGTGCCGGTGGCGGTGCAAATAGTCATCACAATGATGCCGAGGGCGATGGTGAGGCAACGCAACCGCTGCCACGTCCCGACTTCACACAGATGATACCCTTCAAGCCGCGTTCCTGTGCACATCCCGGTGCCCATCCATTGGCCGGCGGTGTGTTCCCACAGCCGCCAGCATTGGCGGCTCTATGTGCCGCATTGCCGCCGCCCAACAGCTTCCGTGGACCATTTGTGAGTGTTGAGCTGCTCTTCGATATCTTCATGCGCTTGAATCTGCCCGAGTGTAAGTGTACTCCAACTATCTAGACTCTGTCCAGCTAAATCTCTGCATCTGTCACATTCATTTACAGCTGCACCACAACCGAATGGGGACAATGATTTAACGCCAAAGATCTTCGATCTGGCCAAGTCAGTGCATTGGATTGTGGACACCAGCACCTACACGGGCGTACAGCATAGCGTTACGGCCATGCCGCCGCGTAGACGACGCCTCCTGCCCGGCGGCGATGATAGCGATGATGAGCTGCAGACCACAGCGCCGCCCACCAATGATATTTATCGATTGCGACAGCTCAAGCGATTCGCCAAGTCCAATTAAACTATAGTAGCTCTCATTTCTTTCCATTTTTTGTCGCCTGTGTGTCTCCTTCAATAATTTTATAATCCATTCTCTTTTTTTTGGAAACTTCTCTTTTTACAGTTGTAAGTACAATAGCCAACAATAGTCGATATAGAAACAACAACAAATATATATATATATGTATACAATATATATAAGTATGTATATTAAAGAGTATTGAAAAAACAAACAAAACTATAGTTCAAGTTGTAGTTTAATCGTTTATCGATAGTTCGCATCACAAGGAATTAGCCTCGACAATAACATTGGGAACACTGCGTAACTGCAATCTGCTAAAACTGCTTAACATCTTTGTTTGGTAATCTTTCATTTAACTTAAGTGTAATTATCTAAAGAAAACGTTTACGAATAGACAGAGAGAGAGAGAAGTGAGAGTGAGCAAAAACAGACATTAATAGTTTTTAAATTTAAATAAGCTCAACTAAAGTTGCTATGCCAAAAGTAAATAGTTGAAGTTAAAGCGAGACTATGCTGCCAGTGAAACGTTTACGAAAGCGAGTGAAACACAGAATTCAAAAGCATAGAAAAAACTACAGACAACACAGACAGCGAAACAATTCTGAACAAAAGTTAAGAGAAATCTAAGCAATACAAAAGTGTGTCTGTACAAAAGTGAGCAAGCAAGTAAAACGTTTACGAATGAGTTGGAAGAGACAGAAGAAACACAAAAATGTATTATATGTAGCATGTTTACGACAGTAATTCACAGATAATTAAGATTATGTATAAACTTCTTCACTTAATCGAAAATATAGAGTTATACAAGCAGTCAGGGAAACGTTTACGAAAGACAAGCAAAGCAAAAAAAAAAAACAAATAAATGAGCGTTTGAGAAGGAAAGAGATAGGTAATACAAAATATATGTAAGTTTTATATGTAGATAGAAGAGTAGTAGATATGCATAGAAGGGAGTAGATATGCAGCCTGTAAAACGTTTACGAATGCGAAAAGGAAAGGCGGCAAATGGAAAAGACTGAGATAGAAAAATTCACTACAATGACTTCAAGTAAAAATTAAAAACGAAAGAGACAGAACGTGTGTGGCATGCCATGCAGCCAGTAAAACGTTTGTGAATACAAAACACACAGAAGAATTGACAAAATGAAGTGTGGGAAAGAGCGCAAAAATAGTTATCTAAGGAAAAAAGAAGAAATGGGTAAAAGACTATTTCTGTTAGCTTACAAAGACGGTGAGAGAAACGTTTACGAATGTGGACACAAAGAAGGAATTGACATAAGATTGTTGTGGGAGAGCGTAAGAGAGACAAAGAGAGCACTTTTAGGCGAACGAAAAGAAACAGAACAGGCTATTTATTTTTACATAGTTAAAGTTTATTAGGCAGATGAAACGTTTACGAATGTGTAACATAAAGTAATTGATAAATGATATAATTTGTCTTTGTGTGATTCCAAGTGAGCTGATGTGAAAAGCAGGAGGAAAGGAAATGGTAAAGAGATAGACAATAGATAGAAGCAAGGAAGAAGTTGATAATGGAAGATAAAAGAATGTATTACACTCTTTCCTTTCCTCTTTCTTTATAATGTACATTTGCTGTCGTATAAATGTACATTTTTAGCAATAGAAATATATTGCTAAAAATGTAGAAAAATGTACATAAACTTATAAACGTTTCTTTGTTCATGAATGTGGATTTTAAGTTGGGGTAACTAACAGCTAGAATTGCACAAAATGTATAAATAAATAAATGTATAAATGGACGGAATGTGGATATATTAAGGGGTGTACTAAGAGATGTACTAAGGGATATATTAAGGGATATATTGAGGGATATACTAAGAGGTGTACTAAAGGATAGACTAAGAGATGTACTAAAGGATATACTGAGAGATATATTGAGGGATATACTAAGAGATGTACTAAGAGATGTAGTAAGGGATGTACTAAGAGATGTACTAAAGGATAGACTAAGAGATGTACTAAAGGATATACTGAGAGATATATTGAGGGATATAATAAGAGATGTACTAAGAGATATACTAAGAGATGTACTAAAGATATATTGAGGGATATACTTAGAGATGTACTAAGGGATGTACTAAAAGATGTACTAAGAGATGTACAAAAGGTTATACTAAGAGATGTACTAAAGAATATACTAAGAGATGTACTAAGGGATATACTAACAGATGTACTAAGAGATGTACTAAGGGATATACTTAGAGATGTACTAAGGGATGTACTAAAAGATGTACTAAGAGATGTACAAAAGGTTATACTAAGAGATGTACTAAGGGATATACTAAGAGATGTACTAAGGGATAGACTCACATATATATTTATGGATATACTAAGAGATGTACTAAAGGATGTACTAAGAGATGTACTAAGGGATGTACTAAAGGATATACTAAGAGATAGTACTAAAGGATATACTGAGAGATATATTGAGGGATATAATAAGAGATGTACTAAGACATGTACTAAAAGATGTACTAAGGGATATACTTAGAGATGTACTCAGGGATATACTAAGAGATATATTAATGGATATCCTAACAGATATACTAAGAGGTGTACTAAGAGATGTACTAAGGAATATACTGAGAGATATACTAAGAGATTACTATATATATATACTAAGAGTTATAGTAGGGTATATTTGTCTAGAGATTCAATATGCCTCCTTAGACGTAGCTTCACTTCTGCTCCAAGGCGTTGGCTGTGCAACGTTTGCGATGCTTGTAGAGACCCGCGTACTGGGCGTACCGCTGTCCACAATCGGGGCAGCTGTAGCGCTTCTCGCCGCGATGCAGATTGAGGTGGGCATAGTAGGCGCTGCCGACAACAAAGGCACGGTCACAGTAGGGACACACCTTGTCCCGTATGTTGAGATGCGCCCGGGTATGGCGATCCCGTTCGTGGGCCGTGTAGAATGCCTTGTCGCAGCGACTGCAGGGATAATCCCGCTTCTCGGCATGCGCTTCACATGCTGATTGAGCTTGCTGGCGTTCACGAAGGCCCGAGCACAATGCTCACACACATAGGGCAATTCCTTGGTGTGACTGCGCTGATGGACCCGCAATGCGGTGGAGTTGAAGAACTTCTTGGGACACTCGTTGCAGGCATGCGTGCGCTGGCCAAGATGTCGTCGCAGGTGGGCCAGGAGGCTGGTGCGTAGCGAAAATTTCATGGCGCAAATGTGACAAATGTGCTCGAGAGGATTGGCCGCTGTTGCGGCTGTGGCGGCGACACCACGTGCGCGTCCACGTCGCATACGCAAATGTCCCTGCACCTCGTTCAACTGCTGCAGCTCCTCCAGATGGACGTTGCGCTGGTGGCGCAGCAGGTCTGTGCGTCGCTTGAAACTTGTTGGACAGTAGCTGCAGGTGAAGGGGGATACGTGGAGTTCCAGGAATTGCAATTGCTGGTAGTACTCATAGTTGGAGTGCCAGGTCTCGCCGCGCTTTAGGGCCGCCTGACGCGCCTCCTTGCACTGGCGATACTGGCACCGGAAGTCGATCAAACGATTCTTGAGACGCTCCACGGTGATCTGCAGATTGCACTCCTCCTGCAGGCGGGTGCACAGCGATTCCAGTTGCCGCTGCCGCTGCTTTCGCTTCGTGTAATCCGGATGATTGGTGCACCACAATTGCTCGTAGCTCTGATAGACTTGGATGATCTTCAGATTGCTGTCGCGTTGTTGCAGCGACTTCTGGAGCACACAACTGATGGGCAGCACATCGTCCAGGAAACTGAATGCCTTATAGAATATCCAGCGTGTCCCCTCACCCTCGCCCTCCTCGGCCAGCGCCTCCCTTTGCCTCTCCCTTCGATAATATTTGGTGTAATCTGTCAGCTTCCTATGCAACATTTGCCAGCTGTAGCGTTGCCTGCCGCCGGGGGAATCGTTCAACTGGTTGGTAATGTTGTGCCAGGCCTGGCGACGTTGCTTGCGCGAATGGTAATCCAAATGATTGGGATCCCAGAGATTCGGATGCGCCTGATAGAGTTCAATCAGCTTATTGGTTTGCTGCAGACTCAGACGGAAGCGTAGCTTGGCGCCAGCAGCGGTGGGCGGGCTTTCTTCGGAGGATTCCTCAGCGAGCTGGCTGTTCGGGGCTTCTTTAGGCAGCGGCTCGTCCAGTTCGGCGGCGGCACAGGCTTCGGCGAGACTGTGCAGTGGGGTTATTGTCTGCTCCTCGGCTAGGTCCAGCTGGTTGGGATGCTCCTCCACGTGATCTGCCTCAATGTGCTCCTCTTCGAGGCAGTCGGCTTCAAGGCGCTCCTCATCGAGGTGATCCTCCACCACCAGCTCGTCGAGCGGTCGATCGTTCAGTTGTTGATCCTCCCGTTGTTTATCCTCCTGCTGATCCTCCTCCTGCTGCTGATCCTCCTCCAGCTGCTGATCCTCCTCCAGCTGCTGATCCTCCTCCTGCTGATCCTCCTTCAGCTGTTGATGCTCCCCCAGCTGCTTATCTTTCTCCAGCTGCTGATGCTCCTCCACTTCTTGATTCTCTATCAATTCCTCTATCAACTGCTGCTCCACTTCCGGCTGCTCCTCCTGCTCGAGCTTTTCCTCCATTTCCCGCTGCGCCTTCTCGCTCTCCTGCCCTGGCTCCTCCATGCTCTGCTGCTGCTCCCCCTTCAACTGCCCGTGCTGCGGCTCCAACTCCTGCTGCTCCAGCTGCACCATCAGCTCACCCACCGTGGCCTCTGCCTCCGCATCCGCCTCCGCCTGCTGCGTGTGCTCCTTGGCCACAGACTGCGCCTGACAGCTGCCCTGGACATGCGCCTGATGCGCCACCAGATTCTCAAAGATCTTGCCACAGACGGCGCACACAAACGGATCGATGTGCTTGTGTAGGAACTCCATTTCCGCATAATGCTCAAACGTGGACACAAACTCCGACTGTTTGCCCTCGACCACGCTATGCAAGTAGCGAATCTTCTCCAGCCGATAGCGCTTACGTAGCGATTGCAGGCGCCGTTGCATGACGAGGCCGGACAACTTGATGTCACACATCCTCAATGCCAGCTGGAGGCCACGATGCGCCTCACGGCGCTTCCGCATCGTGTCCACGCAACGCAGTCGCTTGTGGGCATTGTGCCAGAGGATCGGATAATGCTCGTAGATCTCCAGGAGTTTGCGATTCTCGCGGGCAAAGTGCTCCTGTCGCTTCAGCAGCGATTGCTGCTCGCAAAGGAACCTCAACTGATCGTAGTGCACAAACTTGGCACTATCTTCCAGGTCGCCCTCCGCATCCAGACGCTCCCGTTGCTTGAGGAATCGCTGGCACAGCGTTGAGATTCTGATTCGCACATCCGTCACACTAAAGCTTCGGCCACAATGTGCGCTCCAAGCGTCCGTAATTTGTCGCCACGACTCGCGGCCCAGCTCCATGTTCCGGAACTCGGGATGCGTCTGGTTCCATAGTCGCGTCTCGCCGCGATAAAGCTCAATTAGATGCTGCACGTGCTCCGTGGTCAGCTTCTGGTTGTCCACCGTGGGCTGGGAACTCTGCGGGGTAAGAGAGGAGGCAATGTTCAGTAGGGAATTCCTTGTTACTTAAGGGGAGGCAACGCAATTTACAGGGTATTACATAGTTTATGTAATATTCTGCAAATATTTTAATTAATATTAAATATTTGTAATAAATTTTATTATTATTATTTTATTATTAATTTATTATTATTATTAAATTCTTTTATTATTATTATTATTTTATACAACTTTAATTATTTTTTTTTATTATTTATTAATTTTTGCAAATATTTTAATTATTTTTAAATATTTTTTATTAATATATTTTAATTTTAAGAATTAAATTTGACATAAAAATATTTATTTATATCAATTACGGAAAATGATAAATATATTTAAATTAATTTTATATATTATTTAATTAGTTTTATTTAATATATTTATATATTATTATTATTTATATATTTATATTTAAAACAAAACATTTATTTTGGAATAGATCAAGAAATGCTTTGCAAATATGCAAATATTTAAAACAATATTATTTAACTATAATTTTATTATTATTTATATTGTATTAATTGATTAATTATGTTAATATAATATTTAAATAATTCATTTTACTATGATTTTAATTTTTCAATAGATAAAGAAAAAACGTAAGGGGAAGCAAGATAATTTATTAATTTAAATTCTGTAAATATTTGAATTAATATTATATATTAGTAATTAGTTTTATAATTTTTATTTTGAAAAAGATCAAGGAATGTTTTGGAAATTTTGAATTACCTATAATTATTTTGTGATTATTTTATTTTATTATTATTATAATTATTATAATTTATTCCTTATTAATTGCAAATTAATAATATGCTAAATAATTAATATTTACAAAATTATTTTTATTTTTGAATAATTCCAGATTTAATTTAAGATAAATTGAAAAAATAAAAAAAATTGCGAAAATATTTAAATTTATATTTTATATATTATATAATAATAATAAATAAAAATAAAGAAATTTAAAATGTATCAAATAATAATTAAATAAATTTCGTTGTCTTTCAATTAAAAAAAAAAAGAAATTAAATAAAAAAATTTTAAATAAGCAGAAATTCTGCAAATATTTATAATAAAATTCCTATTTATTATTTACTTTCTTCCCGTTTCATTTGAAAGCAGAAAATACTTACATCGTTGCCAAGCTGCGTCCGCTGCTCGTTTAAGCCAAGAGGGTCGCCGAGCAGCAGCTGATGTTGATGTTGATGTTGCGGCGATGACGACTGCGTGTCAAGGGCATTTAGCTCTTGGACCAGTTGCTGTTTGAGTTCATTGACCTCGCCACCGCTGGACTGTTCGGCAAGCACCTCTTGCATTAGGTCATCCTCGGGTGCCTGTTGCCAATCGGAGTGCCACAATTCCATATGCTCGGCGAACTCATTCAAAGCGCAGAGTGGTCGCTCCTCGCAGAGCTCACACTCGATGCCATAGAGTTCGCCCGCACAATTCCAGGTGTAGACGGAGCCACATTTTTGACGCACTTCCTCAACGGGTGTCATTTGTTGACCCTGAAATGGGTGGTGCTCTAGCTGTTTGCTGTTGATTACACTTGTCTACTGTCACTTTTTAAGCAGCTTTTTAATTGGACGCAGTTGTTTATTTAGTTTATTTGCGAGACAAATCGAAATTGCGACTGCGCAGCTTCTTGGCTTCTGACGTTGTGAAAATGCCAAGAGCCAAAGAGACGTTGTGCGGGCCAACAAACCCGTTGCGGGCCATCTCACACGAATGCCTACACACAGGCACACACAGACATAGACACACACATACACACATAAAGTCATGTCCATTTCCACACTTGCTCACACCTATACATGCATACATGCATATATATGTATATGCGGCATTCTTTGTCTCTGGGCAATAACAACAATCTTGTTTTGGTTCGCTTCGCATTGGCTTTTGCCTCTTTTGCTTTACGTTTTCTCTTTGCCGCTGTCACGGTGTCTCTGTCTGTCTCTCTGTGCATGTGTGTGTGTGTTTGTGTGAGCGTGGGCAACAGGTAGATGAACAAATGAACAGCTGAGTTGGCTTGGACCGGCCAATACTTGAATTCACTGTACGTCTGCGCACACAGCTCTCATGTGTAATTGTTGTTGTTTTTTCGTTTGTTACTTGGAAACCGGAGCAACAATTGAAATTTACACATTGTTTGCGCTGTTGCCTTGGACAACTCTTTGATGTTGATCGCGTTACCAGGCTTTTGTTCTTTTCCGAAATGTCATTGGCAACCATTGCAACCAGGGATGGCAAACGCCATAGCATATTAGTTATGGTCTAACATAACAAATATCGCTTGCAGCTGAAAATGTTTGCACTCTAAATACCCTTTCTTTATACCGATATAGAATTATAACTAAGAAAACTGTAGCAATTTTTTTGTATTATGATATTATAACGTTTTATTTTATTACTTCGATATATCCGCTATTAATCATTCAAGTGATTTGCGCATCCTTTTTGCCTATACTCAATGTATGTACATCCCTGGCATTAATTAGCATACTCTGCTTTATTGATATTCGCTAATATAACGAAAATCGATAAAGCAACGTTTGCCAATTAGTATCGATATGCAGTATGTGCGTTTACTCCGAAAATTGGCGGTAATTGTGAAAAGGACGTGTAATACTATATATATACACTGCCTCTGGTCATAACGGCAGGTAGCTACGAATGATATAACGAAAGCAATAAAGTTGACGGCTCGAAACGAGAATATAGTATTAACAAAGGGGAGGACACTGCAAGTCAAGTGAACAGGTGTGCGTGCATGTAAATACATATGCAAGCATGCATGAATGTGTGCGTGTGTGTGTTTGTAAATGGAATAAGAAAAAAGGGGAAGACTTAACGAAATGCGCTCTTACTCTTTTCCTCTCTTACTGTTAACATACGTTTGAAGAAGTTGCGATGATTCGACGAAACGATCGCAATGCACTGTGAGTAAGTTGATTCACATTTAGGATTTGCACGATGAAAATGCACCGTCATGTTTGTGCAGAGAAAGTGTATGCACATATATACATATGTATATATCTATATATACATACATGCAGATATGATAAACGAGTTATTAATACTGTTGGGACCAAATAAGGGCTATGATTTCGCGTTGACGCTGTCACGTTGTTGTTATTATCATCGGAGTCGTGAGCTTGCACTGTAACGGTATAGGGGGGGGGGGAGCGGTGGGTTTGTCCCTGGCCCCATCAACAAAAAAACCCCGAGACAAATTGCATGAAAATGAAAACTCTGCGCGCGTGCAGGGGAAATAAAATGCTTTGGAGCCAAACTGTGCGGAAAAACTGCAACAGTGCAAAACAATGACAGCAGAAAAAACAAAATGAAAAAGGAAATCCCAATGAACACAGCTGTACCGAACAAGTCGACTATTGTAGGTTCTAACAATATTTGTACCCATGGGTAAGTGTAATTTTTCAAGTAAACTCTTTAATTATTATAATAAATTAGCATATAGAGAATGGTTTTTGATCATTTGGTAATTTTTGAAACATTTTCTTCAGTTGTAAAACTACGCATTCCATTGTGCCGTTATGCTCGCTTTGTAAAGTGTATACACGTATGAATGAACAAGCATACACAGTGAGAAAAAATGTGAACAAAAGCAATATTATTTACATACAATATAAAAAACTCTTTTTTGAGTTTATGTTCTATTCGAAATTATGTGAGAAAAATTGGCTCTAAATTTGAAAAATTAATATACGCTTTCCACTGCAAAGCTGGTATAGTTTTGCTGTAAAATTATAAATATAATAATATTATAAAAAATATATTTGTTTTACTTAAGCAATTTCCTATAAAAATCGTTTATTCTTACTACAAAAAAATAAATAATTAAGCGCAGAAAGTTTAAATTTTGTAGATAAAATGCATAAACTATTTGCTGTTTATTTATTTTATAAAAATATTTCATTTAAATGCAATTTCAATAATGAAAAAGGCACTAAATTTTGTAGTGAAGCTTTGTTTTATATAATCTATTAAAGGTTCTTATATTTAATTAAGTATAATTGCTCTTTAAATATTATAAAATCAATAATTTGATTCTTTTGCATTCTGGTTAATTTTGTAGATTGCAGTAAAATTTTCAAAAACGATTAAAATATATTTTGCTCCTTTGAAAATTTATTTAATTTAAAGTACTATATAAAAATGGTTAAATTTTTGGCTTAAAATATTGAAAAATATTATTACTATTGCAATTCAACAAAATGTAAATCAAAATTGATTTTAGACGTTCTATTTACATATTTTCTTATTAATTATTTAAATCAATTTCCAAGGAATATTTAGGTAATCTTTATAAGTTAAGTTTTTTTGAGATTTTTTTGTAGTTCTGAATTTCTCGCAGTGTATTGTAAAAGCAAAGTTTAAGGGAATATTCAGTGTAAGATAAACACGACCCGAGGGAGCTTTGGCTGCAACTTTCGCGTAGCTAGTGTCAACTCTATAAAGTGTGTGTGTGTGTGTATGGGTGTGTGTGTGTGTGTGTGTAAATAAACAAACGCATATGGCAGAAACAGACACACACACACACACACACACAGCCGCTGGGCATGTTTAAAAGCATGAAGCAATGGAACTGCAGAAACAAAAACAAGAAAAAAACAACAAAAATACTATTGCCTTGCCTACGTCATTCACACACACACACACACACACACACACACACATACACATACACATTCCTATGCCGACACGTTGACTTTCCGCCATATTCACAGTAAAAGTTGGATCCTTTGCAAGCCCAACGTTCATGTCCAACCTCGCAACGTAGCCGTCTCTCACATTGCTTTACGCCCTCACTCGCTGCTCAGCGCCTCTAGCCTTCTCTCGTCTCTCTTCTCCCTCCCCCCACCCCAACCCTTCGTTTTCGTGGGGCTACAACTCTTGTGGCGTCATGTGTCCCATCAGAAACTGTAATTCCAGCAAATAAAGCGGGGAAAACAGCGAAATGCAAACAAAAGCTCGACAACAACAGCCAAATGATGAAAGATGAAGGCGAATAAAAATTATTTAAAAAAAATGTATATACATATATATATATGTATATGTGTACATATATTTATGAAATATACACAAATTGTTTATGAAGTAAAACCGCAAACATTTCGCCAATTTTAAATCTCCTTTCGCAGCTGAAGCAGGAAATGCACAGGAAATGGCAACAGGCGGCGGGAAAAGCAACAAACTCAAATTTTCATATGATTGAAATGATAACGGCAATTCGCCTAGGGAGGGGGAGTGTGGGGGGATGCTCCTTTAGTTTGGCCATACACTACTGGCTATATCAATTTTTTAGCAATAACTTTATGTGCTTTAAATTTACGTTGACTTTGTGGAAGCTCTGAAATTGGCTTGTGAAACAACTTAGGAATTGGGGGAAAATCTAATTTGTTGACATACAGTCTAGTCTGGGAAATTATAGTTTCTAGCTTAATTGAATAGACATTCTAAGAAATAGATTGAATTATATTTAGAGCTAGAATTTTTGGTGGAGAAATCTTCAAATTTAACTAAAGGAAAAGTTTTCTGTAGCTTGAAAAAATAAGAAGAGAACTGAAAACAATCTTTCGAAAATCTCAGCCATTTTCTCAGTTTTTACACGCTTTTTTTTAAGTTTTCAAAATATACATTTGTTGGGAGTTTTAAAGTCAAAAATTGTACGTTGTTTTACAATAAAAATAAATATTTTCAATTGCAAAAAATATGTAAACTATTATTAAACAACTAATTCTCTATTTATTGATATGGCGCTTATTTAAGATTTTCCGTTCTTAAATTGATTAGCATTCATCTAGTCTGACAAATAATACTTTATTAAGGAGGTAATTTGTCATTCAAGGCAACAAATATTGCTAAACATTCTTCCAGATTTCATTTCAATTATTTCATTAGAATTTCTTGAGCTTTTGTTTGCTTTTGGAAAGCAATACTTCATAATATTCTGACATTTGTTTCAATATCAATTAATTAATTATTTATATATCATATTTGCAAGAAAATGTTAAGACAATGAAATGTAGAAAAATGTAGAATCTTTTATTTTAATGTAAATATGATATTTTATTTTATGATTATATTATATTTTATGATTTTATTAAAATTTAAATCAAATTTCCTATCAAAACTCAACAACAAAAGTAAAAAGAATTAAATAGATATAAATATATATATTTTTAAAATAAATTTTTAGCTTTGTTTGGGATAAAAAATAATTCACAATGAAATGTGCAATATGGTCTTACTTTTCTGGAGTGTTTAAATTTTATTGGAATATTATAAGAATATACAACAAATTTTTCAATAGAACTCCACTTAAATGAATAAATTAACGTACTTTGCTGGAAGTGTAAAGATTTGTTTTTATTTTTTAAACAAGGAATTTTAAGAGTTTTGCAAATATTTAGTAATTTTTTTATAGAACATTTTATTGTTCTACACATTCAGTAGCAAATAATACACAACTAAAAATGTAGTATGGTCTTACTTTTCTTGTGTCTAATAATGCAATGTGGTCTTACTTTTCTGAAGTACTTACTTTTCTGGAGTTTTTTTATCGCCAATATTGAAATATGGTCTTACTTTTCTGTATTATTTCAATTTAATTGGAATATTACAAGAAGAAGAAGAAGCAATCTAATATAGTCTTACTTTTCTGGAGTAATTTACTGGTTTAAGTGCAATATGGTCTTACTTTTCTGTATTATTTCAATTTAATTGTAATATTACAAGAAGTAAAAGAAAAACACAACTAAAAATGTAGTCTGGTCATACTTTTCTTGAGTATGGTCTTACTTTTCTTGAGTTTTTTGTATCGCTAATAATGCAATATGGTCCTACTTTATTTCTTAGTTCACAATGTTCCCTGTTTTGAAAGATTTTGAAGATTGTCAACGATTTACAATTTTGAATGATCTCTTGTTGATATCTCAATGTTTAGAAAGGCTATTTCAATAACCGTAATACGCTTTTCAAACTTTGTAATTCAAAATTTTAAAAGTAAATTATCTCAAGATTTAAAGTTCTTGAAAATTTTGCAATATTTCGTTGTGGTTTAACATTGAAAATTGTTAGTTTCTTTACTTTGTTTTGTTTGCAAATCAAATGTGCTCCGCTTGGCAACTAGCAGTGTAATTAGTCCCTGCCTAATTGATGAGTGTTCTGGGCTGAAGCCTAAAAAACAAGAGAAGAGACAAGAGATAGAGAGAGTGAGAGAGAGAGAGAGAGAGAAAGAAGAGGATGAATTGTGATTGACAAGCGGTTTGATTGTAAGCGACATTGAGACTAAAAAAATTGGTTGACCCAGGGCCAAAAAGGATTGTTGGCAAATTGCAAAGCTTTTGTTGTTGATGATGTTGTTGTTGTAGTTGTTGTTGCTGTTGTTGTTGTTGTTGTTGTTGTTGTCGATGTTGATGTTGTCGTTGCTGTTGTTGTCGTTGTCGTTGTTAAGGTTGTTGTGGCTCGTCTTTTTTTTTTTTTGGCAAAAAGCTGGCAAGAGTGCACACTTTGCTATCTTATGCCCGCCCAGCTCCACTTGCCACAATGTATGGCCGCACATTATTCAGAGTGGTAACATGGCCATTGTTGTTGTTGTTGCTGTTGTTGTTGTTGTTATTGTTGCTGCTGCTGCTGGTGGCATTGCTTCGCCTGGTAAAACAAGCGCGAAAACATAATGAGCATATAAATAGACAAACAATCACCGGCAAACAGGCAGAAACAACGCGACAAAAACCATCCAGACAGCAGCCCACAGCGACAGCAGCAAGTTTTGCCAGCGGCAACTACCATTCGACCCTTCCCCCCTCCCTCACCACTTTCGTGTTTGCCTTTGCGTATGCCTCCTTCTGCTGCTTAACTGCATCCATCCTTTTCTTCAGCCCATACACCCATTCGCCGACGGCTGCCAGCTCACCACACGCAGTCGCCTGTGTTGAGTTACGCTGTGTTGAGTTCGTTGTCTGCACAGTTACAACTTCGTATCCGTTTCAGTTCGCCGGCAGCGCTGCTCCCGTGCACATCGTCTTCTGCGAACTTGACTCTATATAGCAGAGATCTATATGTTTTATTGTAAATTATATTTACTATTTAGTTACAATATAAATAATTACAGTTTTTATGAAAGAAAGCAACAGAAACTAACGAAGTAGATATTCTTATAATGCGTTTAAAATAACTAAAAAATATGAATACTGCGAACTTGACTCTATATAGCAGAGATCTATATGTTTTATTGTAAACTATATTTACTATTTAGTTACAATATTACTATTTAGTTACAATATAAATTATTATTATATATAGGTATTCTTATAATCAGTTTATAATTCCTAAAAAGTATGAATGGATGTATTACTATCAGGCCAGCGAAACCAACTTTATATATCAAATTAAATATGGAAATTGAATATACAAATTATTATATTTATATTCAATATCTTTTCTTCTATGTTTATGAAATATATAAAATAATGTAATTATAGAGAGCTTAAAACTATACAAGTATTATATATAGAATATATATTATTATTATCATATTAAACCTTAATAATATTTAAGATGCTTTAGAGATTATGACAAAAGCAAACTTCACTAAGTTTAGTTTAGTTTGTTTAACAAAAAATTATTAAATATATATATTCGCTTGTTGTAGATTGTTTTGACGTCATTTTTGTTGTTAATTGAATTGCTTTAATTCAGCTCAAGGTCCAATTTTGTCTAAGACAAACCGGCTTAAATCGATTCAATGTATGTATATATATATATATTATATTTCTCTTAAAAATAATATTATATGCATATGTGAGTATCTAATAAAAATGCAAAAACTATAACTTTCAACTCCATACATTTCATTGCTAATTCATTCTAATTGTTATAAATCTAAATTTATCTTTATCTTGTAACATAAATGCCAATTACTTTGAGAGAAAGCTCAAAGAAAGATAATATTTGATTGACTGCGCTGATTACTCATTAATTATAATTAAATTAAAAATGAATAGTATAAGAGAAAGTCATGGCAAACTTATGCTTGTTTTAAGAATGTGATTTCATATATTGTTGTGCTTCATCTTAAATAGATTCTATATAGTAATTTAGTGTTTAATATAATTTTTTGAAAAACATTTATGAGAACTCGACATTCTGATACTGAGCCAGGGATTTCACTGAACTCGTGATATTTGTGTATATTTTTATACGCTGAACAGGGATATTATTCGTTATGTGCATAATTTCCGTCTGTCTGTCTGTCTTTCTGTCTCTCTGTCTGTATGTCTGTTTATCTGTATCAACACGTCGATCTCAGCAGCTATAGAGCTAGAGACACCAAATTTGGCAGGAAGGTTCCCGTATATCAAATTTTGGATAACTCCACCCGCCCCCTTCCCTCGCAAATTGAAAAAAAAAATCCAATTATGGCCACATTTGTCAACGTAGATGCTTCCTAACTTAGCAGCTGCTTGGCGAATGCCTTGGAGAAGCAATACTGAAAGTTTCATCAAGTTCGTTCTATAAATAAGAAAGATAATCACAAAAGAAAGAAAATTGAACGCTTGCGCTTTTTTCGATGCGGCGAGTGAGTAGCACTCAGCTTTGGCGCGTAAGCAAGCTCAATGAACCTGTGCTGATTGCTCAGCTTAAATTGCGTTCGATTTGAGGAATTATCACTGAAAATCTATTGTAATCGTCGCTTATATGATTTTGAGATATTTTTGGTGTTATATTAATTTATTATGAAAATACTTTTGCTATAGAGAACTGTTCAGGGTATTATAATGTCGTGAACACTCGACTTTCATAATTTTTCTGTAAATTCATATATGAATATGAATACGTCAGACTAGAATACCTAACTTTCAGAAATGCTACTGAAAATGCTTAATAAAAATATATAAATTATAATTAGGTTATAATTATGATATACAAGTTATGGATCTTCTTCACATATATATGAATGCATATATATATAAATCATAATCCATTCATTCCACACATCGAGTAGCAGTTGAAACACTGCTAAATTCCTAGAACAAGTGTCGCATCCATCAAGTTTTGCACATGCAACAGGGAACAATGCGAATATGTGCGATATCTGCGCAGTTAGTTTGAATAATTCATAAAAAATATATATAAATTCGTAAAAAATAAATCTTGATGTTTATTTGCCGAACGTTTAACACAAAAAAGAGATTAAAAAATTTATGTGACAATTGCGAAAAAAAAAAAAAAATGCAAGAATAAAAAATAAATAGAACTCAAATACGAATACGAATGGCAGACAATAGCAATTAAAATACACAAAGCCGCAGATAGACGAGATATATATTTGTTCAAATAGAAATGTATGACTGTTTATATATTATTATACTCTAACAAAGGGTATATACGTTTACATGTGCAGTTTGTGAGGTGTTCCTCTCTTTGAAGAGTTTAAATAAAATACTATTTGTAATTCAAAATTAAAAACTATTAAGTTAACTTTTGATTAATTAAATATTTATTATTATTTTTTTTTAATTTATCTTAATTTATTTATCCAAAATGTGCTAAATGCTTTCACTAAGCTCAGACTGCTTTTAGTGAGTGAATTGTAATAAGAAATAAATGTTAGAGTATCTCATAGTCAGCATGCTCGGTTTAAACATACCTTGCTCTCCATTTTGTGGCCACTCCCGGTCTCTGGTTGTATATTTTTTTTTCTTTTCATTTTGTTTTTGTCATTTGCTTTCGTTTCAATTGGAGTTTTGTGGATTTTGTTTTTCCAGCAGACGTCGCGTTCATTGCAGCTGTAAATCGAATTTAGACACGCTTAGATAACTTTTAGATTTATTTATTTAACAATTTATACGGCAAGTCGGGCAATTTATTACTTTATATATATATTTATATATATATTTGTATATATCAACTATTGTTGTTGTTGCACATTTTAAAGGCTTCACGTATTGTTTTATTTAGCATTTTTGTCGTTTTCCATTTGATTATTGATTCAGATTCAGATTCGCATAAAAGGCTTTAAAAATGTCCAGTCAACTGTGTGTTTAAACGCGCTTTCATCGTTTTACGTGCTTATCAATTGCCGTACTTAGTTGATTTCTATTCAATTTCATTTCTATATATATATATATATATATATATATGCAAATGACTTTCAGTTGAGTTTAGCATATTAAGCTTGGCTTAAAGCGCATTCGCACTGCATTTGAATTACATAGTTTATATTTTGTATTCTTTTCAAAAATATAACAAATTTAAGCATGCATCGAGTAGCTATTTGCTTTGCTCTTATCAATATTATCAATATCTTAGCATATCACTTCATTTACCAAAGTATTAAATTAACTAAGTAAATGCTGCTTAATGTTAAGTTATTCTTTCCTTACTTTCTATAACTTTAATTATTATATTAATAATTATATAAACGTAAACCTTAAAGTTTCTATCGATTATTCATAACTATAACTATTCTATATAGTATTATTAATTATATATATTATATAAATATAAACCTTACAGTTTATATCGATTATTCATAACTATAACTGTTATGTATAGTATTATTAATTATATATATTATATAAATATAAACTTTACAGTTTCTTTCGATTATTCATTACTATAACTATTATATATAATATTATTAATTATATATATTATATAAATATAAACCGTACAGTTTCTATCGATTATTCATAACTATAACTATTATATATAGTATTATTAATTATATATATTATATAAATATAAACCTTAAAGTTTCTATCGATTATTCATAACTATAATTATTATATATAGTACTATTAATTATATATATTAACAATAAATCTATTTTTTCTATAACTTCTTTCTTTCCACTTTCTATTTAAGCTAGCATATGTAATATGTAAATTCTTAAATATGTTATATATTTCTTTATTGTTATATGTTATATATTTAATATTGCAAATTGAATATTCAAGTGAGATAAATCAGTTAATTAATTTGCTTGTCTTTAGTTTGATGGCCATAACTGTTACAGTCGCTGCCAACTAACATTTGACCACTTTATCTGCACTGCAATCGCAGCTGCTGTGTTGCCCTTTCCCCCCTCTCTGTCTCTGGTTCGCTCTCTCTCTCTCTCTCTGGTTCGCTCTCTCTCTCTCTCTCCCACTCTGTATAATATTGTTCATACTGTGTGTGCTGTATGTCTTACATTTTCATTAACTTGAAATAACAACGAAAAGTTTCGTTTCGTTTCGGTTTCAGCTGCAGCTCAACATCCGCTCTATACATAAACATTAGCTGCTTTTGCTTTTGCTTTTGCTTTTGCTGCCATTCCAAAGGATACATATTTTTTGATATGCCATGTCCAGCTGTGTGAAGTTTCCCCCTTTCTACATACTTCTGGGGAGCGGGAGGGGGGACTGGTTGCTGCACCTTTGCAACCATGCCACATGCCGCTTTCTGCTTGCCACCTGCTTTGAAGCGTAACGTGCAATTTTTATTGTTATAGCAGAACTTGGTACATGTCATGCTGCCTAGACACTCTGTTGTTAACTTTTGCTTGCTTCTTGCGGCAGACACGCCTCCCTTACGCCTCCCACACCCCATCTCCATTTCCACGCGCTCATTGTCCACTGTCCACTGCCCACTGCCCACTGGACGCCCAATTGTCCAACTGTTTTTCGCATTGAAGTTTTATTTTTAGACCCTGTACTTAAAAACTACAGTGAGTATATAAGGCTTATTGCAGTGCCTAATATGCATAATCAAGTTTATTACTCATTTGCAATATCTCCCCTCCCCGGTTCATGCTACACTTCTATAAAATATTAATTTATAAGTTCATTTTTTAGCGCTTACTCTTGCCACTTAACAAGTGTTGTTAGTAAAGTGATTTGAAGCAGTCCTGCAAGTTTCATAAAGATCGGTTCAGAAATATTAAAGTAATGCAGAAAATAAAATGAAAAGTAATGCAGGGAAAGCCATAGCGCTTTGTTAAGTGTGCGCGATATTAGCAGACTTATACTATATATGCTTAGAAGTCTATGTTTAACTATGCACACATATACTTATATGCAAATATATATAAACATACATAGTATATGTCTGCTAAGCTAAGCAAGATCAAGTGCGAAAGGCAAGCTATGTATTACTATGTGTAAATGTATTTCTATGTAGAAATTTATATATATATATATATTTATTTATTTATTTATTAATTAATTTATTTGTTTATTTATTTATTTATGTATTTATTTATTTATTTATATATCAATTTATTAAATAATTAATTTATTTATTTATTAATTAATTTATTTATTTATTTATTTAACGTCGACTAATAGCAGTCGATCCAAGTATCAAAATAAACTCGTGAGAATTAAATTAAAAATAATTACAAGTAAAATTCATGAAATTAATTATTTTGATGACAAAATGTAATTTAAATATAAAAAATGATTTAAAAAAATTTATGTTTAAAATTAAGTTAAATTTTTAAGTTTAAATCTGGGGAAATTAAAAAGAAAGTTGTTGCGAGGATTGGGAAATCCCAATCAGATCAGAAAGTATTATAATGTGCTTAGTATATACTAGCTAAAGAGTTTAGAATGACAAACTTGATAGTCGGAAGAGAGGACTCTAAGCTGAGTACTCGAAAATGTCTACTATAATCAGCAGAAAGTATTCGAAAAGGTTCAAGCAAAGCGTAGTTAGTGGTATATGCGTTAAGAGCGAGAGGCATAAAGTTGCGAGTAGGTCTAGAAGAAACAGAGAAATTAATTCAATTTAATATCACAGAAGAGTCAATTTCACCATTAATTAGTTTAGATGTTCAAACAGACATATTATTACTATTGTTGAAGATATTATTTATTAAACAAATATTCTTTTACAGGGTATCATAATGTTAGGTGCACTTAACTTTAAAGAATTTTTTTTTTTTTTTTTTTTTTTTGGTTCAGTGTCCGAACATTGTCGCACCCACGCCCCCTACAGTACCTACTCTAGCCCTCTCCACCCCCGCACTTCATGTGCAATATGAGCGTCAAAATGTTTGGCTGCCAAGTTTTTGTTTGCTTTTTTTTTTATATTTTTTGTACTTTAGTATTTTAGCCGTCTCGTGACTATTGCAAAAGTATTTTGGTCAAATTAAAAAACATTTTACAATTGCATGCGTGTGTGTGTGTGTGTGCGTGTGTGTGTGCGTGTGTGTGGGCGTGTTGTGGCAACTTTCGGTCTGTTGTTGTTGTTCTTGTTGCCGTTGACTTGGCACAAAAGTTTTCATGTCTTTGGGTCTACCCAAAATGGCCAAAACGTTTGCACTTTGCGTTTGCCCAAAGTCTGACTCTCTTGCTACTTGAAAACAAAAAAAAATAAAAAGAAAAAGTTGCAAGTTGCAAGTTGGCAGTTCTAAGTTGCAAGTTGCAAGCTGCAAGCTCTCAGTTCATTGCCAGTTATTGTTGTCGCCATTGTTGTTTGTTCGTTCCACAACAATTTTCCTCTGCTTCTCCTTACTGTTGCCACATTTCGGTAGTCAAAAAGTTGTTGCTGTTGTTGCTGTTGTTGCTGTTGTTGCTGTTGCTGTTGTTAGATACTTAAGTCTTAAGCCTTTCCTCTCTTGAGGTGCTTGGCATATTTTTTTGCTTTTCTTTCTGTCTTTTTTTTTATTTTTGGGTAATTAGTTAGCTACTAACTGTTCTACTTAGAGAGTTTCTGTTGCCAACTTAATATGCGGCTGCCTTGTGACATTATCGCCATAATATTCCCAAAAGTACTTTCCAAAAGTCCAACAAAAACTAATGTAAATTGTCGAAACTTTGTCTTAAGCTACGTTTTTACAGCTGCAATTACTGTGGGGATCAACGAGAAATTATGCAATATATGTTTGGTTTGGTTCAGCTCATTGCTTTTATAGAATGTGATTAAATAATGGGTATCTTGTAGTCGTAATAGTTATTTGATCAATATTTAAGCATTTCTTAGGATTTTGTTGCTTGTTTTTTATAGAAATTTTGAGTAATATAGAGTATTCTGCAGTCTAGTCTATAGTCTGCTATTGTTACTCGCCCTAAAAACAGGGTATCTTATTGTTTAATACTTTAAACAGACAATTAATCACACAAACCTGGAGAAGTGACTGAACAAAGTTGTCAATTTGGTTAATTTATATTAATATCTATCATTTACAGGGTAGTTTATAGTCTACTTACTTACTTATTCTCAGTTAACACTGGTATTCTGTATATTTTAATGTCCCCTATCTCAAATAGACTACAAAAATGTATTCCAAATTAGTTAGCTTAAGAATTTAGCATTTTACAGGGTATTTGTCAGTCTATCAAGTGTATATGCGTATCTATATAAATTGCAGGCTCATGTAATTGATTGGAATGTTCATTTAAGTTTATATTCGTTAGACTACCAGTTAATTTGATTAGTTTAAAATATGTGTTATCGATAAATTATCGATATACTGGTGAATATATTTTAGCACTACTACAAATTTGCAAATGGGCAAAAAACAACGCCAATACTTAAGTGCTAGTTTCAAAAGTTTTTTAATTTAAAATTTTAACAATTTTTCGATTAATTTTTAATTTAACCTCAAAATCGTTAAAGTGAAGAAAATCTTAAATTTTGTTAAATATGCTATTGCTGAAATTTAGCAATAACATAGTTTTATAATTTTTATATCTATTTGTTTTCTAGAAATCTTTTTCAGAAAACAAAATTTATGCGGCAAAAAAAACGTTAATTGAGAAAAACTTTCTCATTTGTAAACAAAAAACTTTAAACCGCACAAACTCAATCTACAAACTGAGTATACATAGAGAGAGATAGATAGAGAGAAAGAGATAGAGCATGTCGATTAAGTAATTAACTGTTACGCGACATGTGATAGCTAATTCCACGCAATTTCCCTCAATAACAAGCTGCGAACATATCAACAACAATTCCACTGACAACAACAAGAACAATAACAATGCAATTGCCAAATTGGCTTACAAATTGAACTGGCTAAGAGAATGTGTGGCAATAGAGCGGGGGATGGCGTATTGCATTTCCGTTACGATTGCGGTCAATAATAAGAAATAATTCATTTACCTGGGACAATTTTGTCAAGCGTAGCAAAATCAGTTAAGCAAGCCAGGCAATGGCAATGCGAGAGGAAGAAGGTGAAGTAGAGGGAACACAGAGAAGATAAAGTAAGCTACGAGTAATGACCAGAGGAGGGGCAAGTAGCAGCCGGGGGCAGCAAAGACCTTGAGCGCCATTAGATGTTGCCTGAATAAAGCCAATCAAGCGAAGCAGTTGTCTGCCCAGCGAGCGAGAGGGGAGAGAGTTACTATGGAAGCGCTGAGTACAAGTGGCGTGTGGGTGGGGGGGGGAGGGTGCTCGGTAGAAATCAACTCAACAAACGACCAACTGGACGAAACCTAAACGGAATTGGACAGAATTGTAGAGCACTTCAAAGTGCAGGCGCTGCAGCAGTGCGCACTTTATTAACGCAATTTCCGTTTCCGCTCAAACTCAAGTGAGTCCCAAGTGTACGGTGGCTGGGGGTGTTGGGGGGGTGCGGGCTGCTTAGCGAGTGCCAGCTGTGTGTGGGGGCTTTTGGGATTGGTTAGTGCGTCGTGGCGTCTGTCTTCAGCTTCAACAATCCCGGCGATAAGGCGCTGCAAGTAATAATCGTTATAATAAACGTGACAAAATGGCGGCGCAATGGCAACGATATGTCGACATAACTGTCACACCTCCCACAGCCAGTGTTTCTCCTCTTTTCTCACACCCTCTCTTTGTCTTTATCTGTTTCGCTTTTCCTATGCTTCTCCTATCTCTTTCTTCTTTCTTTGTTTCGCTGTGCGTTTGTTTTTAGCAGCGATGGTCACGTGTTCCGCTCTACATAGTGCCAAGTTAGAGGGAATATTAGTTGTTCGTGTAAATCGATATATTTATCGATAACCTGGAAAATACTTTGATATATGTTGCGTTATGTATGTTTTGCATAAGATTAATAGTATAAAAATAGAGAAGCAGTATGAGTTGTGTATGTATATCGATAAACTTATCGATAACCTGTTTAAGGCATTATGAATGTACGCAGGCAACTTTGGTAAAGCGAAATATATGTTGTTATCATTATCAAATTTCATAACATGTTATCGATATATATCGATACGATAAGAGCTAGCTAAATATGTAGCTTTATACATGCAGAACTGTAATAAATATCTAAATGTTTGTTGGTGTTTGTTGATATACATCAACTGACTTACATATATATATCGATAAATGTGTTAATCGATATATATGTATATACACATGCATACATATGCATTGATAACTTATAAAATATGCAAATCAGATGTTAAATTCGAATATATAACTATATTTATCAACTAATTTAATTATATATATCGATATATTAATCGAACTCTGCAAATATAGCTGAAAGGCTTAATTAAAAATGCAGTTAACTGCAGAGAGAATAATATCTTTTAATAAAAATAAATAGCTATTACCAAAATTTAAAAAAATAGCTATTGATTTATATCGATAACTAAATTTGCTTGGTATATCGATTAAGAGGAAGAAATATTTATTTTTTATTGAGAGTATTTAAAAGTCCTATACCCAGGTTTAAGAGAATTATTATTATTAAAAGCTTTTCTAACATTGATAAATTGATCGATACATATCGATAACCATTTAATTTTTGTTTAACCTAAATTGTATCCCTTTAATTATTATTACATATAAAAAGTGCAATGAGACCTTTAAAAAAGCTTGTTGTTTCTTGATGTCTCTTTATGCTATCGATACTTGATTAATCGATAATAAATGCAAATGTTGTTCTAAACCAAAATTGCTTGAACTGTTAGCTTACTCACCCGACTGCAGAGCATTATGACTACACAACGATGTATTCCGTGCTCAGAACAATCGAAAACATTCGAAACAATCGACCATCTCTAGCGTGTGTCTGGCATTTAACTGCCAGCTAAACTTCATTTCCATTTCAGCTTCATTTTCAGCACGCATTCGCTGCCACTATCTGTGGCAGTCGCTTGTGCTGCTAATTGCACGCGTTGAGCTTAAAATGTGTTGCCTGCTGCTTTTGGGGCAGCGAAGCGCTGAAAATGTTCACATTTGTTTGCATTATTTGAGCCGGCTATCTAAACGACTTGCATTTCAATTTACGCAGTTAATTAGCTTTAGAACGCAGCCATTTTCTATTCTTATCACACAGAGAGTCATGGAGAGGCAGAGATAGAGACAGACAAGGTATTAAAAATAGCGGTAACAGATAGCTGAGCGTGAGATTTAAATTTTATGCAACTTAAGCTCTCCATACCAAACTTCTTTATAGAGAGCTTTTCGTATAAAGCAAATTTCTGAATCAGAGTCTCTTTAAAAAACTTCTCTAGGACCGCATACATTATAAATACTTCTCTACATACTATAATTTCGTAAGAAATGTACTTCTCTATACAACAAATTTTTTATTTTATAAATAATTGCAATAGGGCAAATTTCTCTATGAAGATAATTTCCATTTTTGAACTTCGGGTACGCTTACACTCTATAAATTTGCTTAATAATTAACTGCTCTGTAAAGAATTCTATAAACTCGTTTAGAAAGAACTTCTCTGTTATTAATTTTCTAAATTTCTTTATAAAGAACTTATCTATTATACATTTTCCCTATACGAAACTTCCTTATGACAAAATCAAGGCTAGACTAGAAGAACTTCTCTATCAAGTACACCGTAACGTGCTTTTATTTTTAAGAATTCGTCAAACTTTTCTATAAAGAACTTCTCTTTTGAAAATCTTCTCGTTAAGAACTTTTTTTTTTTTAAGTAAGAATTTTAACAATATAATATAGGTCAATTAAATAGCAAACTTCTTTGTAAATAATTACTCTTGAATGATTATATAAAAAATCGTTTATATAAAGAACTTCTCTATTGCAGGATTTCTTTCTAAAGAACTTACTTTTGACAAAATTCATTAACGAGCTGACTTTTAAAGAATAAAAAAAGAAGTCTTTCCATTATGCTCTTGCTTTTAAAACGCAAAGACAAAAAATTCCACTAGAATTCCTATATAGAACATTTTTCCGTAAAGAACTTCTCTTATTTTCTTAGGACAAAATCCATTGTACTTTTCTATATGAAACTTTTTAAATAACGCTTTGTCTTTATAAGCAATGCCATAAATTTCTCTATAAAGAACTTCTCCATTGCATATTGTATTTTGAGAATAACTTCTCTATATAGAACCTCTAGTTAATTTCTTCTCTATAAAAACCACACAAGAACTATCTTTTTATATAACAAATATATCCATAAAGAAAGAACTAGTTCATAACTTGCTTAGCTTTTTAAAACTTTTGTTGAGTGAACTTTTCTATAAAGAACTTCTCCATACTTCTCTATGACAATATTTTGTCACATAAACTTCTTTATATTGAGCAACTCAATTATTATGCTTCGTAAATAATAAATTTTCTATAAAGCAACTAACTAAGAAATTCCCTATAAAGAACTTCTCTAACGAAGTTCGCTTTTAATATATTGCCTTAGAACTTCTCTAAAAAAAAGTATCTAGGTTTGCCTTAAAATGCAAAAAGTATTTGCGATTTATGAAATAGCTATAATTATTACTATATAAAGAACAATTCCATTAACTAACACTAAAAGTCCATGGTACCAACTTCTCAATAAATAACTTATCTACGAAGTAGAAGAAGCTGCAACAGATTTTTTAATGAATCGTTTGAGATTGTTAACTTGCTGCTTATATTGTTTTTATTATTAATGCTTTAATTAATGAAACTTTGAATTCAACTGTCACTTTCACTTTGTTTTCGTCTGCCCTCTGTATTCCCCCTTCCCCCTACACCTCCCACCCCCCTCACTTGTGCCGAATCCACAAAATGTTGTGCACATTTCGTAATTTTGTATAGAATGCTAAAAAGTTTTGTCATTAAGCCGTTTTAATAATAAATGAAATGATATAGTAGTAGTGCGCCGTATAATGCAAGCTGTCGCATTAACACACACACACACACACACACACATATGAGTGTGTTGACCCGAAATATACACATACACACACACACATACACACACACATATATATACATCGCGAGAGAGATGAAACTTTGTTGTGAAAACATTTTTGGCAACAAATGTTGTTCATATGCCTTCAACTCAGCTGCCCCACCCGCTGCCCCACCGGCTTGCCACACACCCCGCTGTCACACTACCCTCAACATGCCCAGTGCATTATGTGTGTGCTGCCATGGAAATTATATTTATTACATAATTATGCACAGGCCACATGATAGGAGTTATGTCGAGCTATTTATGATTTTCTATGACTTCAGCTAAAGTTACGCATACGCCGAGTGTGCTGAAAGAGTTATGCAAGAGGTGTGTGGAGAGTAGAGAGAGTGGAGAGAGTGGAGAATAAGCAAATGGAAATGAAATGAAATGGGGGAATGCAAGTAAAACTGGGTTGTCTGCTCTGCTCTGCACTGCCATCAGTTAATCAATTGTCTGCAGTCTGCAGTCTGCGTTTCGTGTGTCGTCTGCTTGTCAGTTTTTCCTCATTTCCCCCGTATGCGACCCAATGCGAAACAATTGACGAGCGTACGCGACGACTGCAGGCGCTGTCAGTTAACGGTTACAGTTGTTGCAACGCTTTGCTGCAGTTGCAACTGCCACACTTTGTATGCACTTCATTTGTATCGCAGTTCATTGTTGCACGCCGCGTTGTCAGTTGGCAGATTGACTTGAACAACAACGACAACAACAATGCTATTTGTTGTTGTTGTTGTTGTTGTTCTTGTTGTTGTTGTTTTTGTTGTTGCTCTTGCTGTTACTTTAATCACTCTAATTTGTTAGCTAAAGACGCTTTAGTAGGCCACTTAAACTTCTCACTAGGCTGAGGCTCTCTTACATCATCTTACGAAAGTTGTAACAAAACTTGTTATTATTCTGTCAGCAAATTCATTTTGAACAAATTGCTGCCACGACCAGTTGGGAATTATAAGCAAAATATCCAATTAACTCTTAAGTTCAACAAAATTCTATAAATCAAACTGTCGCTTAGCTTGTAGCTGTAAATCTTGCTCAGCGAATCGCTTTTGCTACTTCCTTATGCTTTCTTTTGAAAATGGTGGCAACGCCAGCAAATGTTGAGAGCTCTTAAATCATAACGTATATTGGGTAGTGTTGCCAGATGTGCTTTGCATTGTCAGGTGCTAAGATGTGCTTAGTTTAAGTTTAACAACAAATCAAATATATTAAATACTATATGTTAAACTTCCTGTTAACTTTGACATGTAGTTGAAAAAAATGATATTTTTTTGACTTTGAATTTAATTTGAGCACATATTAAAATATTTGTTAGACACAGTTAACGGCATGTTAAAGTTGCTGTTAACTTTGACATGTAGATGAAAAAAAGAGTTGTGTATTATATGAAAACATGAAATTTAAACGAACCTAACGATGAATGACAATGCTTACCAGTCGTATTTGACAACATGTTAAAGTTGCTGTTAACTTTGACATGCAGATGTTAAGAAAAGTTAATTCTATTAGCTGCTTACATTGAATTACATTGAATGAATACAACATTTTACCAGATAGATTTGACTACATGTCAAAGTTGCTGTTAGTTTTAACATGCACATGAAAAGAGTTTATTATATTAGACGCTTCTATACAAGTCAAGGAACTATAACAACATGTTTAAATAAAGTTTCTTATATATTTGACTACATGTTAAAGTTCCTGTTAACTTTAACATGCAGTTGTTAAAGAGTCTATTGTCTTAAGTGCTCATAGTCAAGTCAAACAACTATAACAACATGTTTAAATAAAGTTTCTGACATATTTGCCTACATGTTAAAGTTGACGTTAACTTTAACATGCTGTTCTAAGAGAGTGTATTGTCTTCAGTGCTCATATCTAATTTATACAACTATAACAACATGTTTTAATAAAGTATCTGATACATTTGACTACATGTTAAAATTGACGTTAACTTTAACATGCTGTTGTTAAGGAGTGTATTGTCTTAAGTGCTTATATTCAAGTCTTACAACAACAATAACATATTAGACTATAGAACCTGATACATTTAACTACATGTTAAAGTTCCTGTTAGCTTTAACATGCAGTTTTAAAAGAGTGAATTGCATTAAGTGCTCATAGTCAACTCATACAACTACAATAACATGTTAAAGGAAAGTATAAGCTTTGACATTTGACTACATGTTAAAGTTGACGTTAACTTTAACATGCAGATGTTAGAAAAAGTGCATTGCATTAAATGAGCACATAGAATACATACTATGAAAACATATTAAAGTATGTTACCAGATAGTTTTGACAACATGTTAAAGTTGCTGTTAACTTTGACATGCAGATGAAAGTAAGTTTACAATTTTTTTTTTTCATAATAATATGCATAAATTTGTCTATGGAGTAGATATGTGTGTCTGGCTTTTCAATTTGCCACACTTAAACACACATCGCCATACACAGACACACGCACACACACATAGATGCACACTCCAAACTGTGATTTATAACACTCCAAGCTCACAATTTTCTATGCAGCCCAAAAGTATGCCACACACACACATAGAGCATTTTTATTATGCATGCATTACTTATTACATTTACACCGACCTATAGATAGAAAAGAGAGATAGATAGAGAGAAAGAGAGAGAGAGGGAGAGAGAGAGGGACATAGAATAAAAGACAGAGCGACCCAGCGAGCCTTTTTGCCATTTGTCATACACAAAAGGCGATGTCAGCTGTGCAGGGAAATAAAAATTTACACAGACAGACAAAGAGCGCGCGCGCGTGTGTGTGTGTGTGTGAGAGAGAGAGAGAGCGTGCGAAAGAGCTAGCAATAGATGTGCATTGAAAATTTGCTGCCATTAGGCAGTGACAGTAACGGATAATGCAATGTACAGTTATCATGCGCTCTCATTGCCATAATTGGAGTCTTTGGGCCAACATTGCCAGCCACTTGCCACAATGCCGCATACTGCATGCTGCATGCTGCATGCCCCTTGCCAGAACAAGCGCTTTGTGCCTTGGGCCTTTATTTCGCATGCATTTCGTCTGTAGCTCTACCTTTGCCTTCGGCCGCTTGTGCCACAATTTGTTGCAACGTTTGCAACATTGAGACGAGACCTTAATTTGATTTTTCATTTCGTCTCAATTATGTGTGGCAAATGTTTGATTCGTTAACCATCTAACAAAATGCCAGCGAACGTTGTTGCCCAATAAAACTTGTGGCGCCACAAAAGCAAAAACACAAAAAAAAAAGAGAAAGAGAAATGCAAATGTCATAAAAGGCTGCAACAAAGGCAAAATGTTGCACATACGTTCGTTGTACGCTATGTGGTCTGTCAACCTCATACAATGCGCCACAATGTGCCGCTCGCATCGAGATCTCAACGCTGCTCCCCTTGGCACCCCTTGGCAACCCCTTGGCAACCCCTTGGCAACTCCCCTCAACCATCGAGGTACCGCCATCTTTTTGCCTGTTTCCCTGCTCCGCTCGCACCACACAAACATCATCAACATTATTGTTGTCAACGTCATGCGGCGTGACTATGACATTAGTTTTCCATGCACCCGCACACGGTTTTGTTGCCTGATGAGGACAGGCTTTTATTTTCTTTTTTTTTTTGTTGCCCAACAATGGGAGGGGGCTGTGAGGTCAGCGGGAGGTTTGCGGGTGCGACCCAGACAACACTTGTGTACAAACAATAGTTGCACAATAGCCATTGCCAAGTGTTGGTTTCATATGCCAACTCGATGTTTGCCTTGGCTTCAAAGCTCACAAATGGGCAGCTCAGTTAGTTGCTAGTTAAACGCAAATAAATATCGAATTGATATCGAATATATATCGAATAAATATCGAATATGTAGCTAACGCAAACCTATAGGCTTGAGCAGTACCTTTCTTCTATCTCCTTTTTAATGTTTGTTGACTTGTTGAATCGATTCTAAACTTTTTTTTATTTGGGAATCATTTAAAACTTATTCAGAGTTCAATGCAAATCGTTTTTGAAAGCTCTTCTACTAATTTGACGCTACTTAAGAGCTTGGTATACCCGACTTGCTTCTGTCTCAGCTTTTTTTTCTCGATTCTGAACTTTTTTTTTATTTGAGAATCATTTAAAACTTAATCAGAGTTCAATGCAAATGGTTTTTTCTTTGTGATTTTTGAAACCTCTTCTATTAATTTGACGCTACTTAAGAGCTTGGTATACCCGACAAGCTTCTGTCCCAGCTTTTTTTTCTCGATTCTGAACTTTTTTTTTATTTGGGAATCATTTAAAACTTAATCAGAGTTCAATGCAAATCGTTTTTGAAAGCTCTTCTACTAATTTGACTCTACCCAAGAGCTTGGTATACCCGACTTGCTACTGTCCCAGATTTTTTTTACAACATTTTAAAGCCTAGCCTACAAAACTTGTAGAAGTTTGCGAATTTGAAGCAACTTTGATACACTTTCCGTAGATTTTCTAAAAACACTTGAGTTAAGCGTACATAACATAAACAATACAAAATGTCAGATAATATATCTATATATAAATCTCTATTCCTAGATCTGCTAATATATTTGGTACATTATTTCTCCATAAACTAAATCCCTTTTGAAACAAACTCTATAAACTATTGACATTTTAAATTGAATAAAAAATGAAATCACTTTTTTTTTTTTGTGATATTTCAAACTTCTTAGATGAACTTAACATTAAGTTGACCTCTTGCTTGCTACCCTAAGATATGTGGCGCTACAGTTTGTTATAATTTAAAATCAAATTCAACTTTTAGCTTTGGTGACTTTTTGTTTCGAAATGTCATTGAAACTTATTGGGCTACCCGCAAACAATTAGAGGTATCTATCTGTGCTTTGGTCGTACCAGGGCTCTTTGTCTGGCTGTGATATAAGTGCAACAACAACAACAGCAACAGCCACAGCAACAAAAACAACAACAACAACAATGGGTTACAAGTAAAAACCACATCACGCAGCGGGGAATATGTTACAAAATAAACAAAACAACAAAGCAGACGAGCAAACAAAGCTACAGTAAGTGGATGAGGCGGGCAGGTGCCGGGTGCAGGGTGTGTGTAACTGAGGCGCCAAAAAGGGGGGAGATTGAGGGGGCTAGTTGCTGGGTCAAAAGAAAAATCTTTGTGCTGCTTCTCGCTTACACTTTAGCTCACCCTTTCTCTCTTACTCTCTCTCTCTCTCTCTTTCTTTCTTTCTTTCTCTCTCTCTCTCTCTCTTTGTCTCTTTCTCTCCCCGTCTTTCTTGTTGATTCCCTGCTGACATTCATTGTCTGCTTGCAGTTGTTGTACCTCTGCTTATGCTCTGCACCTACAGCCTGCAGGAGTATATAAACTGTGTGGTTCTGCATGTAACAGGCCTACTCCATAAAGTGTGCTTCATAGCTAAGCTTGTCTGTATAGAGCCTATATGTATGCTTCATCAGTTCGTCAAGTTGATTCGTTATAGCCATTATCTGCTCTGCGTCTTTTCCTATAAAGCATATATGTTAGGATCGTATTACTATATCGTACAGCTGCTATAGAAACGATATATATATATAGAATAGAAATCTATATAATCTATATAAATCTGCTTTTAGTATAAGAAACTTTTGTTGTATTTTGAGATAACTCAACACTGTTTTGCCTTTGTAGTTACTTAAGATTTCTGAGCTAATCTCACAGTTTGTCTATATGCAATTGTTTTAAACTTTCTGAATAAAATTTGATTAACTTAGTCATTCCATATTATTTAACTGCAATTTATACAAATTTATGCAATTTACAAAGTTAATTTTGTATTTAATGCATTTGAATTTACTTTAAATCTTCTATATATCTTATTTATTTTATTTATGTTGCTTGTGTCGGGTAGTTTGCTGTCGAGCACACTCGATTGTAGCTGCTTTTTTGCGTTTGCCTTAAAGTTTGCCTCGCAACTCGCACTCGCAACCCACTTCATTTGCATTGTCCTTGCTTATTGTTTTGCGGTTGCTGCAATGGCTAAGCAATGACACACACCCACAAACAGACACACACACACACAGAAACACACACAAACACACAGACACACACATGCAGAAACATTTGTTGTATTGCGTTGACAGTTTGTGCATTTTTGCCAGCGGTGACAATTGCATTTGTTTTGGTTTTAATTAGCTAACGAAAACCGCAAAAACTGCAAAATAATTGAGTGAGTTGGCAAGGCAAAAGAACGAGCGTAAAAGAGTGGGGAACGAGTTGAACGAAGCTGGGTAACGAGTGAGTGAGAGAGGGCGAGAGAGAGAGAGAGAGAGAGAGAAAGATAATTATCTGTGGAAGTGAAGTAAAGTAAAGAGAGTTGAGTTCTTTAACTAAACCCCAAAGGTGCCAAGAGATGAGCTCAATAATTTCAACTAGCAACTAAGCACTTTTATTCTACACTCACACATGCATACTCGCACACACACACACACACTCAGGCAGACACGCAGACAGGCAGTCAGTCGTCTCACCTTGTGTTGGCTTTTATGGCCTCAACTAAAAGCGCTTCAATTAGCGCTCTGATGAACTCTGATGAGCCTAAAGTAAATGATGTGCTAATTGAAGTATGCGTCTAACTGTCACAGCAGCTGTCTCCCTCACACTCACACTCTATAACTCTCTCTCTCTCTCTCTCTCGCTTTTGTTGAAATCACGTCAAGAGTTACTATATATGTATATTTTTTGTATCTTTCTTAAATGTAATGTTGTTATAATGCACTCATATGAGAGATTTGCATATGTGAGTGTGTGTGTGTCACTCTCTCTGTGTGTGTGTGTGTTTCTGTTTATGTGTCTGTGTATGTGTGTGCGTTTGTGTATGCTTTGTCAGTGGCATAGCTTTCTCAAGGGGTAATCACATCTGCTTTAAAGATCATTCAAAATCTAAGTTAATACCACAAATGGTTCAATATTTTTGCACATAACCTAACCCCAAACACTTGTTAACCCAAAACATAACCGAACTTTTCTCAACTTAACCCTCATTTAACCACTTTTGTGACCTATCTTAACCCCATTGCTAAATCCCATCAAATAAACATGTAACTATAGAAATCTTTGAGGGTAAAATTCTCCTACATACTTACATACATACATACATATTTGGGAGCCCTGGTAAAAGCGACGCCTTTGTAACGCTTGTGAGGGGGCGTAGAAGTGCCGTTGCTTTAGCTACCGTTAAAAACACACGTAGAAACCGTAAAAAGCATCGCATATGTAGTTAAGTACAAGTATAATAAAGCATATGAGCATCAAGCGTGCACTAAAACACTGCTAAAGCCAAGTAACGATGCTACACGAACAGCAACAGAAAAAACAACAACCAAAACTGTAAATAAAAAGACCCAAAAAAAAACAAAAATAGCTCAAGACGTTGGCAAGACGAAGCGGAAATGCTCTTAACTGTGTTGCGGTTAGCCAAATTTCTCTCGGGACATCCGATTTACTGGATGCAAATCGCAATTGTTCTCATTTACATTTCTATTGCTATTGTAACAAGTTGAGATTTTGGAATGAAACGTTTGAGAGAAACGTTTGTATCGCGTACAGTGTATCAGCGGAACAATGGAATGGAACATGCGGAGCAGCTATGTATAATTGTAATGAATACTGGTTTCAACTTTTATGTGGTTTACTTTTCTACTATCAGAAAATATAGTAAATGGAATAGTGGAATGAAACACTTCACAAGTTGAGACTTTGGAATGAAACGTTTGAGAGAAACGTTTGTATCGTGTACAGTGTATCAGCGGAACAATGGAATGGAACATGCGGAGCAGCTATGTATAATTGTAATGAATATGGTTTCAACTTTTATGTGGTTTACTTTTCTACTATCAGAAAATATAGTAAATGGAATTGTGGAATGAAACATTGAAGACAACATCTGCGTTTCAATCCTTTGTCCATCTTATATAACATCAATATATTTGTTTAAAATGGACTAGCAGTGAATATTGCGAACGGAACGACGGAATGGAACACGTAAGAAAACTATTTTTGAAATGAATATTGTTTCAACTTTTATGTGGATTGCTACTGTACTTAGAGAAGGTTTTGTAAGCGGAATGATGGAATGGAACCAACGGGAGGTCATCTATTGGGACGCACGAGGTTCCTGAAACGATGGAATGGAGTATGCAGGAGAGCTATTATTGATATAGGAACACTGTTAAACACGTTTGCCACTGGAACGATGGAATGAAACGCACAGTTAATAGTTGAATTATCTAAAGTGAAACAAAGGAATGAATGAAAGAACTATGTTTAATGTTGGATCATCTCAAAGGTTATAGATTTATCATCATCATAAACTTTGCACATTAAAACAATGGAATGGAACATGCAAAATACTTATTTTAAGTACAAAAAAGCTAAACACTTATTTCCATCTAACATTTTTCCAAGCGGAACGATGGAATGCAACACGAAAAATATGTATTTTAGTCGTTAGAATAGAATTAGTTGACTTTTTCAAGTGGAACGATGGAATGAAACGTGCCAGATAGTTGCTTTAGAAGTCTAAACTAGTTAATTGTTAAACACTTCTTGTAAACATGAATTTCGCAACTGGAATGATGGAATAGAACATAAAGAGTAATGCATTTGGTAAGTTAACATTACATAATACTCTTGAGAATGATACAAACTGCATTGAAAGTTTGTAAAACTCTGCTCTGTGCAGTGAATGAGTGAATGAGCTCTTGAAGTCATCGTCTCATTGCTCTTTGTCTCTTCTTTGGCAGTGGAGACACCGGGCACGTGCCATGTACATGCGAACTGTTACTGTAGTGGCTCAGTATCTTATCTCCCTCTCTCTCGCTCTCTCTCTGTCTCGCTCGCTCTGTCTTTGTCCGACTCGCTTATATATGTCTGTCATGCAGTGGAGTGTCGAGTCATTCATTTATGCACTTGCTCGCTCATATTGTTGTATACTTACTCAAAAACTATAAAGTGTAGTCGCTTTGGTGTCATGTCAACACTCACAGACATCTAGCACACGCATATCACGTATCAAACGAGAGAGAGAGAGAGAGAGAGAGAGAGAGTGAGTGAGTGGGAGAGAGTGAGAAAGGAGGAGTAGTAGCTAACGGCAGCTGAAGTTTGTTTTGATTTGAACTGAGCAGTTGGTTGGTTAGTTGGCAGATTTTGCATTCTGTGCAAAGGAAATTAAAGTTTAATTTTAATGCAGCCAACGCTCGTTAAGGAAGCCAAGCAACACTAAAGGAAACAGGACGCACAGGACATGGGACACAACTGGCATGGAACAGCACTAAATGAGTAGGAGATTGCGATTGCGAATGCGAATGCTGGACCCCGTAGAATGTGGTCATACAGTTTTGTGGCCGTTAAATCTCTTAATCGACATTGACGGTCACAGTTGGGGGGGTGGGGGCCTTTTGAAAAATGAAATTCGTACATACAGCTTTTACCAGTTGCATTTAGAAAATGGCCAAGAGCTGTAAACGAAGTGAAGTGTGAGCTGAGCGGGGTACATCTTGATACGACTGGTGGAGGGGGAAGGCAGCAAAATGTTCAACTGTGCGCAATGTTAATGGCAAATGGTGTGTGCTGCCTGCATAAGAGTATATGCATGGACACAAGGGTGCTAACATGGCCCAAACGAACAAACACACACACACACAGACACACACAGACACACACACATCGAGTCACCGTCACAGAGTCACAGTCAGACAGCAGCGAATGTCAGAGAACGTGGCTATGTCCAAATTTATTACACTTTAAATAACATTTACGTATACGTAATATATATTACGTATACGCATACGTATAGACAAATATAACATATATATACATATATACACATATATATATATATTATATAGCTATATATATTTGCCCAACTTTCAACATGTTTCTTTCACTTTATTTCTCTCTCGTTGGATTCAGTTTAGTCAGCTTCAGTTTCAGTTTCAGCTTCAGCTTCAGCTTCCACTTCAACGTCAACTGCAACTTCTCAACTTCAATTTGAGATTCAGTTTTCTGGCATTAGCCTGGCCCGTAATTCAGCATGACATTTGTTCACATTGCTTAATTGGCGCTCGGACATCTGTGTCTCTGCTCTTGATCCTTGCATACTTAATTCTCTGCTTCATTTATAATACCCTCTATGCACTTAAATCGTTGAGCAGCGGCCCAAGTAGCTAATGTTGAGTTATGAATTCATTTGAAATTCTTTAAAGTTCCTCAACGCTTAGCTTAGTCAAATGTTTAAGCATTTTTCTTGAGTTGATTGAAAGTTACAATGTTTAAAACGTTGTTTAAGCACATTTTTAAGGAAATTTATAGATTTATTTATTTTCATTTTTAGACTCTGAACTAAAAGTTCAAAGTCTATTAGGTTTCACGAAAGCGAAATGTGCGTAACAGGCAGAAGGAGGCGTGGCAGACCCTATAAAGTATATATATTCTTGATCAGCATCAACAGCCGAGACGATATAGCCATGTCCGTCTGTCCGTCTGTCCGACTGTCCGTCTGTCCGTCTGTATGAACACCTAGATCTCAGAGACTATAAGAGCTAGAGTAACGAAATTTGGTGACAACACGTGTATCGGATCATAAACATAGAAGATATTAAGGAATGAATGATCACCAGGTCCATGGCACCTCTGCGGCCAAAATTGCCACACAGGCGCGAGTTCGAATCCCACTGCTGACAATTCCAAATTACATTATGCACAAGACGCGTTTTTAACCACCAATTGATTTGTCAGCATAGTTTTCATAAGCATCTCAGTAAAAACAGACGCGCGCTGTACAGTTACAGTTATACGTGTATACACAGCAACGCGCAAAAAAAGTAACGTTTGTTTGTTTTCCCTTTCGCTCTTGCGCGCTCACTCACTATTGCTGCTCTCTTCCAAGAACGAACGAGAATGAGTTGAACATTGCTTAAGCTTATTTGGCATTTAAATTTACTTTTATATTTGCTTAATAGGAAGCGAATTCGAGCAGCGACAAAATTATATAAAAAGTATTTATTGAAGTTAATCCTAATATATATTACTTAATTTTGTTGCTTTCCCCGATTAGTTCAGAGTCTCCCACAGTCGTAGCGCGACTGTAGCTGCCTGACTTGTTATTTATTTATTTATGTGAAATTTAAGTGAAGTGAATTTATGTGAAATATGAGTTATATCACACTGTTTTTATATAATATATTTATTTATATATATTTATATATTTATTTGTAATTATGTTAGGAACAAATAAGTGAGTTAGATGTTCTTAAATAATTCTTTATGTCTATGTTAACTCTTTTGAAATTTTACTCGTAAATCGTTTCGTCTTAATTCTTTGTGCTATCGTCTTTCGCAACTTCTTTGCTCGAGCTCTCGATCGGAACTCTCTAATTCACCTCGAGTTCAATCCCTCTTCGTCGCTCAGCTGAGTGTTGTGAGAAGGCTGAACGGCGATGCCAGACCCATTCCCACATATATTTATTTAGGAAAAACCTAGATAAACCCAATTCGATCAATGAGTATAAAAACAAGCGTTAATTTAAATGAGCTAAAGTGTTTAGAATCAGAAACTTGACGTAGGAAGAGTGCAGTCTAAGCCAGTAAGTAAATGCGTTAAGAGCAAGGGGCATAAAGTTGGGAGCAGGCTAAGAAGAAAATGCAAAATGTAAGCAGAGTTTAAAACCTTTATTTATTTATTTATTTATTTAACGTCGACTAACAGCAGTCGACCCACGTATAAAATCAAACTCTTATGATAATTAAGTTAAAAATAATTACAAATGAAATTTAAGTGTAAAAATGAGTTTAAAATTTAAGTTTAAAATAAGATTCATTTAAGTTTACATTTAAATTTAAATTTAAAATTTCAAATTGATTGATCCAACATTTTTTGCGGGGATTGGGGAAAACCCAGAAAAACCCAATCAGATCACAAAGTATATAAATGTTGTTAGTGTATACTAGCTAAATAGTTTAGGAAATAGTCTCAGTCATCAATCATGGATTCTATGATACATAAAGACTTTAAATTACATCGCTACTTTCAAGTTGCAAGATCAAACAGAGAACTCTAACTTTGATACAGTAGAAACTGTAGCAAATCTCCAGCTAATTTATAGAAAAAAGATAAAGATAGATAAAAAATTAAAAGATCAATCCCAATCAATTCAAAGAATCTAAATATTCTTGCTTCTTTCAAGTGCCAAGATCAGGCTTAAAACTTCAATATGGATCTACTAAAAACTCTAGTCAAACTCTACCTAATTTTGTATTTTATAGACCTTCAACTATGCTCAAGCTAAGCAGAGTTTGGCTAAATTAGTTTAGCTTGAAATTAGTTTAGCTTGAAATTAGTTTAGCTTTGTCTGAAAGACAAATTGATTTCTTTGGCACAACAAATCAAAAGTTGAGTCCATTACATAACATCAACTGTGATGTGATATGAGCACTAAAGATGCTCATGGAGTCGCTTGAGAAATCGTAGATAA
Source organism: Drosophila macrospina (assembly GCA_035042075.1). Lineage (NCBI taxonomy): Eukaryota > Metazoa > Arthropoda > Insecta > Diptera > Drosophilidae > Drosophila > Drosophila macrospina. The sequence continues at coordinate 3,621,597 of JAWNLW010000467.1, read as the reverse complement.
ACTGCATTTACTGCCATAGACGTTAACTGTGCACCATCTTAGCCAAGTTTAGTTGCATTGCTGGTGTCGATTGGGAAGCTGACGCACACAACTGTTGTCCACTCCACAATGCCACTTAAACGGTTTACGCCCTCGGAGCCGTAACCAAAGTGTTTGTTATCGCGGTTGGTTTCACAACACACACACACACACACACACACACGCACACACATACCTCGTAATGTTAGTGCGTGGGCAGGGGAGGGGTGTGATTGAAAGCTTAGTGGTTGTTGTCACCCAATGAATGGCTGACAGTTCTGTGTCACTTACTTACGCTAATTAAACGCTTCGCTATGCTTTCCGCTTTCCGCTTTTCACTCTAACCCCTCCCCCACCCCCGCTCAACACTTTCTACACTTCAGTGGAGTATTCGCACCCCCACCACGCACACACACACACCCACACACCCACCGCTTCAGCCCTCTTCAATGCATCCGTTGTGGTCGTTTTGGCACTTTGACACAACTTTGACACAAATATGCGGCATTAGATGAGGGAACGTTGCATACTCCAATAATCTGCATTCGCAGTTGCTGCTGCAGCAGTTGCACCTGCTTCATGCGCCGCATTTAATTTGCCTCCAACGTTGCCTGGGAATATCCTCGCCTCCCTTTTTGCACCCAACAACTTTTCTTCATGTTTGTGTTTTTTTTTCTTCCTTTTTTTTTTTTTGTTTTTTTCGGTAAATTTTTCGAATTGCATTGCCTGTTAGCCAGTTGACAGTCACCAGTTTTCCATCTCTGTCTCCCTCTCTCTCTCTCTCTCTCTCTCTCTCTCTCTTTCACTGGCAACTCCCGGTGCCCAGTTACCAGCTCCCAGCTGTGCTGTCGTCAGTTTAGTCCAGTTGAGTGGCGGAGCAGTCGAGCGCAGAGGGTGTTGGACTTGGAGTTGGATGGAGTTGGAGTCATGGCGAGCTGGGAGACCCTCTTACAAAACGTACAACTGGGAGCGTTAACTCGTTCTTCTAGCATTTGTATACCCTTGCAGTGGGTATCAGCAGTGCATCAGAGCAGCCCTGATAGCTCCCTTATCATTACAAAGTATATAGATTCCTGATCGGACAGACAAGCCGAGTTCCTATAGCCGTCTGTATCTTTTGTATTAGTTGTAAAGCTTCGTTGTTGAAACTTGCCACAGATTCGTCTTTCTACTGCAGGCAGTACAGATCGAACTACTATATCATATAGCTGCCATAGGAACGATCGGTTGAGAATTTAACTTTAGTATGAAGAACTTTTTTGTTGGTTCAGATATCTATACCAATATCACAGATTTTTAGTATAAATATATACTTTACATTTTGGTGAAATTTGGTTCGAATCGAACTACTATATCTTATAGCTGTCATAGGAACGATCGGTTGAGATTTTAACTTTAGTATGAAGAACTTTTTTGTCTGTTGAGATATTTCAATAAATCTCACAGAATATTGAAATAATATAGTCCTACATATTCTGACTCAATTTCGAAAGAATCGGATTACTATATAATATAGCTGCCATAGGAACGATCGGCTGAGAATTTAACTTTTGTATGAACAACTTTTTTGTTGGTTGAGATATCTAAACCAATATTACAGATTTTTAGTATAAATATATACTTTACATTTTGGTGAAATTAGGTTAGAATCGAACTACTATATCATATAGCTACCATAGGAACGATCGGCTGAGAATTTCACTTTAGTTTGAAGAACTTTTTTGTTTGTGGATATATATAAACCAATAACACAGAATATTAGTATATATATTTATCCTTTACATTTTTCCAAAGTTTGGTTAGAATCGAACTACTATATCAGATAACTCCTATAGGAATAATCGGTTCAAAATCAACATTAGTATGAGCAACTTTTTTGTTTCTTTACATATCTCAATAAATCTTACAAATTGTTTATATAGATTTATTCTGTACATTCTGCCTAAGTTCAGTTGAAATCGGGCTACTATATAATATAGCTGCCATAGGAACGATCGGCTGAGAATTTAACTTTATATGAAGAACTTTTTTGTTTGTTGAGATATTTCAATAAATCTCACAGAATATTGAAATAATATAGTCCTACATATTCTGACTTAATTTCGAAAGAATCGGATTACTATATAATATAGCTGCCATAGGAACGATCGGCTGAGAATTTAACTTTTGTATGAACAACTTTTTTGTTGGTTGAGATATCTAAACCAATATTACAGATTTTTAGTATAAATATATACTTTACATTTTGGTGAAATTTGGTTAGAATCGAACTACTATATCATATAGCTGCCATAGGAACGATCGGCTGAGAATTTAACTTTAGTATGAATTATTTTGTGGTTTGTTGAGATATGTAAATAAATCTCACAGAATATTGAAGTAGTATAGTCTTACATATGCTGCTTAAATTTTGTCAGAATCGAACTACTATATCATATAGCTGCCATAGGAACGATCGGTTCAAAGTCAACATTTAGTATGAACAACTTTTTTGTTTGCTATGATATCTCAACCAATCTTACAGTGTGTATATAAAGATGTACCCTGAACATTTTGACCAATTTTGGTTAAGATCGAACTACTATATCATATAGCTGCCATACGAACGATCGGTTGAAAATTTAATTTTAGTATGAAGAACTTTTTTGTTTGTGCATATATATAAACCAATATCACAGAATATTAGTATATATATTTATCCTTTACATTTTGCCAAAATTTGGTTAGAATCGAACTACTATATCATATAGCTGCCATAGGAATAATCGGTTCAAAATTAACATTTAGTATGAAGAACATTTTTGTTTGCTCTGATATCCCGACCAATCTTACACAGTGTTATAGTTATAGTTGTACCCTGTACACGTTACCTGAGTTAGGTTAAGATCGATCTACTATATCATATGGCTATCATAGGAAAATTGCAAGGGCATAAGAACTTCGCTGTAGAAAGCCTTTCTTTCTTGTCATTTCTCTTTCTTTTTTTTTTTTTTGGTTCGTCTGGCTTTTCTTCTTTAGTTTCAGGCGTGGGCTGCTTGTGGGGACAGTTTTGAGTTGGCTTTGCTGCATGGTTAGTTGGTTCCCGGCCAAGCCAAGCCAGTCCAGGCCAGTCCAGGCTAGGACAGCATGGTCGCCTGCCTGTGCCGGTTGTCCTTGTATGCTAGTCGCTTGCAGCGACAATGATTCCCTGGACGTACCACATCCCCGTTGCGTTCGCAACTTGCCAGCCACCCACCTGCCACCAATTTTATGGAATCACACGCTTCGCTGGCCCGTTGGCAACAGCACTGGCTGGGGTAAGCTGATGTTGCACGGTCTGAGCGGCTGGAGGGAGTGGGGAGAGGGGGGGGAGTTTCAGCGAGGATTTGCGTTTACCTTCAACGGATATGTGCGGTTGCCGGAAAATGAACTTATAACTTGACTTGTTTAACTAACGCATTTAAACGATTTTCATCTTATTTCCACAGTGTCGTGACCAAAGCTGTCGCTATCCCCGTCTCCGTTCCCGTCCCCCTCGCCATACCCATCCCCTTTCATTCCCTTCGATTTCTTTTGAGCTTCCATTTTGTACTTTTTGTTTATTTGTTCTTTCTGCATTTTTTCCCATTTGCTGTTGGTTTATTTTTTCTTTTTCTTTTTTGCGTTTTCCCTTTCGCAAGTCGCTTAATTCCGTTTTCTGATTTAATTTGCAATTTGATTGTAATAGATATCAAAATGCGGGTGCAAAAAGGTTTTGCATTGCAAGATAGATGAGCTTCAGCTTCAGCTTGGGTAGCTCGGGTAACACGGCCAACACGGCCAACTGTCAACTGGGGAGATGGGGCTAACTTTTAGCTGAAAGTCCTGGCAGCTCAACGGACCGTTGCCTGGCCAATGACCATTGCCAATGTGATTGTCAGCTGGCCAGTTAACTTGGCCAATCTAACCAACTCCCACTCATCCCAAATGCTTGCGTAACTAAGCAACTTATAGATTACAACGATTTAGTAGCTTCAGCTCCAACACTATGAGAAATGCTTCAAATGTTGGCAGATTTGCCTTTGCCCTTTGCTTAAAATGTGTGTAATTTGCAACACTTGCAGCTAATGTGTTTTTTTAGACCCGGTAACCAAAATGGTACAGGGTCTAATAAGTGCGCAACAGGCAGAATAAAGCATCTGTGATCCTATAAAGTATTTAGTATGTTCATGATCTGTATTAATTGTCGAGTCGATTAAGATGGACAGACGACTGTCTGTAATTAATAACAATTGTAATTAACATTTACTTGTAACAGCAACAAAACAACAAGACACTCGTGAGTACACGATCTCAAATATCGCTGCTGTCAATTAGTCATTTTATTTCTTAAGAGTTATTAAGTAACAGTTTACCATTATTTTATTTAGATGTATATAAATTCTTTAAGAAGAAACAACAAAATATAGTTTGTGTTTAGGGTTGGGAAGAGCTATTCAGTCTGAGACCGAACAGCAATATTATAAATCCATTATAAATTCTATTTTGAAGCTATTTGAGCTTTTTATACCCTGAACACGGATAAATTAGATTTGTCCGTCTGTCTGTCTGTATAAACGCGTTGATCTTAGCAATTATAAAAGCTAGAGACACCAAATACCATGGAGAAGCAATGCTGAAAGTTTCATCAAGATCGGTCTATAAATAAAAAAGATAATCAGAAAAGAAAGAAAATTGAACTGCTTGCGATTTGTTTGTTGCGGCCAGCACATGTGTGCGAGTGATGTAGCATTCAGCTTTGGCACGCAAACAAGCTTAATGATCCTGAGCTGTTTGCTCAGCTTAAATTGCGTTCGATTTGAGGAACTGAAAATGTATCGTAATCGTCGTCTATATGGTTTTGGGAATCGGGATATTTTCAGTTTAGAAATAATAATTACTATAGAGAACTGTTCAGGGTATTATACAGTCCCGTGTGCTTTCGAAATTTTTATATTTGCTGCATTGTAAAGTTTATAGTTGTAATATAATTTTAGGAAATTACTGTCTGATTGAATTGAATTGAATTGAATTGCAGAGTCTTCGAATTCTTCTATCCAATTGTCTTAATCTCTCTTTGTATGACGGAGTGATTAGGAAGCAGATTAAACAACCCATAGTCTGATGACTGATTGGTTGCTTTTAGAGCAAATGTAGAATCTTTATTAGCCAAGTGTAAATGTATAAGAACACAGTCTAATTGAATATATATATGAAATGTGCCTTGATCGCGGCCAGCTCACAATTTCTCTGCAACAGCTTTCAGTTCTCTGTAGACTCCAATTGACGACATCTATGAACAGCAACAACACTCTGTTTTCTCCACGACTTGTCTCCTGAAGTTCTCTCCTTTGAACTTTCAACTTCTAATTGCAACTTCTTCTGCATGTAATACTGCCACTTCTTCTCTAACGTTGCCACACAGTTGCACTTATAGCAGGGCGTTGCCACTTCGTTAGACATTCTTTGCTACATTTATGTGATCATTGAAGTATATGAATCTATCAAAATGTTGGATTTTTTTTCATATTATGATTGCATGTAACAACTGGGATATTCTCAGTTCCTGCCGCTCTCTTTTTTCCCTCTCTCTCTGTCTCTGTCTCTCTCTCTTTCCCCTCACTCTCTTTCTCCCTCTCTCTATCTCTCTCTATCTCTTCGAAGAGTGATCGATATTGAGAGAGCTTTACTGTAACAACAGAAACAGACAATGAAATGGAAATGAGAATATTTTTTGCTTTTGGCGATCGCCGAGGAAATCAATCAAGAGATCTTGGGTTTGAATCCCACTCGACTCAACTTGTTTTGCTTTTGATGTGCTATTAATTTCTCTCCTTTTTTTGAATATTTAAATACATAAATATATTTGTTTAGACAAATCTCTTCATGTAGAAAGACATACCACTGCATAATTGAAAACTTTATATTATTATATTTATATTATAATCATTAGTATATGATATATGAGTGTTTAGATGTGAATACCGGGTCTTCAACTGTTCAGCACCTCAACTGTGACTCGCCGGCTTATTTATTTATTCATAGAGCCGACGATGTTGTATGCTACTTCCTATATCATGTTTGAGCTGCAATTCATACACTTGCTTCTGTCATCAATTATATTGTGAACCTAAAAAGGACAACAACCAAAAAAAATAAAAATAAAAGAAAAAAAGCGCAGCTGGAAATTTGCGTGCAAACAATGCGAGAAAATTAAATTTTTGAAAAGCAGAAAAAAAGAAGAAGAAGAAAGAAAACCGGAGGCGACAACTTAAACCAAGCGGGCAGCTATAAATCATGATGTGATGGGTTGGCATGAGGCCGCCTGAACGGGAATGGCGCAATAAATTGTTTGACAAGTTGACAGGATGTGCGAGTTTCTCTGTGTGTATGAGTATGTTTGTGTGTGTGTGTGTGTTGGGGAAAGGGGTAGAAAACTGCAAGAGATGCCTGATACAGCCAGCTGAAAAGTCGAGCAACATGTTTATTATAACAAATTGCGCATACGCCATGTGATGCCATCAACAATTTGAATTGATGCCGCTGCCCCCTCAAAAAAAAATAAAAAAAATAAAAACAAACAAACGAAAATAATCCAAATGAACATAAATCTTTAAAGTGACCAAAACGAGAGCCATAAAAATGAAAAAACGAAACAAAGAAAAAAACATTTGCTAGCCGCAAATGTTATTTAATAACTGCCAAACGCAATTTCAAGCAAAACACTCTTGTTGTTGTAGCTGAATGCGGTGGCTAAATCTGTGGCCAATTGGCAAATTCGGCCGCAATGTCGACCGCAATCAAGACCCAAGATTTAGACAAAAACAAGAACTTTTGGCTGCCCCTCAAATGCTGGCCAACAAATGGCGTCAACTGACAGGGCTAACTTGTGGGCCTTTGCCGTTGCCGTTGCCGTTGCCTTTGATTTTGCCTTTGCCAATTTCTGGACCTTTGTGCCTACAGTCAGTTGCAGACTCAGTCACTCGTTCACTTTCTCACTCTCTCTCTCGCTCTCTCTCTTTCTCTTTGTCTCTCTCATAACATGGCTTAAAGGCTTTTGGGCTGGCCACGGCTTGTCAGCTTGAATTAGTGTGCCTGTTTTGCTTGCTTCAGTGCTACTGCCACTGTTACTGTCTGTCTGTCTGTCTGTCTGCCTAACTGTCTGTCCACGTTGCTCGCTGCTGCTTCTGGTTACTGTCCTTGTTACCTGTTTTACTTTGGCAATCGTAAATTTCCATGTGCGTCGTCTCAGCGCTTACACGTGCCCAAGACGAATGCCACGGCGTGTTAGCTTTAACACGTGCTTAGCTGCCACACAGCAACCGAAACTGTGCATACTCTGAATCTGTGAATCATTTATTTGTTCTTGACAATATTGTGTTGAGCTAGCTGCAGACACATTGGGCGCCAAGCTTACAAAATACATTGTTTCAACAGCTAAAGATCAGCGTGAGGCAAGCAAGACAAAGTTGAACGTGCTTTAAGTTACTATATATATCTAAATATATAAATATATATATATATATATAAATATTGTTTAAATTTATAGAGAATTTACTTAGCGCACGTTGAGCGCCGCTTTAAGCAATTCTTCTATATATGAGATTTCGCGTTGTATATAACTACTTAACGCGCTTTAAGCTAGCTCAATAATCGCTACTAGTTCGATTACAGAGTGTAAACTTGCGTGGCCCATCCATCAGCACGTTGGGCGCCAAATTAAAAAATAACCGTTTTGTTGCTGTTTGAATATGCCCAAAATAAACTATATTTCATCTATTTCATGGAGAACTGAAACTAAAACCTTACTTACTTACTTACTTTGTCGAGTACTTCATTGGCATTACACACGTTGGGCGCCAAATTCAAACATTTGCTATTTCTGGTTGTGTGAACTTGTCTAATCCAGCCTATAACAAGTTTCTTTTATTTGGAGCAGATTTAAAAAAGGTATTGAAGGTATATGTGAGAGCTACTTCCAGTGTTTAATCATTTGCCTCACTCTCCACACGCTGGGCGCCAAATTCAAAGAGTATCCATTATATTGCCCATCTTAACTTGGGAATCTCCTGTAACTGATACATCTTATAAGGAACAGAATAAGAATATCTCAAAGTTACTTGAAGTGATCAACAATTTGTTTTACTCTCCACTTGCGTTATTCTCCATTTGCCTTACTCTCCATTTGGTTTTCCCTCCATTCACCTTACTCTCCATTTTTCGTACTCTCCATTGGCCATATTCTCCATTCGGCTTTCTCTCCACTCACCTTACTCTCCATTTGCCTTACAGTCCACTTTCCTTACTCTCCACTTGCGTTATTCTCCATTAGCTTTACTCTCCATTTTTCTTTCTCTGCATTTGCCTTCCTCTCAATTCGCCTTACTTTCCAATTGCGTTATTCTCCACTTACCTGACTCTCCCTTTGCGTTACTCTCCATTTGCCTTACTCTCCATTTGCCTTACTCTTCATTGGCCCTACTCTCCATTGGCCTACTCTCCATTGGCCTTTTACTCCACTTTCCTTACTCTCCACTTTCCTTACTCTCCACTTTCCTTACTCTCCATTTGTCTTACTTTTCATTTGCCTTTTTCTCCAATTGCCTTACTCTCCATTTGCCTTACAGTCCACTTTCCTTACTCTCCATAAGAATTACTCTCCACTTGTCTGACTCTCCATTTGCTTATCTCTACATTTGCATTACTCTCCATTTGCCATACTCTCCACTTGCCTTACTCTCCACTTGCCTTACTCTCCACTTGCCTTACTCTGCATTTCCTGTACTCTCCACTTGCCTTACTCTCCACTTGCCTTACTCTTCATTTGCCATACTCTCCATTTGCCATACTCTCCACTTGCCTTACTTTCCACTTGCCTTACTCTGCATTTCCTGTACTCTCCACTTGCCTTACTCTCCACTTGCCTTACTCTCCACTTGCCTTACTCTGCATTTCCTGTACTCTCCACTTGCCTTACTTTCCACTTGCCTTACTCTTCATTTGATTATCTCTCCATTTGACTTACTCTCCATTTGCCTGACTCTCCATTTTCCTAACTCTCCCTTTGCCTTACTCTCCCCTTGCCTTACTCTCCACTTTCCTTACTCTTCATTTGCCTTTCTCTCAATTTGTCTATCTCTCCACTTGCCTAACTCTCCCTTTGCCTTACTCTCCATTTGTAATACTCTTCACTTGCCTTACTCTCCATTTACTATACTCTCCAATTGCCTTACTCTCCATAAGCCTTACTCTCCACTTGCGTTATTCTCCATTTGCCATACTCTCCATTTGCCTTACTCTCCACTTGCCTTACTCTTCATTTGACTTTCTCTCCCTTTGTCTTACTCTCCATTTGTAATACTCTCAATTTGCCTTACTCTCCATTATCTTTAGTTGCTACGTGCTGGGCGTCAAGTTCAAAAATATCCATTAAATTACCCATCTTGTATAGCCCATGTGCTCAACTCTACTCTATATATATGAATATATGTATATGTCTATATATATGGAGATCTATCTGGTAACGAGCAGTGAGATAAATCTTTAAGCTCGTGCTGGTCGCACTGGAGAGAGTTACTTGAAGTGGTCAACCATTCCCAGTTGGCAGTTGTGTGACTTTCAAGCGATTTACTTGGCAAATTTATTTGCCTTTGCAATTTGGCTTTAATTGCAGCACAAAATGTTGACTTTACACTTTACGACAACCATTTCGGGAGTACACAGTGAGCACGGTATGCCCGGTATGTCTCTCGCTCCCTATCTCTATCTCGCTCTCTCTCTCTCTCTCGCTCTCTCTCTCTATATATGCATCGGCTCTGCTCATAGAGTGCAACTCGCACGGATGCACATTAGTGGGCAGCAGTAGTAAGCAATGGCCAGGACTCGTTTGGTTGCTCTTCGGCTCGTCCTTCAATGCTTCATTTGCTTGGCCGAGCACAACCACTTGTACTTAAACAGGTGTGCCTGTGTGTGCCTGTGTGTGTGTGTGTGTGTGTGAGCATTAAATAACTGTAACTATGCCGGTGCTGAATGCAAATTGTGCCTCCATTTGTTGAGTGTGCGTAAAGTGTGTGCGTATCTCTATATGCATGTGTGCGTGTGTGTGTATTTCTCAGTGTTTAAGCAGCCATTACACCTCTTCGTTTGCTTGCCAGACACACACACACACACCAGCTAAACGATAAATTGCTGCTTTCGATTCACGTGCAAAAACACAAAAAGAAAAACTTTTACACCGCAGGCCATACAATTATGAATGGTTCGCTTTTTGTTGCGTCTCAATGATTGAATCCAATTGCATTGGACATGAAAGCGCTACAGTTGCCTTATTCATGAGTCAGCCAGGGTTGTCTCAGACATTCGTAATGCTTTGAATAGCCCATGCGGCTGTAGGCTTAGCAAATTGGATTCAATTCTTCAATAATTTTGTTAATGAACTTGTTCAATGCATGCTGGAATCTTAGAAGTTAGGATAGTAGTAGAAGCTAGAATAGATTATTTACTAATTGGGACTGCACATCTGGCTCATTCGTCGCCATTTTGAAGTTTCGAATACTGAAAAAAAAACCAAGTAATCATTTCTATTAGCAGCTGTTGTGAAGTAGACTCCAGATAGCGAGTGACTGCAAGTCGTGCTTATGTAAATGAAGTGACTTAGCACTCAGCTTTTGATTGGGTATATGTACGCATGCAAAAGCTTGCTGCTATGGGCATGCAAAGCATTCATGAGTGCTTCAAAAGTATACTTTCCTTCTTTCTCAGAGTTCTTTAAATATTTCGTAGGTACATACTTCTATTATAATCAAAATTAGAGATAATTTAGTAGACTGCACAGGGTATTGTACTGTTCATCAAAGTAGTTATAGATAACTAAGAGGCTAACAAGTAACAGCTCCTAGTTTGAATCAAGAAATGAGAGTGAAATCAGTTTAATATTGCGAAAGTTCAGAGGCTCTCAAAGTTTCGTAATGCAAGGGAAAGTCTATTGATATAGCAGAGTATATGTACGCATGCAAAAGCTTGCTGCTATGAGCATGCAAAGTATTCATGAGTGCTTCAAAAGTATTTTTTACTTCTTTCTCAGAGTTCTTTAAACAGCTCGTAGGTACAAACTTCTATTATAATCAAAATTAGGGGTAATTTAGTAGACTGCACAGGGTATTGTACTGTTCATCAAAGTAGTTATAGATACCTAAGAAGCTAACAAGTAAAAGCTGCTAGTTTTAATCATGAAATGAGAGTGAAATCAGTTTTATATTGCGAAAGTTCAGAGGTAATGCAAGGGAAAGTCTATTGATATACCAGAGCAATACGTCAGAGCTGAGTTAGAGGTGCTCTAAGTCTCATATCATTGGCAATAGTTCAGTTTATATGTTAAGCAAATAATGATCTTTGAGGCACCTGTATGCTTATAAAAAGCAAAGAACCTAAGTATTTCAAGTTGTTTGTTTTGATGAAGCAATGAGAGTGAAATAATGAGTTTTTAGATGATTTATTAATGTAATTTAACTCTTAACTTCAACATCTAATAAGCTACAATTACAATAGCATATATTGACCAAGTTAAGAACTGCTCTAAGTTTCGAAACATTCACTTTATGCCTCAAGGCAATCAGTTCAAAAAGCTAACTAAATTCACTTAATTTGCTGAAGTGAAGAACCTTCTCAGTTCTGATTTAGAGACACGAGAGTGCAATGAACGGAAACGTTAATCATTTGCTAAAGTTTGACTGCTCACTGAGTGGTATCAGCTGTCTGATGTTGCAACCTATTGAGATGCCTATATCTAGTATATGGATAAATCATTTCTTGATTTCTCTATAGTTCACAACTCGCTCCAGTGGGCCAAATGCATTTGGCATTTAGTATTTGGCATTTGGCATTTGGCATTTGGCACATGACACATGGCACGTGGCACGTGGCACGTTGCACGTTGAATCAACTTGATGTGCAAAGTTTGGCATAATTCGAGCGAAAGCCTATCGCTTGAGAGGGTGGGGAGGGGGCTTAACGGAAACGACTGTCGAAAAGTTGTCGGCATTACCCCGAAACTTCTCTTGCCCCTCATTTCGCTGTCGACATTTAGGCTATAAATATTTGGCACTTTGGCAGATAGTATTTTTGTCACTTAACTTAATGTGGTGCATGCTGCAACGGAAGCATGCAACTTCTGCTGCAGCTGTTGCTGCTGTTGTTGTTGTTGCACTTGCTGCTTGTCACTTGCGAGACTTTCACTTGGTTGTCCAACTGTCTCTGACTGCCTGGCACTGAAATTTATATATATATATATATATATATATATATATATGTGCAACTCTCTGCCAGCTAAGTGAATGCACATTTGCTTGTCCCTTACGTGCATTTGTGTTTGTTTTGATACCCTGTAAAACATTGTTGAACATCAGAACAGCTTGCTTAAAGTGAAGAGTTCCGTTTACAGCATTTCTTATTATATTCAATGTTTGTAAGACTTTTATAAGCTCAGAGCTAAGTCCACTGAAATTAGCAGACATATCAAGAACTCAAGTCTAGGTAACTTGCAACTTGGTGGAGTTTACCAGGAAACACTTATCTCTGCTGTTTAGCACATTGCGATGTGTCCAGATATTACTCAAATAGCTGATGAATTGTTTATTAATTATATCTCTCTTACTAAAAGTTATTTTTGTGTCACTTTTGTAAAAGAATTCAACGATATTTATATATTATTATTTATTCATTAATTTATTTTATTTATTCATTAATCTATTAATTTTATTTATTTGATTTATTTATTTATACATTTATTTATTTATTTTTTATTTATTTATTTTTTTATTTATTCATTCATTCATTCATTCATTCATTTATTCATTCATTCATTCATGTATTCATTTATTTATTTATTTATTTATTTATTTATTTATTTATTTATTGATTCATTTTTTATTTATTTATTTATTTATTTCTTTATTAATTAATTATTTATTTATTAATTATTTATCAATTTGATTTATTTATTTATTCACTTATTTTATTCACTTATAATATTTATTTATTTATTTATTTATTTATTTATGTATTTATTTATTTATTTATTTATTTATTTATTTATTTATTTATTTATTTATTTATTTATTTATTTATTTATTTATTTATTTATTTATTTATTTATTTATTTATTTATTTATTTATTTATTTATTTATTTATTTATGTATTTATTTATTTATGTATTTATTTATTTATTTATTTATTTATTTATTTATTTATGTATTTATGTATTTATTTATTTATTTATTTAATTATTTATTTATTTATTCAGTCATTTATTCATTCATTCATTTATTCATTTATTCATTCATTCATTTATTCATTCATTCATGTATCTATTTATTTATTTATTTATTTATTTATTTATTCATTCATTTATTTATTCATTCATTTATTCATTCATTTACTTATTCATTTTTTATTTATTTATTTCTTTATTTATTAATTGTTTATTTATTAATTATTTATTTATTTACTTATTTTCTTATTTATTTTATTTATTTATTTATTCACTTATTTTATTCACTTATTATATTTATTTATTTCTTTCTTTATTTATTTATTTAAAATATTTCTTAATATTTAAATTATTTTTTTAAATAATATTTATTTAGGCGTATTTGCTTTTGCCTATGCAGTTATAGCTATAGTTTATAGGGTATCTGTTAGTCATGCGTTTTTTTCAAGTGCAGCATTTTTAGCTGTTTGGCTTGGTTTGTTTGTTTGCTTGTTTGTTTTGCGGGTTGGCATGCATAAAATTTCAGCTGCTAATGTGCATAACTGTGTGTAAGACTTTGTGTGTGCGAGTGTGTGTGTGTGTGTGCTTGTGAGATGTGTGTGCATATGCACATTGAATGTGTTTGTAATTTATAGGTTTCCAGGAACATTTCAATTAAATAAACTGACAGCCGGCTATCGTCCACCCACCAGGACAGAGTGAAACATCAGTAATATGTGTGCGAGTGTGTGAGTGTGTGTGTGTGGGTGTGTGTGTTGTGTGTGCTTTTGGCGGGCATGCGGATGGTCCCGACACTTGCGCCGATTCTCGCCCAGTTTGCCTATTTGACAGCCATATATGTATGCGAAATGCATAATGCATAATGCACACACTCAAATTGCAGAGCAGATCAACTTTTTCATTGGCACGCTTCGCAGCGCCGCCTAAGATACGGCTACAAATGCACTGCTCAATCCACAAGATGCATAAAGTATCTATGAAATTGCATGCAATAACAGTTTGCAATTTTTTTTAGAACAAATGTTAAAAATAGGGAGGCAAGACAAAAGTTTTAACTAGAACACAAGCAGTAAATGTTTAATTAATATAGATGCGGGAAGCATGGATAATAATAAATATTAATATATACTGTTCATATACTAATTATTATCTTATCCTCGCTTCTGTTAATTGGCATCTATTCAACGAAAACTGCATGCAATTTTGACTTCCATTCAGTATAGTGTTGTAAAATGTTATAAAGTTGCTGGCAACTACAAATAAAAGAAATCTTATTAAATATTGAGATTAATAGATTAATATCTAATCAACTTACGCATGAGTAGAAGTCTGCAATGAGAATCGTTGTTATATACCAAAAAACGGTTTTCAAAGTGTTGTAAAATGTTATAAAGTTGCTGAAAACTAAAAATAAAAGAAATCTTATTAAAGATTAACATTTAGAAATTAATATCTAATCAACTCACGCATGAAGAAAAGTTTGTAATAAGAATAGTTGTGGTATACCAAAAGCACACTTTTTAAAGTGTTGTAAAATGATATAAAGTTGCTAATTACTAAAAATAAAAGAAATCTTATTAAAGATTACGATTTAGGGATTAATATCTAATCAACTTACGCATGAGTAGAAGTCTGCAATAATAATCGTTGTTATATACCAAAAGCACGCTTTTTAAAGTGTTGTAAAATGTCATAAAGTTGCTGGCAACTAAAAATAATAGAAATCTTATAAAATATTGAGATTAATAGATTAATATCTAATCAACTTACGCTTGAATAGAAGTCTGGAATAAGAATTGTTGTGATATACCAAAAAAACGCTTTTCAAAGTGTTGTAAAATGTTAAAAAGTTGCTAGCAGCTAAAAATAAAAGAAATCTAATTAGAGATTGAGATTAATAGATTAATATCTAATCAACTTACGCATGAGTAGAAGTCTGCAATAATAATCGTTGTTATATACCAAAAAACGCCTTTCAAAGTGTTGTAAAATGTTATAAAGTATTTGTAAACTAAAAATAAAAGAAATCTAATTAAAGATTAAGATTTAGGGATTAATATCTAATCAACTTACGCATGAAGAAAAATTTGTAATAAGAACAGTTGTGGTAACCGAAAGTACACTTTTCAAAGTGTTGTAAAATGTTAAAAAGCTGCTGGCAGCTAAAAATAAAAGAAATCTAATTAGAGATTGAGATTAATAGATTAATATCTAATCAACTTACGCATGAGTAGAAGTCTGCAATAATAATCGTTGTTATATACCAACAAACGGTTTTCAAAGTGTTGTAAAATGTTATAAAGTTGCTGAAAACTAAAAATAAAAGAAATCTTATTAAAGATTAAGATTTAGAGATGAATATCTAATCAACTCACGCATGAAGAAAAGTTTGTAATAAGAATAGTTGTGGTATACCAAAAGCACACTTTTTAAAGTGTTGTAAAATGATGTAAAGTTGCTAATTACTAATAATAAAAGAAATCTTATTAAAGATTGAGATTAATAGATTAATATCTAATCAACTTACGCGTGAATAGAAGTTTGTAATAAGAATAGTTGTGGTATACCAAAAGCACACTTTTTAAAGTGTTGTAAAATGCTAAAAAGTATTTGTAAACTAAAAATAAAAGAAATCTTATTAAAGATTGAGACTTAGAAATTAATATTTAATAAACTTACGCATGAATAGAAGTTTGTAATAAGAATAGTTGTGGTATACCAAAAGCACACTTTTTAAAGTGTTGTAAAATGATATATAGAGTTGCTGATAACTAAAAATAAAAGAAATTTAATTAAAGATTACGATTTAGAGTTTAATATCTAATCAACTTACCCATGAATAGTTTTTATGATGTGGAAATTTTATTGCTGTAATCTAAAAATATAAGAAGTTGTAACATTGTGTTCGCTTAAGTGACAACATTAGTTGTGAATCATTAGGCAGTTTGTAGGTTTGAAGTCATGAGGAACACACGGCACAACCACAAGCTTGTAGGACACTTTCTAGGTAATTGAAGCTGTAGATCGTCGAAAACAGCAACAGAACGACTAAGACGGTAACTTCAATCACTTTCACTATCCACATTTTGAATGCGATGTCCATGTTGGTCCTTAGGTTATGAATCGCCAGCAGTGAAATCAAATTCTGCCAGTGTAAATATATTGTTACAATGGAATAAAATATGGTAGCTGGATTGAAAACGTTTTTCTTTTGTTCACTTTTGGTTACTTTTTGAAAAAATATTTGCTTTTAATACAAATTTTATATGTTTACTTGCGAGCGATTGAATTTAAACTGAATAATTTTCTACAATCCTGTGACCACAACATTGTTTTGACAGCAAACTCGATGTTACTTTGATTGCAAGCATTTTGCCTTGACAGTGAAATGGTTGATTTGTATACCCCGTACAAGGCTATATTAACTGTATGCATCAATTGTGTAATATGTAGTAGGAGGCGTGGCAGTTGCCATCAGTGTCAACAGCAGGGTCCATTGAGCATTGTCCGTCTGTCGATTTTCGGTACTTTTAGAGTAAGAAGCTATTTCTCTTATTTCTCTTGTATTTCTCTTCTTACTTAACAGGTGTTCAGAGTATACCCTCTTCAAAAAACTCCTCAAAGTTTCATAAAGATTGGTCCAGAAAAAAGTTTATATTATATACAATTATATTATATTATTTAAAAGAAAATTGTGGCTTCTTGAAAAGAGCAGAGCTGTTTTGCATGAGGTTGCCAGACCAGATTATTCTGTTTAGAATTTGCATTTGTGTTAGGAGGTTACCACTTAAAATTTATTGTCGTCAAATCAATTTTGGAATTGGCATATTTGCAGTATGTATAATATATATAAGTATATATATAGTAATTATAATTATAGAGAACTTTTTACTGTACCCTGTACCCTATACCCTGTATATAACTATCGCGTGTGATTGACTGATCAGATCAGTGATTTCAATGCATTTCATTAATTTATTTAGCTCTGTGACAACTTGTTTAAGCAATAGAGTTTACAAATTTATTGTTTGTTTATAATAATATGCATTTGATTTGGAATAAATTAATTAACGATTTTAAATTTAACAATTTGTTTCTTTTAATCAATTTTAAATATTTAAATAAATAAAAATAATTTACAAAAGCAAATATAAACACAAATAAATAAATATTTACAAAAATAAATAAATAAGACCTTCTAAAGTTCAAAGTTTGCTATGATTATTACTTAGTCAGAGGAACTATTCTCAAATTAATTTTATGCACATTTTTCAACATTTTTATGCATATTTATTAATTTTTTGTGAATTTTGAATAAAGTGAATAAAAACCGAGAAAAATATGCAAATTCTTTAAGTAAAAGAGTATAGTTTTTTTATTAAATTATTATTATTATTTTTTTTAATAATTTTTTTCCTTTGTTTTATTTTTAATCATTTTTTTTTATGTACATATATTTTTTTAATTTTGTTGATGTCTTAGTTTTAAATTTGAGTTAATTTCTAATATCTACTTAACTTTGCGATTGCTTCATTTGCCAAGTAAAATAGTTCAATGAATTGTGCAGCCAGTGAGCGTATCAACTTATGTGCTTGGTATCTGCAAGTTGAGCACACTCAGCTGAAACACACTCTAGTACATTTATATATTGTATTTTTTTTTTGATTTGTAATTCACTTGGGATAAGTTTTTCTGCTCGTTTGTTATTGCAATTCACATGTGTGTGCTGAGTGTGTGTTAAGAGTGCTGTGTGTGTGTGTGTGCTGTGTGTGTGTGTGCTTGTGCATTTGCACTGCATCAAATTGTATGTTTTAATTTGCATTTATTTTATTTTTGCTGAACTGCAACGCGATAATAGCAGTGCCAGCAATGGCTATCGGACCAACTTGGACATTTGACTGGCAGCCAATTAAATGGAAAGTGCAAACGTAACACGAACCAAATCAATTATGCAACAGCCTAAAAACGCCAAGCGATTTAAAAACAATCCAAAAATACTGCCATTATTATACCCTGTAGAATGGAGAATAAACCTGAACAACCTCAACAAATTGCTTGCAAGTGCAAAGTTTTCTTCTGAACATTCTTATAACATATGCAATACTATATACTTATGGGGTATATTGTTGCTAAATGTCATTAGTTTTCTTCTTAACATTCTTATAACATATGCAATACTATATACTATATTGTTGCTAAATATCATTAGTTATATATTTAACAAAGAGAAAATAACATTGTTACTTTTTTGGCGAAGTTGAGTACAGGGTATTTACTAGCTGTGTTTGGCTGCTCATGTTTGCTGCGATTCATATGCCGATGAGGTCGTTGCTTTAATCCAAGCATCGCATTAGTTATCAAGTCAAGTTTATAGCAGATGCATTTGAAGTGCCGCACACACAATTTCATCTCTGCCAAATGAGTTAGCTCTCATTGCTGTGTGTGTGTGTGTACATGTGTGTGTGTGTGTGTGTACCAATAGCGATGTCATTTGAGGCTTTTATGGATTTCTTTCGCTGCACACACTTCAAATCTACACACACACACACACACAGGCAAATATCCTGCTAGAAGTTCATGCGTTTTTCATATTTGTGACGAGCCATAAAATATATCGTGCGTGACAAAAACTCCATTTCTCTGGCCATAAAATTATAGGAAAATGTACTTAAATTAATAACATTCATCTTAACTTATCCTTAACTCTTATTTATAGATGCATATTTATTTATTATTTATGTTTTCACAATAAAATACATTGACTTTGCTTAAGCTATTCTGATATCGCAGCTCGCAGTTGTTGTGAAAGCATTTCAGAATATTTCTCAGAAATTAAACATGAAAATTAACAAAAGCTCAAGTGCCAAGTGTACAATCAATGTTGAAAAGCTTTCGTTTATATTGAAAATATTGTTAAGTCTTTATAAAATGTGAAAAAATGTTAATATTAATTAAGTAAACCTTAGCTTTTTCTTTAAAAACTTTCAATAAAGCTAAAGCTTATGAAAGTGAAGCTTT
This sequence comes from Drosophila macrospina, assembly GCA_035042075.1. Lineage (NCBI taxonomy): Eukaryota > Metazoa > Arthropoda > Insecta > Diptera > Drosophilidae > Drosophila > Drosophila macrospina. The sequence continues at coordinate 3,602,296 of JAWNLW010000467.1, read as the reverse complement.
CACTAAATTTGATAAGTAAGATAACTTTATGTGATAGTTTTAGTTACAGTGGAAAAGCATTTAAAGCAAATTGTGATTATTTTTAAACCTCGGGATTAAGTAACAATGTAGATAAGATTAAGTAGTGAAAGGACCAGAAGTGAGATACGAAAGCTTTAGATAAAGTTAAAAACATACCATTCGCTTGGAAATATCCTCTAACTTTAACAGTAATCCAACTTATATTTAGACTATTTCAATTTATAAGATCTTTACACTTAAAAGAAGCTTTTAAAGCTGTTTGCTTAAAGAGCTTAATGTACATTTCCACTCCTTGGAAACATTCTCTAATTTTATCTCTATTTGTAAGAGCTTTTGCTGTATTATAAGCAGCTTTAAAGGCTGTTTTCTGAAAAGCTATAGGTACGATTAGAAGCTTACCATTATATTTAAAATATACTCCAACTTTAACAGTAATCAAACTTATATTTCGATTATTTCTATTTGTAAGAGCTTTAATGGTATTATAGGAAGCTTTCAAAGCTCTTTTCTTAAATATCCTAATCTACAGATAAAAGCTTACCATTCTCTTGGAAATATCCTTTAACTTTATTTACAGATATCTGTGAGAGCTTTAGTTCTATTATTAGAAGCTTTCAAAGCTTCTTTCTGAAACAGCTTCAAGTTGAGTGAAAAACTTCGCATTAGATTGGAAATATATATTTAAACTTTTAGAGTACTATAACTTAAATTTCGAGTATAAACCGATTCTGTCCTCTTGCTCGAATTTAGTTATACCCTTTGGCGCCGATGCGTACAGGGTATACAAAAGTTTAAGCTCATTTTAATTATACGAAACGTGATTGATTGTAAAAGCTTTGAATATCACGTGCTCATCTCTGAAGCGAGAGAGAAACTTTACATATTGGCCAGATGAAATGAACTGGTGAGTGCCCAAGGGTGTGGAGGGGCGTTGTGTGTGTGTGCGATAGTGAGGGGAGAGGGGGGCTAAAGGCATTGGGGACCTACAGGGTAGCTGTGTAACTGCTTATGCGGCATTGGATAGTTCAGTTATTAGTTTGCAGAGTTGAAATTGAAGTTAAGAGGGAGAGAGATGGTGAGTCAGAGTGGCAGAGAGTGAGATAGAGAGAGAGAGAGAGAGACAGAGAGTAAAGTCAAAGCAGCCAGGCAGTTGCATAGTTAGCCATACATGCAGGTGCTGCTTAAGTGTTTTATCGCAATCTACACACGCCAGCCAACAATGCGGGAAATTATATCATAAGAAATGAGAACGAACAAAAACAAGTAGAAGCTGAAATTGTCCGCTTATGAGTTATTCGTGCATATAAATCAAAAAAGAAAAAAAAGGAAAAAAAAACCCGGAAAAAGGGAAAAAAATATGAGACCAGAAACAGAAGACTGCGGAGTTTTCGTCGGCTATTCGTTGCTGCTGCTGTCAGCATTTCATTTTAAATTCATTTTTGGCTTTTCTTTGTGCTTTAATATCCGCTTCCTGGACACATATTGTCAGAGGCACGCACACACACACACACACACAGAGAGCGAGAGAGAGAGAGAGACAGAGAGAGCGGGTGTGTGTGTGCTGTTATTGTTGTAGTTGGCAAATATTTTTGCTTGACTTTTAACACCTCGACTCGGAATTATTTTGCTTAAAAACTCAAGTTGCACACAATTTTTGCGCTGTTCTATATACCCTGTAAATATGGAAAACCATTGACAAGGGCATGTTACAACATAAACTGAAGAAGCAATGTATTCTTATTATTCTAAACAGTTTAATTAATTTAATTAATGACATTAAGCATTAATTTATATGTAATTTAATAGAATTTGAGTTTTTTCTATATTAAAATAGCGTATAACAGTTTCATTTTTGTAATTAAAACTGTGATTTTCCAATTGAAATTATTATGCTACAGCTATCAGAATGTTTGCTTAGTCTAAACAGAAATGATGTATACCTGCATTATGCATTTTGTATTCACATAGAATTTTTAAGTAAAAGTAGTTTATTTTATTATTTTACAGGGTATATTTTGGTCGAGTTAGTGTGCTTGTACTATGCCATTAAACTAGTTACGTATGAGTTTCGCTAATTTCTCTTGTTAACTCTGTCTATAGCTCACGCTCTCTTTGCTTCAATACAGGGTATTTGCAAGTCCATCATTTATGCTTAGCCAGCCACTTAGTCACTTTTTGCACTTGCTGCATCTTAGCAAGCTGCCTTATCTATTGCACACTTTATGTTGTTCACTCTCGCTCTGTCTCTCTCCCTCTCTCTCTCTCTCTCTCTCTCTCTCTCTGTTTCTGTCTCTCGCTCTCCATCTCTCTCTTTCCCGCTGTCTGTCTTTGCCTAACGTTTGCGCAATTTCCAAAAATTTCCTTTTATCTCTCTCCCTATCTCTCTTGCTCTCTCCCCCTCTCTCTTGCTCTCTCCCTCTCCCTCTCTCTTTCTCTCTCCCTCTCTCTCTCTCTCTCTCTCTCTATCTGTCTGACTGTCTTCCTCCCTGTGGCAATTTTGATTGAAAATTTATGCACAATTAAATTTAATAGCATCAAAATTTAACGAAAAATTCACACACACACAAACACACACACACATGCACACACAAATTGAATATATATATGTGTGTGTATATTTTTTTTTATGGTTGCAAATTGAATTTGCAGCTTAGTCTTAAGACGAGCTCAGCATAATGTGATCAGAATGAAAATCAACTGATCAACAATTTTAATTAACTTGAAGTATTTATATATCTTAATTGCTTTGGTGGCAACCCTGTGCGTTGTGGCATACAGCATTCAGTATGCAGCATCCAGCATCCAGCTTGCAGCAAGCAGCAAGCAGCAGAGTCATCGTCAGTCACAGACTTGGCTGCTTCCGTTGCTGCCACACGCTGTGGCAAGTGATAAATGTCCGCCCGTCAATTGTGCATTTTTCTTCATAATCGAAAAATCTTTATGCCCGCCATGGCACAACGTTGCTCTCTTGGGGTCTCCACCAATATATACCCAAATACCCTGCCTCGCAACGAGAGAGTCTCACATTTTGTGCACTGCTCGCTGCAAGTCAAGTAGTTAAGTTAAGAAGATATCATAGACATTTGATTGTTAGTAAAAGTTGTCTAAGTTGCTTTTCCCTGTAATCGAATAACTTCTCTGTTTGATTTAGCTAGATTTACGTTAATAGAGAGTTTAATTGCTTAGCAGCAAATTGTAATGTTAAGGTTGTACAACATGTTAGTGAGAGTGCTCTTGAGCTTAAAGTTGCCTGTAGTATCTTAACAGCAACTGTTAATGTTAACATTGCTTAATATAAAAATGTAAGTGAGAGTTCACCTTGGCTATAGACAGACAACTGTATTTGTAACTCATAGAGCCTAGAGTTGCCTGTAACTACCTACTAATATCTTTACAGAACTGTTAATGTTAACATTGCTTTACATAAAATAATATAATATATAGAGAGTTCACCTAGGCTATAGACAGACAACTCCATCAATAACTAAATTTCATTAATTGCTTTTTAAAGTTTTCTGTAATTGAAGGATAATACTTAACATAAAATGTTAATGTTAACTGTGTACAAAAATAAATGTAACACCGTGGCTACAGACAAACAACTTTATCTGTAACTCGTAGAAGATACTTCACTCTTCACTATACAGCCTAAAGTTGCCTGTGGTTCTTCTAGAAATATCTTAACAGGAACTGTTAAATTAACATAACTTTACATAAAAATGTAAGTGAAAGTTTACCTTGGCTATAGACAGACCACTCTATCAATAACAAAATTTCATTAATTGCTTTTTAAAGTTTTCTGTATTCCCTCAAGAAATTACTTAATGTTCAATGTTAATTTTGTCTTCACTATAGAGAATAAAATTGCCTATATTCCTTTTAGAAATATCCTAATAGCAACTTTTAATGTTAATATTGCTTAACATAAAAATGTAAGTGAGAATTCACCTTGGCTATAGACGGACAACTCTATTTGTAACTAAATTTCATTAATTTCTTTTTAAAGTCACACAGAATATATACTTTCATGTTCTTTCTACTATAGAAATACAGTTTTCTATACTCCTCTCAGTCATATCTTAACAGCAACTGTTAATTTAATAACATTGCATAACATAGAAATGCAATCTGAAATGAAATATCTGTTAATGTTAATATAACTCAGCTCAAATTTATCAAATGAGTCAATCAAGTTAAATATAAGTTATTATTTTATTTATAATAATAATGATTTAATAATCCTCAATATTAGCTTGGAAGCTTTCACTAAATCTTCCAGATTTTCTTTTCTTTTAGGCAACCGCATTCTACAGAGGCTTCTTCAATCATTGCTTGGTTGCTCAATGTTTTCTTCACTATGGACAAAACCTATTTCAATTAGGTAAGTGTTTGTTCAGATATATATTATTTATGAAGAGTATCTAAAGATCCTTGGTTACTCAAGGAAGATAAGAAAGAATCTTTAATGAATTATATTCTCGTAAGCTCTTTGTTGCTGTATAGTTCAGGCATTTGCAAGTCATCACGGTCTAAGTTGTGAATATTTTCTTGGCAGCTCTCATCTTTGTAGTGTATTCACAATTCGTTCAGGCAGCTCATCAGCGATTTCTCTTGCAATTCACAGGCGATTTTTTATGTTGCATTCAGGCTTTTGTTGCATTTTGCTGTCGCTTGAAAATCGATTTCATTGTTGCCTTGTCCCATCAGCTGCTATTTATTATGTATTGTTATGATGTCCTGTGCCCTGAGTTTCGGCACTTCCCCCACCTCCACCTCTCGCGCAAGCATCGGGTGCCTTGGGGCCTCAACAAACCTGACCCATTGACTAATGCATTGCATGCATTTAGATGCCACAAAGCCTCAGTCTAATGCGCTGCTTATTTAGTTTTCAATTGATTTTTATTTCGAGTATATATTTCTTTGCTTCTTGACAATTTCTATTTCATTTTTCAATTAAACTTATTTCGCTCCACCAACTGCAGTTACACTGAGCGAGAAAACTAGTTGACTTTTTTGGGTAAAGTGCAATAAATACAATAACAATCTTTGTTTGAGTATATCTTAAGATTTATGGTAGTTTATATTGTTTATTATATTTCTATTGCATTGCACACTTTTAAGTATCTTCTTTGAATTTATTTAATTTATATATATGTATTTTGTTTAGAATTCTCAAGCAGTTTAAGCAGCGACTTTGTATAAACTTATGATAAATTATAAGTCATAGGTGAAAATATATTTATTTATATTTATAAAATTCATATCTTAAATAAAATTAAACATTAATGCAGTTAAATCAAATGTTATTAATTATATTAATTTTGTATTTTATTTTGTTTTTTTTTTTTTTGATTATTTATTTCTAAATATTCAACTGGCAAAAACAGCTAAAGTTTCCCTTTAATATGACATAAAAAACTACAAACGTTTATTTTAATATTAAAAAATTTGGTTTTTATTTTAACCCAACCTTATTAGAAAGTAAATAAAAATTAATAAAATATTTCAATTAAATAAATAGAAAATTGAATGAATTTCGATTTCCAATAAAAGTTAGTATTTTTGCAGTTAAAAGTATAAACTATTAAATCTTTAAATGCTATGAAATGTGGATAACTTTACTTAAGTGATAAATAAAAGCTTTGATAATTAATATTTTTTTTTCGTGGTATAAAAAGGCTGAAATGATAAACACTTATAAACACATTATTAGAAATTATAATAATATAAATCAAGATAAAAACAACTATATTCTAAATTAAATTTAAATAATAGAATAAATTAAAAAAAAAATTGAATTCTCACTCTTGATAAAAGTTCATTTGTGTTGATTGACGAAGTGTTAAATTTTTTAAAACTATAAAAAGTGAAAAACTCTAATAAAATTTGCTTTCTATTTTAACAAAGAACTCGAGTAGTAAAAACAGCTAAAGTTTCCCTTTTGTGTGGCAATAAACAACTACAATTATTTAAATAAAAACAATTTGAGAAAACCACAATTTATAATAATAATAAGACATACTTTAAAAATTAAAAAGGCAAAACATAAAATATATTAATTAAAAGAAAAAATATAATTGAATTCACGCCTCAATTTTATTGCAGCTCAAAAGTACAAACTGTTAAATCTTTGACAGCTATGAAAAGTTGAAAATTCTATAAAAATTCTTTTCATTTTTTTTTTTTTTGTTAATATTTAGTTCTTAACACTCAACTTGAGTGGTAAAAGCAGCTTGAGATTTTCTTTTATGTGGCAAAAAAAAAAAAACAAAAAAACAAAAACAACTACTTAGTTAAGCTCAGTGTAGTTGTTGTGGTTGTTGTTGTTGTTGCTGTTGTTGCTGTTGTTGTTGGTGGTGGTGCTTGGCTTTTTGTAAATTTTGGGGCAAAGAAATGCGGCCATTTTGTAGTGAAGTACGCGCCACAATTGCCGTCGCGCGTTGCACGTTGTACGCCGCGCCTGAAAGTATGCAGCGATTTTTCGTGGATGTTTTATTTATTGCCTGCAATTTGCCGGTCGTCTCTTTTATGCGCAACTTGTGCGATTTTCTTTTTTGTAAATTGCACCAAGGCAAGCCAAAACACTGAGAGACGTACTTAACAGTCACCTACCCCCCATATACCAAACCCCCCCCCCCCCCTTACTTCCACCACCATTTAACTTTTGCCCACTCCTGCTCATGGCCAAAAAATGTGGAAGGCCTTTTTCTAAAATTACCAAGCATAAAATTTAATTAGCCAAAACCGAAAAAAAGGCGAGTTTTTACTTGTGCAGCTGCTGCGGGTTGGGAGGGGAAAGTGCAAGGAGGTGGAGGGTGAGAAGGAGGGAGGGAGTGAGGTAGGAAGGGGCATGGTGGTACGTTTAGTGGAGCTGCAATAAAACACACAAAAGTAAATTGCATTTGGCAAAAGGTTTTTGAAGTGGGTAAGCCAAAGGGAGAAGTGGCGGGGGAAGCGGTTGGGAAGACGCGGGAGAGGGGAGTGGGAAGTGGGAAGAGAGGCGTGGGGCGTGGCCCGGCGAGACGCTCAGCGCTTGACGCCCAATGCTCAACGAGTTCGTTTTGAGACGCAAAGAAAAAAAAGCACAAGAAAGCAAAAGTTTAGCCTCAAGTAAGCCGAAGATTCAATACACTACTCCAATGCAACTGATCGTGCCTAGAGTGGCTATATGATATAGTTATATAAATTATGTATATATAAGACTACAACAGAAAGAAGACATCAATATGAATATATATATAAATATATGTTTGCATATGCGTTACACAGCTGTTGACATAATAAGCATACCCTTTGCTAGCGTATAAATAGAAGAAAAGTGCAGCGTGTGAATTTTATAAGCTTGCAGTGCCTTCGCACAGTGGAAACTAAAGCTGTTGAGCGTGACGAGCTACCCGTGTATTTTTTCCTGTTCTTCCCCCCCTTTTACCTCTCCCTCTCTCTCGCTCACGCTCTCTCTCTTCGCTGCCCTATTTGCCCTATGCTATCCCTTGTTGGTTGCGCTTTTGCCGCGCCTGCAAGTATGCAGCGGCATTTGCACAATTTGTGTGCATTTTGGCATTCAATCGCATTCCCTCAACGCTGGCAAATCCCTTAACGAAAATCGCAAGCGTTAAATTGCCGCGGGCCATAAGTTGCGGTTGACTGCGGTGACTCCGCTCCGTCTCTCTCCCTCTCTCTCCCTCTCTCTCCCTCTGTCGCACTCTTTCTCACATCTCTCTCTGTCGCACTCTCTCTTTTTTCTCTCTCTCTCCCTCTCTCTCTCGCACTCTCTCTCTCTCTCGCACTCTCTCTCTCGCACTCGCTCTCCCTCTCGCACTCTCTCCCTGTCTCGCTCACTCTCTGACCCATAACTAACCGTTGCACTCGCATTAACCTTGGGGTCACCACGCCGCGTTCATAAATTCCTTTCGTCTTTTTTTCTCTTTATTTTTTTCTCCTAGGCAGAAAAACAAATTTCCAAAGATTAATGCCAGGTTGCATGAGAGTTGACACCCTGTAAAAGCAGCTATTGGGCTAGCAGTGTTTGGTTTTAATAGCAACTCTAGTCCTTCCAAGCAAATGAGTTGATTGACATATATATATATATGGCTTAAAGTTTGCTTTATTAGCTTGACATATTCGCTACATATACTCCATATTTCATGCTGATTGGGTATATTGCAATCGAGGTGTTGAAACAGATAGAAACTGCTTCAATTTAGTGGGAAATTTGCTTAGAAATTTGCTAAAACTTACAACTATAGCTTGTGGGTCAGACGTAGTAAAAATTAGCATATATTTCGTCATATTACATAATTATAGGGTATATATATGTCAAATACAATTACTTGATATTCAACATTCTAAAAGCTGTTCTATAAAATGTAGAGGGAATAGCTTTTCTCTAGACCAAATCAGCTTGATCAACAACTTAAAGACATTTACAGGGTATCTCTATGTCAGCAAAACAATGTTTATAAATTCTATGTCTGCTTTATAGTCTTAAAGTTGTATTGTGATTATATTAAAGCTTGATAATATTTATTTATATAAGTTTACGGAATACAGGGTATCTTTAAGTTGGAAATAATTTAAGTAAATTATATTATGTATGTTTTGAATATTTGTGCCTTAAATTCACTTTAGCTGTTCAATATTTGTAATACTTTACACTGAATTACAGGGTATGTGCTAGTCGAGGCAACTCATTAGCTATATAAATATATGCAATGCTTCGTTTTAATGTTTGCTGTAGCTCAAAATGGCAATCAGTTGTATTTTGTTGTACGTTGTGCTTTGTCGTACATTACAGGGTATATGCAAGTCTACAATACCTAAATATTATTTTATTTTATTGCGATATTTTTTAAGACATTAAGCGAAAAGTTAAACAGTTTCATTTGCTTACATATTTTATAGCTGCGAATTATAGTACTGCAGATTACAGGGTATTTTGAAGCTATTTATAGATATTTTATATTTATTTGTATATCATATATTATGCATATTTCTTTGGAATTGTCTATGACTCGTTGAATATTAATTTTCAGTTGCCCCAGTTTACAGGGTATGCGCCTGCTTACTATCTTATCTCTAATGTTTTCACTTGACACAGTTTTTTTTTCCTGATACCCTCGAGTTCTGCGTTCGACACTTGACACTCGAACGCCGCTTTCGGCCTGCTGGGAAACTTCTGCTCCAGCTGCAGCTTCTCAACACCTGCTCTCCCCCCCGTTCCTCGCCTGTTCTCCTCTACTGCTTCTTCTGCCCTGTTTCCCTGCGGTTTCCCCTGCTGTTGCCCCTGCTGCTTCCCCTGCTGCTTCCCCTGCTTGCTCTACTCGTACTTCTAGCTGTCCACACTTGACATTGCCCAGCAGTTGTTCTGTTCGCCATTTCGCTTCGCTTTGGCTTCTTTTTTTGGCTTTTTTTTCTGTTTGATTCTTCTTATCTGCTGTGTCTCCACTCCTCTCTTCTCATCTCCGTTCCACTCCAGTTTCTCTCCTGCGGCCTAGCGTTTAAATAACGGTTTGACTTTGTCTTTGCCAAACTCATCGCCATGTCTGTGCCACATCTGAGTCGACAAAGCAGAAGTCAGCAAAGCTTTTCATAGTATTTACATCATTTTATTTTGCCAAAAACTCATTTCGAATATTTGAAATTGAATTTTTTTTATTTTTATCAGAAAAATTAAAAACCTGCCATTTTGCGCATTATTTTTATATAATTTATTAAATTAAAGATTATCTTGAAAATATCAACAGTTTTCCTTTCATTTTGTCGCTTTGGGACTGATAAGAAGTTAAACAATTCATAAGCAGAAAGAGAGACTAAGAGAGGAAAGTTTGAAATATATGTTGATTGTCAATCACTCATATAGCTAGCCAATCATTTAGCAAACAGAGAGATAGAGAGAGGGAGTTACTGAGAGACAAGGGTTTGAAATGTATGTATGTTGATTGTCAATCAGCAAATAAGCGAGAATCAGATAGAAGGAGTTTGGTAGAAGAGTTGATTGTCAATCAGTCAGTAAGTTGGTCAATTAGCTAGAATCAGATAGAAGGAGTGCGGGAGAAGAGATTTGGCTGTGTGTGTTGATTGACAATCAGTCATATAGCTGATCAATCCATTAGCATGCACAAAGAGAGAATGAGAGTGAGGAGAGTTTAAAATGTATGTTGTTGAAGAAAAAAGGGAGAGAGAGAAAGAGAGGGAGAAGGAAACTTTAGTAAGTGCATTAATTGTTCATCAATTAGTCATAATAAAGAGAGCTATTAAATGAAAAGGAGAGACATTATGGATTGCGTGTAGAATGTTTATTAATCAGCATAAATATAGAGAGGAAAGGGGTAAGCTTAGGATATGTATTGATTGTCAATCAGACAGTCAATGAATTAGTTAATCAGACAGTTTGAAGAAAGACAAAAATATTATAGAATGGTTGGATTTTAGCATGAAAGGGGAAATATACATCAGTCATATATATACATATATATATATATAGATTTAATGTACATTGATGGTCAATCAGTCAGTCAAAGTGTCAATCAAAAAATCAGCACAAAGAGAGTATCCAAATCATAGATATTTTGGAATATATGTTATGTTTGTCACTTAGTGAAGTCAAAAAGATACAGAAGAAGAGAGAAAGAGCTTGGGAAGCGGAAATAGAGCGTTTAGAGTGTGAATTGATTGTCAATCAGTCTATGTTTTGGCAATGCGTTGATTGACAATCATTCGATCAATCAATCAGCACAAATAGAGAATGTAAATGAAAGAGATAAAGAGAAGGTGAGGATACTAAGTGAACTCGAAGCGAGTGGGAGAGACTGAGAGTGATCGGAAAAGTGGAAGTCTTAACTGTGACTTGAGTGTCAATCAGTCAGTCAACCATTCAGCGCAAACAGAGAATGTAAGCAAAAGAGATACATATTTTAAAGAGCGATTGATTGTCTGTTATATGCTGACATAAAGAGAGCAGTAAACTATGCTTTGGCTATACGTTGATTGACAATCAATGGATCAATCAATCAACCAGTCAGACCTAGATGTGCTTATTGAATACTGTTAGTTAGTTTGATAACATATTAAACATTTTTTCAAACATTTGCTCTACTTTTGGACCTCTCATATAATATTTTCGAATGGATCAATTTAATTAAGAGTTCGATGTTTTTGGCCAATTCCCATGTCTTAACTTTTGCCACTTAATTGAAAAATGTTGGTACAAAAGTTGTTTAACTGGCAATAATTCAGTTTCCCGCAGCAGCAACAACAACAACAACAACAACAAGAACAACAACAACAACAATAACAATAACAACAACTGAAACGGTTGCACTTTAAAAATATTCATACTAGTTGTTCTTGTTGCCACATATATGGCGAACATGTTCTATAGTTACTACACCCTCCCCCTCTTTCCTCCCATCACATTCGCTACTCCCCCACCCCTTGCCTTGTCCACGTGCAACCACCAGCATTGCAGTACATCATCATCGTCATTATTGATATGGTTTCTGCAGTTGTTTGCACTTTTTGGGACCTTGCAGCGCGCTCCTCCTCCTCCTCCCACCTCCCCCTCCCCCTGCAGCACCTACGTGCCTTCCCTTTCTACGCCCCGCTTCCCCCACCATGTTGCCATTGAACATTCATATTTTGCCAACATTTTATTTGATTTTATTTTGCCACGCCTACAATTTTCCAGCAATTTTTTGTTTCTTTTGTGTTTTGTGTTTTGTTTTCGGGTTTGTTTTATACCCTGTAAACATAAAATTTCTGTAAATGGGTGGATAACCATACTGGGTATATTTGCAGAGCTAGAAGTGATGCAAATCAACATTTGAGTTTTTTCTTTCTGTTTGTCTAACTAAATAACTTCTTGGCCTGATTTCTCATATACCCTATAAATTTTTGATTTTCATTTGTTACACATTTCGTATGCTATATTCTTCAAGATTTTAAAAGGTCATTTGTTTATAGTTGAAGTTATTGCTTTCTGCTTAATCATGTTGTTCTTAAGCTTCTTATATTCCCCTTATTCCCCCTTATGATGTAAAACAAAATCAAGCGCCTATTTTGTTTTACATCATTTCTTTAGTGCTTTATCTATTTAAATATTTTTATTTTAAATTATTTTTATATATTTTTGTAAAATATTATTTATATATTCTGAAATTTGTATGGCAGTAAAGTGTCTAGAAATTCTTCTAGAAAATTAACAAGTCTATAGTTTAATATCAACTCTGCGTTTTTTTGTTAGTCTAACAAGCCTGCTAAGCAAGTCGCATACCCTATAAATGTTAAGCAATAGTCACGATTTGATTATGCAACATTTTAACTAAATATTTGTAATATACATTAACATAAACAAAACATTAAAATAACATGAACTTAACATTAATATAACAATAACATAACATTAATATAGTATTAACATAAAAGTGACATAACACTGACATAACATTATTTTAACATTAATATAACAATAACATAACATTAACATAGCATTGATATAACAATGACACAACATTGACATAACATTGACATAACTTGACATAACATTGACATAACATTGACATACCATTAACATAACATAGACACATCATTAACATAACATTAACATATCATTAACATAAAATTAACACAACATTAACATAACATAAATAGATTAATAAGTAATTCAATTAATCAGCAGAAACATACGTTAAAATTTAATGGTATCATTTGCTTTGATGTGTACACTTTATGTTACCCTGCAAATTTGTGTGGCTTTAATTATAAGCACTTGTTTTTCATTATAGTTACAGGGTCCATGTAAGTCGATGCCACTCACTCATTGCTCGTGTGCATTGCGATTTGTTGTTATTGCATCCGTTGGCTTTTTTCATATGAATTTATTGTTTCGCATATTTCGGTTTTTACAATATATCGAAAAAGTGTGCTGCTCACTAGTTACCCACCGCCAATCCCTTGGGTATCCCCACGGGTCCCCCCCACCTCTTTCCCTTCCCCTTTGTTGCACCCATATGCTAGTGGTTGGGCCATTTTGTTTGCCATTCGCAGTTGGCGCGGACACGGAAATGGTTAACAACAGCGTCGGATGTTGTGCAAATTTAATAAATATACCTCGTTCCACTTTATTTATTCAATTTTATGCAGCGACGACCCTTTTGCGTATAGTTTTGATACCCTGTAGCCGACGTGTAACCAAGTGGGGTAGGCCCATTTCAAAAGAAAACTTCTGAGCAATGGAAATTCATATTCATTTCTTATATTTTTTTCAGTAATTTATTTTGCTGGAGATTTCCTTGGTCTGTTTAGAGAGTAGTCGTGTAATACCCTGTAGTCTAAGAGGTGAATATTATATAACATGTAAATTAAATGAAGCACATGGAAAGTTTGATGAGATTCCTATAACCCAACGCGTAAACTACCTAAATATAATTTCATGATACCCTGTAGCTACAGCTCTAAAACTGGGTATGAGCAATTTAAACAGAAAAATAGAAAACAAATATAATAAATTTATAAGTTAAATAAATAGGTAAAAAATTTGTTGTGTACTTGTGCTCTTTATAGGGTATTCTCAATGATACCCTGTAATCAAATTCTAGTATTCTTAATGATACCCTGTAGTCCAAGTCTAGTAAATAGTTGAACATTAATAACTCTACTAACTGATGATAAAACATTAAAAAGTTTATTTAAGTGAATTGTCTGTTGACTTCAACCGTTAATAGGGTAACTTATAGTCGCATTTGTGAAATGCTTTTACACTATTGATGTATTGCCTATGTGTGTTAGTGTGTGCATCTAATTAGCAGTTGATTTGACACGAAAAGCTTTTCAGCTTTGATTTCCAGCACAAATGTGAAAGGCGGTTGCGCGTGGGCGTGGCACCGCATATTGATTTAACCCTAAGTTTAATGTGGCAAAAAATTACAAAAAAAATCCGGAAAAAAACTCACTTACATTTGTTTGTTCAACAAAAGCGTGACTTTAGCCGTGATAATGCCAGGATCAGACAGACTTAACAACAACAACAACTAAAGTTTACATTTTCAGTCGAAGGTCAACAACAAATGTGGCAAAATATTACGGTAAATAAACATATGAATAAATACATAAATAAAATATTTTAAATAAATTAATCAATCTGTTGTCAGCTTAAGTTGTTCACGTAATTTGTAGCGTGATTTCAACTGACTTCATAACTGTGAGCTGTAATAAAGTGAACCTGGAGGAGAGCAATGATAATTGAGAATATTGAAGAAGATGTATGTATGTAGTACTGATAGCAAAAGATACTTAGATCAAGTTGTGCTGAGGGAAAGCAGCTGAGAAGTGAGCAGAATCAAGTGAACAGGGAGGACAAGAGTTAGGATATATATATTACAGAGAGCATAAACTGAACTTGGTTGCATGACAAGTGGGAGCTGAAGTTTAAGTACTTAAGAATGCAAACTGAAGAAAAGTGTTGAAAAGAATGTGAACATGGAGGAGAGGTGAGCATTAAGTGAAAGAGAGGATAACTTATAGTACGAAGGGAAAGCAAAATATTCTTAGATCAAGTAAACATGGAAGCTGCAGTTTGCAGACTTTAGAGTACAAACTGTAGAGTGGTGTAAAGCATGTGACCATGGATGACAGGAATGATAATGTACAGTGTATGTGCAAGGGAAATACACTTGTAGTATGCATATGCTTAATAACTTAAATAAAAGGGAATGCAGCAGAAGGCGTGGCAGATTCTATAAAAGTTTATAAGTATAGTCCAGATCTATGTCTATGCCGAGTCTAACTTTGGCATTAAGAAACTTGTATAGTCCGTAGATCGAGTTTTTTATAACCTGAACAGCGAGATATCAGCTTTGTGCAACTGGTATGTAACAGACAGAAGCAGGCGTGGCAGACCCTATAAAGTATATATATTCTTGATCAGTATCAAGAGCCAAGTCGACTGAGCCATGTCCGTCTGTCGGTCTGTTTGCCTGTCTGTATAAATGCGTCGATCTCAACTACTATAAGAGTAAGAGACTCCAACTGTGGCATGAAAGTTCCCGTATATCCTCTCTAGATCGAGTTTATGTTAGATTTTCACACCACGCTTCTCCCCCGCAATTCGTAGATACTTTTAACTTGACAGTTGCTTCAAGAATATCATGGAGAAGCAATGCTGAAAGTTTCATCAAAATCGGTCTATAAATAAGAAAGATAATCCGAAAAGAAAGAAAATTGAACTGCTTGCGCTTTGTTCTTTACGGCCAGCACATTTGTGCGAGTGATATAGCGCTCAGCTTTGGCGCGCAAACAAGCTTAATGAAACTGAGCTGCTTACTAAGCTTGAATTGCGTTCGATTTGAGGAATTACCATTGAAAATGTTTCGTAATCGTCGTCTATTTGATATTGGAAATTCAGAATGAAGAGAACTTAATATAGAGAACTGTTCAGGGTATTTTGCTGTCGCGTACGCTCGACTTTCGTAACTTTTTAATATTTAAATTATATTAAAATTAGCTGAGATGTGGGGTAAATAAAGTAAACGTGGAGCAGAAAAGTGTTATAAAGAACAAAGAGAAGAAGTTCAACTATGACATACAATTAAAAGTAAATACAAACTACAAAAAGCCTATCAATACACACTTGTCAGTTTGATTGACACATGTAGACTTAGCCCTCGTTCTGCGGTCATTTCTCTACCCTGTAAAGTAGTGAAGGTCAATAAACATATGTAAGTTACAAGGTTAATTAACACAACTGACGATTACTTCCATAGTTGCAATCTATCTGCTATTTATCTATGCCCTGCTGTATATTACAGGGTATCTCATAGCAGCAATTTAAGTGTCTTGCTTTTGCGTTGTCGCTCAATTTATTTGATTGCCAGCTGACTCAGCTGTCACAAAGTGTGACTGACCTCTGACCTTTGACAGCTGTGAGATTTGAGCCGTAACCAGAGTTCGATTTCAGTGCATAGAAGAAGAAATAACTAGGAATTTGTGGGTTGTAATTCAGGTGAGTGTGTGTGTCAAAGAGAGATGGGAAGATGAAGACAAGCAAAGAGGAGCAAGAGGACAAGGACGAGGAAAATAAATGAAGCTAAAAATACAAAAAGTCTTTTCAAAGGAAGAAAGCCAAGGCGACACTTTGGGTAGATTGATTTGTCAGCTAATCAATCTGAAGTTGTTGCTGTTCTTTCTCTCTCTCTCTTTCTCTTTTTCGCTCTCTCTCTCTCTATCTCTCTATTTCTCGCTCTTTCTATCTCTCTATCTCTCTCTCTCTCTCTAGTAATACCAAGAATTTTAGTACTCGAACACATTTTCTAAGCTTAACAAATCAAAAGTCTTGAGTTCATTTCACTGCTTCTGTTCTTAGTAAATCTTCACCCACTAGAGGAAAGTAGTTAGTACTTGAGAATTTCTTAAATTGTTTGCTGAATATATTGATTATTATACCCATTTAAAATGTCTTATTAAGAGCATTAGCACAGGGTATTAGACAGTCGTGCTTGCTCGACTCTTTCTGATAGTCTATTTGTTTATTTATATTATTGTTGCTTACAAATTATTCAAAATTTCAATTTTAATTCTCTAGCTAAATAACAAAGAACTTTTTAATTATGTTTAATCTTAAAATTAAAATCTTAAAACTCCCCCCAGAGATGAAAATGTCATTCCTTTTAAGGTGAAAATGACAAAAGTCTGTATTTCATCGTTTGCAATGCCAATTTCAAAATTCAACGTGAAAAAATACAAATTAGTTTTTTTAATAAAAGCACACCCACATGTGGAAAGTGGAGAAGCGTTTAAGATTTCCCCAGGGAAGTTTGAAAAATGTTTAAGCAAGTTTAATCAAATTACAAAAATGCATAAGAAATTACAACAAGTCCAGTTCAATTCAATAAAAGATTTCTGTTTTCAAAACCACACCCACATGTGGAAAATTGTCAACTCTGCATTATTTTCCCATGGAAAGTTTGATAACAAGAAAAAAAAATATAAAAAATTTTCGAATAACAAAAATTGTGTACAAATATTAAATGAAAGTTTTAAGGAAAACCACACCCGCATGTGGAAAATAGGAAATCATTAGAGAATTTGAACAATTTCAATTTTATTGCAAGCCAACAAAAAGTGATAAAGTTATAGACAAGAAAAAATTGGTGTGGGAAATGTTTTTTGTTGAAATGGATTTATCTTTGCACTAATTGCATATTTCATGTACGAGTGTTGCTTGTAAGCCCCCCGAGACACACCCCCCTGTGGGATGAAACTGGTTCCATCCGCTTGCTCGACTTGATGCGTGCCACAAATGGTTGACCAACTGGCGTGGCAATAAGTCAATTAGAAAACGTTGCAACAGCAATTGAATAGGCCATTTATAAAGTGTTGCCAAAATCGAGTTTTTTTTTTTTTTTTTTTTTTTTTTTTAATTTGACCATCAATTAAATGTTGACCTATCCAGCATTTAAAGGGGAAATCAGTGAACTATTATGAAGGGGAAGGCCTACGCTTACTCTGAGAGAGAGAGAGAGAGACAGAGAGAGAGAGAGAGAGAGAGAGAGAGAGGAGAGAGATAGACATGATTGCTTGGCAATTGAGCTCAAGTTTTTGGTTGGCAAATTGAATTTTGTTTTCATTTCATTGCGAACAATTTATATGGACCAACAATTGTTTTGGGCATTAAAAGTGTGCAATAAAAATGCTGGCAACAGTGCAGAAGCCAGGGAGGCAGAGAGGGAGGTAGAAAGAGAGAGAGAGAAAGCGAGAGAGAGAGAAAGGGAAAAAAAGTAAAGTAAGGGTAGCCTGTAAATTGATGACCCTATTGTAGTGTTTGAGCATGTGTGTGTGTGTATGGGTGTGTGTGTATGGGTGTGTGTGTATGGGTGTATGTGTATGGGTGTGTGTGAGTGTGTGTATGTGTGTGTGTGTGTGTGTGTGTGTGTGTGTGTTGTATGGGGCATGCCACGTTTGAAGCTGTCGCTGTTGCCATCCATCACACTCAAAGTGAAATAAATTGAAACTAATACCAAAAGGCAATCAATGAATGCTTTTGTTGCTCTTGTTGTTGTTGTTGTTGTTGTTGTTGCTGTTGCTGTTGCTGTTATTGTTGCAGCAACAGCTGTTGACGTTGGCAGCGTCACTGTTACTTTCCCAAACAACTTGAAAATCCTGTTTGCTTTGGCATTCATTTGCCAAAGTCAAAGTCAGACTGCGACTGCGACAGCAATAGCAACACTGAGGCGAAGGCGTCAATGGAAAGTCAAGTGTTTGTGTGTTGTGTGCTGTGTTGTGTTGGTGAAAATGCTATGGCATTTGCCACATTTTGTGGAGCAACTGAATCAACTTGCCACTTGGCCAGTTTTATTGTGCCCATGTGGAGCACTTTCTATGCGATCCTCTTAACGCAACAGACACATCTGTTTGGGTCTACCTGAATCTGTATCCAGCGAAAACGTTTGTCTCAACAGCTTCAGCTTCAGCTTCAGTCTCAGTTTCAACTCCATCTTCAGCTTCATCTGCAACTCCATCTTCATCAGGCAATGCCAATACAGCGCCTCAAAATTAGGTGAGCTGATCATTAAACTGGATGTTGATTAACACGTTAATCATAGCGGAAGTGTGTGTCAATTTAACTTATTGCTATTCATATTAATTACTCCTTATTTCTTTAGTGGGAGGGGTAGAAACTCTTGTAATTACTTGTAATTACTCACGCAAATACTTCAGTATTTGTGACGCTTAATGTTCTTCACTGTGAATAGCTTAAATTCTCTTTTTAGCAATTTTATGAGCATGAAAAACTCGTAATTATTTAAGTAATTGTATTTATTTTATTTAACTTTATTTAAAATAAGAATTAAGCATCTTAATTACTTCAGTAATTGTGTTAGAAATAGTAATTATTTGCATAGAACTTAAAGTAATCTGAGTAATTGTCGTTTAAAGCATTTAAATAAAATTTATCTATTTTAGTTTTTATTTAAATATCATATTTAAGTTATTTATTTTTATTATAATTATAAAATTATTATTTTAAATTTATTTAAATTAAATAAATTTATAATGAATTCAAATAATTTCTTTTTTTTAGCTAGATTTATCTTTAGGAATATCGTTCAAAATTTCTGACAAAATAATTAATATTAAATACTGCAATTACATTAGTAATTACAACAGCTAAAACACAGAATTCTTAAGTATTTGTATGATAAAAACTATTTTCACATTAGTAATTAATAATAAGTGTCAAAATTACATACAATTACAAAAAGTAATTAAAACAGAAAACTGCAATTACTTTAGTAATTACAAGAGATAAAACACAGAATATCTAAGTATTTGTATGATAAAAACTATATTCACATTAGTAAGAGTCAAAATTACATAAAATTACAAAAAGTAATTAAAACAGAAAACTGCAATTACTTTAGTAATTACAACAGATTAATAATTATAAATGAAGTAATTATGAACGGAGTGTAGAATTATTTGAGTATTTGCTGCTTGCATTATAAGCTGAGATAATTTAGCAAAGTGTTGGTTGCAACTATTAGGGAATATGCACTATTAAAATCTTAACGGTTTCGCTATCCTTTCGATTTACTGCAAATTCTCGTGTATGCATACAACGTAATAATACTCACAAACTGTCGCAGCTCTGACAGTATGTCAACCCTAATGCTGGACTATAATTAACAGCCACGTTTCACATGTGTCCACTTTACCCAGCTTCTCTCTCTGTCTCTCAGTGTGGGTTGTGTGTGTGTGTGTGTGAGTGAGTGTGTTGGTAAGCCACCAATAACGACCCAAAAAGAAAAAAAACCCTTTGGCGACACGTCGTTTTTAATAGTCAAAGTGACACGCTAAGCTGATTAACTCTAATCTAAAGTAGAAACCTTCATCACACCCACAAAAAACAAAAAAAAATACAAGAAAACACAAAATGAAAAAAAGAAAAAGAAAATTACGCTTAGAACAGCAAAAGAAGAGACAGCAAATTGAGATGCGAAAGAGACAGACAGAGCAGAGCAGAGCAGAGCGCAGCCCGCATTGCCGTCTAACACTATAAGGTAAAGCATAGCTCACAGAATGCAGAAGCAAAAGCAGTGGCAGAAGAGAAGTTGAGCAGAGAGAAACATAGAAAGAATGAAAGAAAAAAAAAACCAACTGTTTACATTTGTCAAAGATTTGCGGGGAAAATGCTAAAGGAAAAGTGAGCGACTAACAAAAAAATGCATCAAATGCATTCGAAATGATGTATAGCGAATTTTGTATACACTTTGTTGAGGGAAGAACCTAAAAAAATACCAAGAAGTAAGTAATAAAGCACGACTTCGGAATACCCTGAACCCAGGCACTAAGATACCTTAATATGTATTTCTTTACATTTCTATATATTTCTATATATTATACAAATATACACATTAATTAGCATGTAAAAGTGTAAAGCTCTTATATTTGTAGCACTCTAGCGGAATTATTAAGAACTATGTAAATAAAGTGAAACCCTTGCGCTCAGTACCATCACTAACAAACGGCCATCTCTAGTCAGGTTTCCCTTTGAATGAGAAATCTTTGAAGAATCTTTGTATTTATTTATAATACATTTATTTATTTATTAATTAATTAATCAATTTATTTATTTATTTATTATTTATCATTTATTATTTATTTTGTATTTTTTATTAGTTATTATTTATTTATTTATTTATTAATTAATTAATTAATTAATTTATTTATTTACTTATTTATTTATTTTTTTACTTACTTATTTATTTATTTATTTATTTACTTATTTATTTATTTATTTATTTATTTACTTACTTATTTATTTATTTATTAATTTTTTTATTTATTTATATATTTATTTATTTTTTATTTATTTATTTATTTGTTCATTTATTTATTTATTTATTTTTATATTTATTGATTTTATATATTTATTCATTTAGTTATGTATATATATACTCTTTCCCAGCTTATATTAACAGCTCTGTACAACGCTAAAACTTTAACAGAACTTAAGTTATATTAAGCTCAATATGCTAGGTTAGGGTATCAAAATGTCTGTCTATGCTGAAACACACAATATGGCAATGACACAACTGACCAAAGGTCGCTCAGAGTCAGAGAGTTGCAGTTGAAGTTGGCATCACAGTTAGAGTTGGAGTCAGACGCGGAGTTGAAGTTGACGTTGATGCTGGCAACGCAGTCGAGTGGGAAAGAGGAGATGCGGGGTCGAGGGAACGTTCGTCTGCTTGCTTCTCTTATCATTGCCTTTATTTTATTCTATGTGTTATGATAGCGACTCTCCGCGAATGCGACTATGACAACGACAACAACAACGACTAGAACAACAACTATAGCTGCAACTAGAGCTACAACTACAACTACAACTAAGACTACGACTACAACTGCGACTACGACCTTTACAACGTTATAGTATTTTTTTTCGTTTCTTTTTTTGGGAATCCGCTGGAAAGCTATGTAAGCAGCTTTTTCTATTTAAATCGGTTTAAAGGAACTTTTATCCGTTGGAAAATTAGACTTTTGGGAAAATAAAGCTGTTGAATTGTGGCAAAAGATAAACAAAAATAAAATATAAACTAAATGTAATATATATATATATATATATATATATATATATATATATATATATATATATATATATATATATATATATATATATATATGAAAAAGAATTAATTTTTATTAAAAATAAAGCTGAAATTTGTAATTGACAACAGAGCAGTGTCTCTCTAAAGAAAGCAATTTCTTGCCCCTGCCGCTGCGTTAAACATTTGACAATTCATTCCTTAACATATTTTTTGTATTTGCTCCACTCGTGATGAAATGTTCGGAAAACGTTTACACTATAGGCCAAATCTCCAATTTTGTAGAGTACACACGGTAGGAGTATTGCCAACAAATCTGGTAACTCTAGCTCCTATAGTATGTGTGAAAGAGAGGCAGACAGCCAGACGACTGTATCGACTCGGCTGTTGATGCTGATAAAGTATTGCCAACAATTTTGGTAACTCTAGAACATGGCTGTATCGACTCGGCTGTTGATGCTGATCAAGAATATATATATTTTATTGGGTCTGAAACGCCTCCTTCTGCCTGTTACGTACATTTCGCTGTTGACAAACTTAATAGACTATGTACTTTTGAAGTACAGAGTTGAGTTATGGGCGGGAAAATGCCTTTTGCCTCCCACAATACCATAGCAATGTGGTATGTCAAGCTGGCACCCAACTAAAAATCCCTTCCCATTAGCTTCCCATACTTCGAAGTAGAGCTTATTGATCTGCGTCTTAGTCGCAACATGTCTCCAATTCTCATCAATGCTGATCATTCTTCTTATTATGCTCTCTGGTGTGATGATCCCCACTCATTGTAGTTTTTGATATATATTTAATATATTTTAAATTTATAGTTATTCTAGTCTCAAGCCTTCCTAGCCCGTAGACCTTTCGCCAATTCGTTGTTATTTTATACCACCCCTTGCAGCATTGATTTGAGATGCTATCTAGATCAAGCTAATCCAATTAATATATTCCATCTTCAACTATTCTATCCTAGACTTATCCTATAATACATACAAACTTCTTATTTCATTTCTATCCTCGAATTATGCGCTCTTGTTGTTCTCTTTGACTATAAAATAACCCAATCAGATCTAGGTATTATAGACTCTCTAGCCGTATTATCAACTATTAATTATACCTTACAGTATTATCTGTAATTTTAAGTAACCCAGCTGAAGACAGCTTATCATTAATTTATTTTATAGACATCGGCAATTTAGACTTTCTAGACGTATTATTAACTAACTTAACTATTACTATTTCAACTTTTGCTATTCTATTTAAAACTTATATTTTATTCCAGAACTTTTCTATGCTTGCTTGATTTTACGTTAGATATATTCAATATATTCTGCAGCCCATGGAATTAAAGCTACTTTCGAAGTGAAGCTAGTCAAGTGAAAATAGCTTATCCTCTTGGTGTTTAAAGATCTAGGCATTATAGACTTCGTAGACCCATTATAAACTTCTATAGTTACAACACATTTAAGTTTTGATAGCACTTACTCTATAAGCTTAACCCAATGAGTCGGTTATCCAATTCCAACTTTATCTTTTATATTCTACACTAACTTCATCTAAGACGTAGTCTATGCTGCATCTATTCTTCATTCTTAATAGATAATAATAGATTTCTTAGACCCATTATAAGCTTCTTTAGTTACAAAACACTTAACTTTTAATAGCATTTTCCCTCTAATCTTGTACTCAAATTGTATATTCCGCTTTAAACTATATGCAAGAGGTATTCTCTGCTGCATCTATTCTTGATCCACAACATTTCTCTCCTATAAAATCTTGGCATTATAGACTTCGTAGACCCATTAAAAACTCCTTTAACTAAAACACACTTAACTTATGTTAGCACTTACTCTCTAGTGCTAATCAGCTATCCAATTTCAAGTTTAACTTTTATATTCTAAACTAACTTCATCCAAGATTCAGGCATAATAGACTTCGTAGACCCAATATAAACTCCTTTAACTACAACACACTTAACTTTTGATAGCACTTTCTCATTAAGCTTAACTCAAATTGTATATTCCGCTTTTAACTTTATTCAAGAGGTATTCCATACTGCATCTATTCTCCTATAAAATCTTGGTGTTATAGACTTCGTAGACCCATTATAAACTCCTTAACTACAAAACACTTAACTTATAATAGCACTTACTCTCTAGTGCTAATCTTAACTCAAATAGTCAGCTATACAATTCCAACTAAAACTTCTACATCTAGACTAACTTGATCCAAGACGTATTCTATGCTGTATCTATTCTTGATGCAGTCGATTTCTCTCCTATAAAATCTTGGTGTTATAGACTTCGTAGACCCATTACAAACTCCTTTAACTACAACACACTTAACTTATGTTAGCACTTACTCTCTAGTGCTAATCTTAACTCAAATAGTCAGCTATCCAATTCCAACTAAAACTTCTACATCTAGACTATTGTTGCATCTACTCTTGATCAATCTCTGCTTAATAGAGCGAATGATTCATAATAAATTTGATGCGCGTCCCAAAGAGATGCAAGAGTCGTTAGTGTATTATAAACGTTAAAAGATCTATGTTAGCCAGTGCCCATTGAATGTGGTAATAACTAATCATTTGAAGTCGTGTCATCGGCAACCTTTAGGCGCATCAGTTGCAACATCAGGCAACAACATGGGCACAACAAAAGTGGAGGTGGGGAGGGAGGGACAAGCGTGTGTTCTGCTGTTGCACTGAACTGTCTGTAAAACGAAAAAAAAAACAAAATAAAAGAAATGAAGGAAAAATGTCCAACTGCTTGGAATTGGCCAAGTGCAAGCAAAGAGTTTTCACCACAGTGCAGAAAGTAGTGTAGGGTGGTGCGCGGGAGGGGGTGTGTATGTGTGTGGTGTTCGGGGGAAAACTGTGGAAAATGCAGACGGACGAGAGTGTGGAGAAAAGTGGTTAAACGAGTCTGCACACAACTTTTTGGCCCCCGACACAATCCCCTCGTCATTCGGCTTTCAGCTTCGGCTCCCGCTGGCATCGACAGCGACGTCGTCAGTCGACGCCGGCGTCGGCGTTGGCGGCATTATCAGGTGCCTGGCAGAGGCGGCGACTTCAGTCGCAATCGAGCGCTCAGCGGGTTCAGAACGTTGAGTAGTGTTGGCAGCCAACGCAGTCACAGTCAGCGTGAATAGTGAATAACATCGCAATCGCCATCGCAGTCACAGTCACAGTGAAGCATCACGTTTCACATCGCGTGCGTTTTACGTATGTCTCTTATTGTTCTCGCCATTTTCCTTGCCATTTTCCTTCTATTTTTTTTTCAAGTGCTTTTCGCGCGCGTTTTTCCCTGTGCCACGTGCTGTTTGTTTGTTTGTTTATTTGTTTGTTTGCTGTGTCGTGTTGCTGTTGTTGTTTGCTTGCTTCCCCCATATTTGCCATGTGTTTGTTTGCTTAACGCTTACTTCGTGCGGCAACAAAATCAAACGAAAGTTTTTTAATCACATAAATATATATTTTTTTAAATATTGTCTGCAATATTTCTAAAACTTTTAGAGCAAATAGTTAATTAAAAATAAAAAAATATACAAATTTAGCAAATTTTTATAAATATACTAAAGTTTCGAGTTAGAAATGCTTAAAACAAACAAATATATAAAAGTTTTTTCTTGTATATTCAAAAAAGGAATTCGAAACTATCAACTGCGTGTGTGTGCGTGTGTGTGTGTGAGTGTGTGTGAGTGTGTGTGAGTGTGTGTGAGTGTGTGTGTGAGTGTGTGTGTACGTGTATGTAAGTGTTCTTGTTGTTGTTGCTTTCAGTGCACTTGTACAGGGGCCTCTCGTTGCAGTGGCACACAAATTAAAAGCAAGTTTTTTCTTTAAATAAGAAATAATTAAAAATTATGGAATCTATTTCCAATTAAATGCTTAACGGTATTTAATTTTAAAGATTGATTACGTTCAAGTTTCGTCAATAAATAAAAAATAAACATGAATTATGGAAATTCTTTTTTTTAATTTTTATTTTAAGTTAAATGCTTAGCGTACTTTTATTTTATAGATTAATAAAATTAAAGTATTCTCATTTAGTAAAAAAACCAAATATTAATTATGGAATTTATTTACAATTAATTGTTTAAGTCATTTTTATTTTATAGAAATATTTATTTTATTTATTATTTTATTTTTATACTGAATTCTTCGCGATTTTAATTTTTTATATTTTTTTAACTGATTTAAAGAAACTTAACTTTGAGTGAAGTTAGCGTTCTATAAATTTAAATTTTTACCATATCTCGCATTTCTTATAGAAATAATTGAAATATATTGATTAATTATTATTATAATTATATCAAATATAAGTTCTTGATTAAATTCTCTAAAATTAATCATATTTCTATGTAATAAAAGACTTTTTTACTATAAGGAAACCAGGTTAATTTTTTAAAAAACTTATGAGATTTTGTTGGCATATTTATTTATTCTAAATAGCGCACTTTTTGTTTAATGAAATGAATAACAAATTAATAAATAAAATACATTTTTGTTGATGCTTTTTTTTAACACTACAAACTCTGTTTAAACAAATTGTTCAGCTTCTGTTGCAATTGTTGTGAGTTCAAAGTTTTCTTTCAAAATGTTGACAAATTTTATAAAATTTGTTAGCATTTGTTAGCGGAAGTGGCAACTTTGCAGCTCAATTAACTGGCAACTGGCAACGCCTCCATTGTCAGTGCTTAAACCAATTGCGAATTATAAGCACACGCTCAGTGATTTGTCGCATTGTTTGACCACTTTTCTAATGTCTTGAGTTGTTGTTGTGACTGTGTTTCGGCAACGGCTTTCACCGCCAGTGGCCTTGCTTCGGTCAGGCTTATCAATTATATACCCTGTATTTATTAAAATTACCGAAAAGGGTAGTTGAGTGTGAAGGATAGAGTGTGTTATGTACCCAATCGACTTTGCGACCATTGCAGTTAGAGTTAGCACATTAGGTATGCGACTGCTTGCATACCCTGGAATGCTATGGTTTCTTGAAGTTTTCTGCTTAAAGCAATTTTAATATAAGTGATAACTATTAGTATGTTTTCTTAGTTGAACTGTTTGCATCGGTTAATTACTGCGACTGCTAGAGAGTTGTAGTTTTTAACATCTGTTTCTAATATATTGTGTAATTCTCTATATATCTACTAACTGAAATATGTACGTAATATCTCTAGATCTATCTATAAATCTCTTTGCATTTTCAAACCATTTTCCTTCATACAAATCTCTCTTTGCTCTATATATCGTCACACAAATCTTTGAGTTGCTTTGAGTCGCAGAGTCAGTTTTGCTTTTATTTTCGAAACCTTTGCAACATTGGCTTCTGCAGATTTCTCAGAAATTTCATTTACATCTTATTCATTCGCTTTTCGTCACAGTAGAATGGGAATGTGCCACTTCCACTTCCATTTCCACTTCGTTTTCGTTTTTTTCATTGAAAATCTTATTGTCATTTCATTTGATTAAAAATTTCATAATGCGCATCCTGCGAGCATTTGTCAACTAAGTACAGACAACAACAACAAAAATTGTAAAAAAAAAGGAAAAGAATTTTACGTGCTCCGCAGGCAGCTGCTTTGTGTTTGTGTGTGTGTGTGTGTGTGTGTTTGTGTGTGTGTGTGTGTGCCACAGCATTTGCGATTGGCGGCATTCGCTTGCTTTTTCTTTATTTTGTCGCTTTGTCGCGTTTGCTCATTTGCTTGCACTGTTGTTGTTGTTGTTCTTGCTTCGTCTTCTCATTATTTTTGTTGTTGCTGCTGTTGCTTTAGTGTCCTTTTAGAGCATTTTCGCTGCGTCTGTTTACCTTTTGGTCCCCTCTGCAATATTGTATATACTATATAAATTTATTTTTTTGTGGGATTTCTTCAGACAATTTTATGTTTTATTTAGCTGGCAATTCTTTAATTTTAATTTCATTTCCATTTGCCCGCTAACAACAACAGCAACAGCAAAGAGACTGAGCAAGCTTAGGAGAGAGAGCTTGAGAGAGGGAGAGAGAGAGAGGAGAGATAGATAGAGAGAGTCAGGGAGAAATGTAAGAAATTTGCGCAAATCTTAAATTGCATGTGCAATGAGTTTATTTGTGTCATCATCGAACTTACAACTACAAATCAACGTCCATCGCTTTGTTTATCCACAACAACAACCACAACAACAGCAGCAGCAGCAGCAGTAACAGCATACATCAGGCACACAACAACAACCAACGACCATTGAAATTGAAATCGAACGACAACAAGCAAAGCAGATATCACGCATACGCAGCGTTTGATGCGTCAACATTCGCTGCAAGTGCAACAACAACAACAACAACAACCGACAACAACCGGCAACCAACAACAACAACACAATAACAACAAATATTCATGTTAATTGGTCGCATCGCTTGGGTAAGTGAAATTTTCTTTCTGCATTTATTTCACACTTGACTTGCATACACGTTTATTTACTGTTTTTTACAATTTTTTTATATTTTTTTTATGGCTTTTCCTTTCTTTGAACACGACATATTTTCACTCGACAAATCAGATGAAAATTCTGCAATTTTCGCTGCACATTTTTGTGATCAACTCAAAGATGACAAACGAAATTGCATGGTTTTCAATTTGTGACTATCGACTGTCAAAAATGTGCTGTATTATCGATATCGATATGTTTCGATAATTAGATCTTAATTACATTTGGGATTTGCTCTTTTACTAAAGATTTACAATATTAAAATATGAATTACATAATAAATTTACCAATTTTCTTACAAATCTATTTACCATAAGTACTATTTCGATAATCTCCAACACTCTTATCGATATATTATCGATTTTCATTTAATTACTATTTAAGCTTTGTGTAATTCCTGCATGTGAAATTATTTCGTTTTAAAAATGTTTTTTTTTTTGTATTAAGTCTTCGATTATTTTCCCTTACTATTTATCGATATTTTGCAATTCTCGTAATTTTCTTGAATTATTGGTATAATTTTTATAATTTAACTTTTATAATTTTACTAGGCTGTTGCTGCATTTAAAGTTTGTTCAGTTGGAAAATGTTATCAATATATTTCGATTATTTTTAATTTTTTTTTTAATAATTTTAAATGTTTGCATTTTTAATTAAAATTAAATGTCGAATATATAATTTTAGAAATTGTTTCTACGTTTGAATTTTGATCAGTTGGAAAATTAATATCGATAATCATCGATAGTATTCGATTATTTTCACTGACTTAAGGTTTTCTCTATAAATTCGAACTTTCGCAGAACTTATGCAGTTCTACATGTAGAATATAAATTTACACAGATTGTTTCAGCTTAAAATTCAGAAGAATTTCTTCTCATAACATTCTACTTCGATTCTGCTAAACTGTTTATATTTATATTGCTTATATTGAATTTACAGCTAGTACAATATATTACTTCAGTTAAACATTTAAATAAATCTAAATAGTTATAACTAAACTAAAGTTTCCTTAAATCAATTGACAGCATTGCATTTCTCAGAATCAATATCTCTTGCTAATTACCTTATAAAGTATATATTTAAATTATAAAGTATTTTCCTCAAAAAAAATAATATTGTTTTTTATTAGTTATATTTTGTTCTTGTATTTCTTTTTTTTTGTTATTTTTTTGTTTAGCTAAAACAAAGAATGTGCTGTAATTGAGGCAAAGTAATTATGTAATGTAAACACTCGACTCGCAATAAATGCGATTAATTTCATAATTAAAAACTGCCGAGATTCAAGAGCCAAATTAAAAAGCATAAATTACAAATGTTGTAAAAACAATTCAATTGAATAACAACAATAACAATAACGATTATAATAATAATAATCAAATGTAACATAAATTGTCAAAAGCTTGACAACAGTGACACTTGACATGAGGTCGACATTCGCCCATTTACACACACACATAAAAAAGAAACACACACACACACACACAGTCTCACACACATAGACTCATCGTCTATTAGTTCAATCATAAGCCTAAAATATTTGTTATGCTGTATCTCAATTTCCAGTAGGGTAATCCAATTTAATTATTTGATTTGTAACCTTCAACAAATCGTACTACGAGACAACTGTTCCAAGTCTTGGGAATTTTGATACACGCATTCCTCCATCTAAGAGCGTAGAATTTTCATTGATTGTTTTATATATTCTCATTAGATTATAGCATAAATTCATTTGTGTTAACAAATTTAATAGTTGAAATTAATACAAAATAAATTAAAATAATTCAAAATATTAAATAATAATTAATAATTAAAAATTATAATCTAAATCAATAAGATTAATCAATATTATTTGATAATAATTAAGAATAATAATGTAAATCAGCAAAACGAATTAATAATAATTAAAAATAATAATCAAGATTAGTAAAATTAATTAATAATATTTAATAATCTATAAGAATGATAATCTAACTCATTGATATTAATGAATAGTATTTAATAATAATTAAAAATACAAATTGAATTCAACTAATTTATTTAATAATATTTAATAATAATCAAAAATAATACTCAAAATCAACGAAATTAATAATTAATAATAATAAAAAATAATATTCTAAATTATCGAAATTAATTAATAATATTTAATTATAATTTAAAATAATATTCTTCATCACTAAAATGAATCAATAATAATAATTAAAAATAATAATGAAATTCAACAAAATTAATTAATAATATATAATAATCATTAAAAATAATAATGAAAATCAACTAAATAAATAATGAATCTTTAATTATAATTAAAAAAACTTTATTTTCAATTTTTCTTCGTATTCAAAGTCCTCAGTATAGCAACGTTTCCTTCTGATATTTTATCATATAAAGGAGGTAGAAATATATTTAATTAAAAAACTTAAATTATTTAATTTTGCTCCAAATTTTAACACATTTTATTTGTTATTAACACAAATGTATTTTTGCTCAATAATGATAATTTGATTGACATTTATATCAATTTTTAAAACGCATTTTAGTTGAGAATTTCCCGCTTTCAATCGTTCAATCTGTTGAATAATTTCTTCACTTAAAATTGAGTTACATAATTTCCTGATTGCTGAGATATGATTTCATTTAATATTTAACCTCTTGATGCACTTTTTCGATTCAGCGAATTGGACGCAAAAAGCAAAAACGGAATACTCCATTAGTTATTGTAATTATCTGTAGCTGCTGTAGGCATTAACTCGTAGGGTATTATGTTTGCATCAATTCCAGGAAATAGCCGCTTCTTCCTGTTATCAATAACACAAACACACACTCGGATATGGACTGCCTGTGTGTGTGTGCGTGTGTGTGTGTGTGTATGTGTGTGTGTGTGTCATTCGTAATGAAAATTGAATTAAATGGGCAAAGAGACAAAACCATAACGAAATCAAATTGCAAAACCTTCAACAAGCAAATTCAAATGCTAATTAAAATGCCAAGCTAAATAATTTGTTTAATTGAATAACATTTGCCCAAAACTTTGTATAGCAATTCCACAGCAGCAGCAATAACAACATCAACAACAACAGCAATAAAAATAACAACAACAACAGCAGTAGCAACCATAATAACAGCAACAACAACATCAACGTATTTGCAAATCAGCAAATTACCAGCGAAATTGAAGAAAATTAAATGAAAATTGCATTTATAAAGCGATTATAAATCGTTGAAGCATCGCCTGCTCGATTGTGTTAATACCCTGCAGCAGCTGGATCAAGGCTAAAGCAACAACACAAAATCTGAGATCCTTTGACAGCAAAGATATCTTATTGTTTATTGAAAGTTCTATTCGCAAGAGGCTTATAACATTGAGCTTACCTGCTTCGTGTGTCCATAAATAAATAAATATATTTTATACAAGTTTGCCAAAGTCGAAAGTCTTTGCTTTTACACACTCTCTAAGCGGACACGCCCACATGCCGCCCCCTGGCAACACACGCATTAACTACATACATGAAACATGCCAACAAAATCAGCGAAGCATTCGAAATGCCTTTCAATTATCACGCGTCAGCTGGAAGAAACTAAAAAAATAAAAAAAAAATAAGAAGAAAAACGAGAAAAAAAAATAACAAAATCTATAATAAAAGTGCATAAATAAATAAAGATATAAAGAAATAACCAAATAAAATACATAAATCAGCTGGGCGTGAACAGTTTAAACTCATGCACATAGCTCATAATTAAAATGATATTTCAACTACACACACACACACACACACACACACACAGAACTTGCATTGGGCATTCATATTCGTATGTTAAAATAATCATTTTAAATAATAAATCGCATTTCTCAAATAATTTCATTTATCTGTCATATTTGTTTTAGACGTACGAGAAATATGCCGCAATATCGTTGAAAAATATTAACAATATTTCTTCTTTAATTCAGTTGAAATGCAGCTTGAATAACTTTTAGTTAGTGAGTGCAGTGATTGTATAGTAAAGTAAGAATATAACTAGGCTTGCTTTTGTATTGTCTACAAATATACAACTTATTTTTTTATTTAAAGAAATTTATATTTTTTATCTAAATAATAAAAATATATGATATAATTAAATTACAGTATTTATTTAGAATTTAAATCTAAACTAGTATTTTCTATTTTGTTTTAATAAAATTTTTATTGAAAAAATTTCGTTAGTGGAGCGCGCGAGACTGTACAATGCCCTGTACAGTCTCTGAAATTCAGTACTTTGATTATAATCAATGTAGTCACATTTATTGCAAATGAATTCTTTGGTTGCTTAGCAGCAAGCTTTTGCATAAGAATTGATAGTCTATCAAAAGCTGAGCGCTATGTCACATCATTTGCATATAAACATGTATCGCAGTCATTCGCTATCTCGCTCGCACTCATGTGCTGGCCGCAAAGATGAAAAATATGTAAAATTTCCTTTCGGCGGTCCTAACTATATATACTCGACTGTCCATGCTGTTCAAGAATATATATACTATATATGGCCTGCCTGTTATGTAAATTTTGCTTCTGACAAACTTAATAGACCGTTTAATTTTGAAGAACAGAGTCCAAAAATCGAATGTTTCTTTATACAATTTTTATATTTCAAACAAATTTACCTTATTTTTAATTTATGCGGAGTTAAAAGAATGAACTAAATTCTTTTTTATTTGAATAGCAAAGCTAATTTTATAATTTACCAAACTAAGAAAATTGGATAATTCTTTCGGCGTTTGTGAATACAAATTTATTTCTCATCGCAGCAAACTCACAATTACATTTCAAGTTCTGTAAGAAATGTTATATAATCAATGTAGAACTGAGATATACTAGGCACAAGTGTGAGTTGTATTTGTGTATCTGTGATATTGTATTTCAGTTTATGATGACTAAAAATACAGACAATGCAGGGTATAATCAAGTCTAGCATATATGTAATAATAATATATTTATAAGTCTTCGCAAAAATCTCCAAATCAATTTTAAAAATCGAAATGAATTGCTATTAAAATATTATTTTTAATTTTAATAATAATTTGAAGTTTTTTCCTGAGAACTTATCTTTCTCTCCCTCTCTCTCTCTCTCTCCTTCTGTCTTACTCTACTAAAATATAAATCTCATTTGCCAATACCAATATGATCTTAGCTTACTCTGAACATAGTCCCTTTAGTTTTTCGCTTAAGCAAAGTTTCAAATTGAAAACAAAAGCATCATCCATCAAAGCCAAATCCAAAGAGAATGACAAGCTGTAGCATGTAATTCGCAATTAGTTAAAGCATAGATTTGCTGAGCTGAACACATTTTTTCTTTATAGTTGTTGTTTGTGTGTTTGCCTACTTATATTTTGACTGTTTCAATCTACAAGTTGATGGAGGAACTGGAGTTAAGTTAAGCCTTCGGACGATTGACTTGGACACTTGGTGTCTCAGCTTATGTTGGCTGGCAAAGCAACTGTAGCAAAGCCACCTGGCTGTGAGCACTTAAAGCCAAAACAAAACAGATTGTGCCACGCCTGTCAGGCCTTTTGATTTGCCACAGAGCTCCCAAGACTCCAAGTCAATGAAAACACTGAGAAAAAAAAGTATGAAAATGTTTAGTTTGAGTGAAGTATTTGCGATTGCTAAAATCCTTATATTATTTAAGTATATTATTAATTATTTATTAAAATTAATTATAGATCTTTAACCTAACTTGGTTACGAAAATGATTTTAATAAATTTTAAATTCGCTTTTGCAGCGCTTTTTCATAGCGCGTTCTCATTTTGTGAAAGGTTTATTTAATCTTAGTTCAATATAAACAAATTCAAATCTTGAAAATAAATATATTAATGTTTATTTTCATTTTGCAATCGCTTGCTTTTCTCAATCGGTTCTAGCTTGTCTGCCATGAAGAATAACAAATTATCTTATATATATAATATCTTATATATAATATTGTTTCAGTAGTCAGTTTTCCCACTTTTGTTAAACAAGCTGAAAGCGCTGATGTTTTTATAGCAACTTGATCTATTGTGTGTTGCTTAAAACATACTTATTTTAAGAACATTTAAAGTCTATTTAAATTGTACTTAAATGATTGGGGAACAGCTTATTCACTTTCAATTGCAAATGTTAAGTTTTACATACAAAATACTTGACTTATTTCGCTCCGTGTATGTATGTAAAGAACTCCAGGCTCAGCGCTGGCTCAACTTCATGCACTTTGCCTGGGTTCCCTTTTTTTCGCACTTCATCAAATCGACTTGGACTAAGTCCGGGGCGAGGGCAACTCATGCCCACATTTGGCACATTGGCAACTAAATGCGCAAACACATGTTCTCAATAAAGTGTGTGTGTGTGTGTGTGTGTGTGTGTATGTCTAATGTATGTATTTGCATCTATTAGTGTGCGTGTCAAACAAGCCAGAGACGAGTCGAGGCCGAAGCTAAAACTATACAAAAAGTTTTGGCTTCGGTTTTAGCCTAAGGCAGCCAAAAGTTAAGGCTGGCCAACAGCTGCACTCTACACACAGCCACACACACACACACACACACACACACACACACAGACACACACACGTATATATATATATATACATATGTGTGTGTGCACACGCCTAGCAAATAAATATTTATAAATGTGCGTGTGTAATTTTTCTATTTGCCCAACAACAAGATGGAGCAAAATGCTCGTCCAACTATCAGAAATGCGATGCAAAAATGTTTTAACAAAACTTGAGCGAACCCAACGGGGTGGCAACGCCAGCTAACCGACATTTAAATACACTTTTCCAACACTTACAATAATAAATATTTAAAGTCGACAAGTTTGTCGCATTTGAAGCGCATTGAAAGCGGTTTTTGGCACACTTTTTATGCACTGCTCTTTTGGAAAATACATAAACTATGGTATTATCGTTTTGTGCAAACGCTTGTAACAGTGTGAAGTCAACTATACCGATTTTACTGTTATTATATGCACATATAGATATAATAGTAATTCAACAATAAAGAAGTCGTTGGAGAAGTGTTCTTAGTGACTGAAATAGTTAGTTATGTGATATAAGGTATGCTTACTTAATGATCGTCTTTAGGTCTTTATTTTTCAGTTGTTGCCGAAAATCATATATATATTATAACTAGTGAACTTTTATAGATAAAGCCTTTACCTTTTGATATATATGCTATAAATGATGTTTTCTAACAGTCTTGACAATTTCAACACGATTTCATAATAAACAGCAAAGTTATGTAATAAATCATTTAAATAGTATTCAAGTTTGTAGGTAATACTGGCGCCATCTAGCGCTCATTGCCTGCAAGGTGTTTATCTTTAAATGTATTTATGACATTTTCTGCTCAGGGTATCTTATAGTCGAGCACACTCAACGCGAGCATTCTTCTTTTTTTCTTTTATTTTTTTTTTATTATGCTCCTCTGACATGACAAACGGTACAGACAAAATGGCTTAGTGTGTAACACTTCCGTTTCCTGCCTGTCGCAAATGTTACACTCATAGCATAGAGCATCATGAGGCTTAGGAACAGACATTGAGACATTGAGACAGTCGGACATTTGATTAATGGTTTTTTGTGCAGCGCCTTTAGTTGACTCTAACTCGCTCTCTCTCTCTCTCTTTCTGTCGCTCTCTGTCGCGCGCGCATTCGCTTTGTGGGTATCTTCTCTCACTTCGTTTCGTTTATGAGACAAGTTTACAACAGCAACGATCCATTGAAAATGCGTGTTATTACTTCAAGAGGGAGGGGGGTCAAACGTAGCATAGTGTGAGGGTACAGGGTAGCGCTGGGTTTAGCATTGACCAGGGACAGTGCAGACGACTGGCAGCCGTAACTGTTACGATAACCAACTGACATGCGGCCTCAAGTTGTATGCCATATCATTTGATATATCTATCTGCATGTGTGTAACGCCCTTTCTCACTCTCTCTCACTCTCTCTCTCTCTCGCTCTCTGTCGCTCTCACTGCTTGATTCATTTAGCACATGTCGTTGGGTGCGCCACGTTTTCTCGTGCTGATTAGTTTTGGGAATTTCAGCTCTTGACTCCTCAACTTGGCCTCGATTGTCAGACATTTGCCGACATATTGAAATAGATACGTATTTGTTCTTAACTTTTGCCATACACACACACCCTTCCCCCACCCCCCACCCCTCCCTCTACTCTACACTGCCGCTAGCCAAAAAGGTTAATTGCCAACAAATGCTCACAGAATTCCGAATTCTCAATGCTGTGTGCTCTGCTGTCCTTGGCTCGAAAAGTGTTTACAACTGCTTAGCACAACTTCAGTATTATGATGGGGTCTGGTCAAGTCAAAGTTAAGCTCAATTGGTCAACAGCAAACGGCGAATGAACGAATTTTTGGGTGCCGGCATGCAAATCAAATTAGATGCAGTTCCCGTTCCCGTTCCCGTTCACGTTCACGTTCTCCTTTCCCCTGGCATGCCCGCTTTGCCCGCTCCACGTTGCCATTGCAGTTGCGAACCCAAAGTGGCCGGCGCTTTTAATCAAAACAGCAATGCACACAACTGAAGGGCACAAAACAGGACCTGGCAGCAGAACCAGCATGGTATGCCTACAAAAAAGAGAGCTAGAGCCGAGTGTGCTCGACTGTGCGTTGCCCTGCATGAAGACCTAAGGAGTACAAAAATGTCTTCATACATTTATACGTATATAGAGAAACACAAGTAAATACATATAGACATGTTGCAGACGACGTGCGCTAGATGGCGCCACTGCTGCCTTCACGAACTTCTCGCTATTTAAATTGTTTCTTACATAACTTCTGTGTTTATCAAGCGATCATTTTGAAATTATCAGCACTGACATAAAACAACATTTATAACTTATATGTTTAAGGTGAAGGGTATATCTTTTAAAGGTCACTAGTTAGCTAATTCTTTATTTATCTATCTATTATTATTTCTAGCTGCTTTAGAGCCCCAGTTACGTGTTACTTACTAACTCTAGATCGACTTCTTAAATGAAGTTTTACAAGCCTTTATATACTTCATAGATATGAAGAGCTTTTCATCTGATTGTTACATACATGCGCACAAAGTTATCATACCCAAATACTAATATCCATTTTTACTGAGCACACACACACACACACACACACACACGTTCACACACATACGAAGGCACACACCTGTACACTCATCAGTGCTGGCATTGGCTCAAAGTATCGGCCATGGTCATGATTGCATCGCCCACGGCGCTGAAGTGATGAGGCCAATTGCCACCTGGTCTTTTAAACCCGCCGACGCAGCAGACGCTCTCATGCTCTATCTTTGTATACCCTGTAAAATGCACTGAAAGGCAATCCTCATCCTAAGTAAAGCTTAACTAAGCAAATATAAGAATGGGACATGCAAAATTCAAGAGCGACTTTTGTTTACAGGGTAACCTGTCAGCTTACAGGGTATTTGAATATCTGTTGAAAGCAGTTCAACTTATGAGTCGACTTATAAGACTCTCAACTCCCACTGCTATCACAGGAAATTAAAGACTCAGAGTTTGTAAATCTTAGATCAACTGTAACTTTGAATCTATAGTTTTACAGGGTATTTGCTAGTCGCTTGAGTGCAGCTGAGCGCATGCTCTAGCATAATTTAAGAAATAGAAAACGAGAAAAGTCGAACTATGAAAAAAACTATTACATATTTTTGCTTTTCTGAATTACAGGGTATTTGGAAGTCAGTTGAAAGCAGCTTAACTTCTGAATCCCCTTATAATTCTCTGAATTCCCACTGCTATCTCAGAATATAGAAGATTCGGGTGTGTAACTCTCAGAGCAACTGTAACTTTTAATCTATAGATTTACAGGGTATTGACTAGTCGCTTGAGAACAGCTTAACTGTTGTTATAATGTTTATGAGTAGAAGGCGAGAAAGAACGAAGTATAGATAATTATATTATATATTTTTGCTCTACTCGATTACAGGGTATTTGGAAGTCTGTTGTAACTGTCACATCAACTGTAACCTTTGCTCTATAGGTTTACAGGATATTTGCCAGTCGCTTGAGAGCAGCTTATCTTTTGAGTTTCTCTACCGACGGAAAAAAACAGCTTTGTTCTGACTTTTAACAGGGTATTTGCTAGTCGCGCTACCACACTTTAGCTGCTGCTCTCAGTGGCCATCAACACTTTTGCCGTGCATTGCAATTTTTTGTGGAGTGAAGGGGGAGGGGTGGGGGTTGGGGGTTCTGTATCGTCGCCGTAAATCTGCATGTGGCAGACCTTGTGGCGCCACGAACCTTCAACGTTATTACCCTAACGAGCAACAAGATGCCACGCCCACTGACCAGCCCATTGCACTTCCTGTCGGTAACGTCTCTTACTCAATTCCCTGCAGTTTTTATGTAGCTTTGTAGCTTTGTCCCCCCCTCCCCAGAACCGATGTCTCTTATCAGCGTCGCACGTTTTTATCATAAATTTTACACTCCGCTTGCAATTTTTCGCTCATTTTTGTGACCAAGATATAATATATATATATATTTATATATACAAATTTATATATATATATACATTCAACTTACTAATACGTGCTACATCAAATGTAAACTTGCTGTGCTCTGCTAACTCCTGTGGGCCATTAAAATGCCTTATCAAGTGACATTTCAGCCGCATATACCTGATGCTCTTACAAAGCCAGCGATTGGAACAACAATTCCTTATTGTTTATCAATTTTATCGATTCGGTCATAAAATCCAACGGAGCAGGCTCAAACTGAGATCATAAAAAGTGTGTACGAAATACAAAGACAACATTTGATGGAAAAACTTGGCAAATATTACACAGTATCTCAGTAGAGGCAACAAATGAAGCTGAGAACAATGAAACTGAGTTTTATAGATTTATACAAGGTCGAACTACATATTATAATGGCAAAGGCTGTTCAGTTTTTATAGTGTGTGACCTTTTAAAATGAGAAAAAAAGGAATGCAGCAGAAGGCGTGGCAGATTCTATAAAGTATATAAGTATATTCTAGATCGATGTCTATGCCGAGTCTCCCTTTGGCATTGAGAAACTTGTATAGTCTGTAGACCGAGTTTGTTATACCCTGAAGAGGGAGATATTAGCTTTGTGCAACTGGTATGTAACAGGCACAAGCAAGCGTTGCAGATCCTATAGAGTATATATATTCTTGATCAGTATCAACAGCCGAGTCGACTGTGCCATGTCCGTCTGTCTGTCTGTTTGTCTGTCTGTCTGAACGCGTCGATCTCAGCAACTACAAGAGTTAGAGACTCCAACTGTGGCATGAAAGTTCCCGTATATCCTCTATAGATCGACTTTATGTTAAATTTTCACCCCATCCCACTGCCTTGCAATTCCTAGATACTTTTAACTTCACAGGTGCTTCATAAATACTATAGAGAAGTAATGCTGAAAGTTTCATCAAGTTCGGTCTATAAATAAGACAGATAATTAGAAAAGAAAGAAAATTGAACTGCTTGCGCTTTGTTCGTTGCGGCCAGCACATGTGTGCGAGTGATGTAGCACTCAGCTTTGGCGAGCAAACAAGCTTAATGAAGCTGAGCTGATTGCTCAGCTTAAATTGCATTCGATTTGAGGAAAATGTATCGTAATCATCGTCTATATGATTTGGGAAGTGGGATATTTTCAGTTTAGTAGTAATAATTAACATAATACTTTTGCTATAGAGAACTGTTCAGGGTATTATGCAGTCGCGTGCGCTTGACTTTCGTTATTGCAAATAATAATTTTATTATAAAAATCACATTTTAAAATAATAAATTTATGTTAAATTCCATTTTTAAATGTAATTTAAATTTAAATTTTAAAATTTTCTTATATTTTATTGGTATAAATGCTTTGATTTTCCAAATATTAATTTTAATCTTAATTTTAATCTAAGTATTGCTTAAATAACTGTAAGTTTTCGTTGAGTTGCTTTAATTTATATCATTTAAAATCGTTTTATTGCCTCACGAGTGTTGCATCTAGTTGGTAGCGTTGGCAGTCAATTGATGAGTTTACTCGTATATGATTACATTATGAGTCCCTTATGAATGCAGTGAAATGCGGCGATTGCCAGACTATGAATTACCCTTTACGCCACCCCCTCCCTCAATTTACCCATGTTACTCTTAACACTCTACCCATCTCATTGCCTAGCTGATTCACCGATTGTCCGATGCCCGATTCGTGATACAGATTCTCACACTTTGCGCACTGCACACTTTTGCTTCCCCTGCTTTCTCTCTCTTTCTATCTTTCTCTCGCTCTCTCTCTCTCTATCTCTCTTCTTGCCTCTACTTATCTGCTCCTCACTGCCTCTTCCTCGCTATCGCGTTGTGTTGACCGCTGAAAGGCCATTCAGTGCCCATAAACTTTAAAGCTGCCACACACACATACATTTGCAACTTATGTATGTGTGTGTATGCCTGTGTGTGTGTGTGTGTTATTTACTTGTGTATATGTTTTATTTTTTCACCGTGTATTTGTATATTGCATATTGTGTATACGCAGCGTATGCCGGAAGCAGCCGTCCCACTTATGCAAACGAAGCCAACAGCGTTTGCTCTCTCTCTGTGTGTGTGTGTGTGTGTGTGTGTGTGTGTGTGTGTATACAAAGTATCATTCACGCTATCATTGACACCAAACAAGAGCGGCTGTGCACGGCAAGCATCCTTATCAACACCAGCTACAACTACAAATTCAGTTGAAAATGCTGTTAACAGAGTTCGAAAGTTGCACAAAATTGTTGCCTGCTGCCAGCGGCCACTGAGATTTTCATATCACTTGTATACCCCACACTCATAGGGTATTATAAATGCCACACTGAGTATGTAACTAGCACAGAGAAGCTAGCTGCTTTGTTCTGATTTCAGTAAGTATTTCAAAGAAAAAACATTGCATTTGCTATTAATATACTCTGAAAAGCTTGGTTCAGATGAGAATTTTGCAATAGTTTATTTAAATATACAATAAAAAAACTTTATTTAGTGCCTGAAGTCAGCAAATGAACTCAGCAGGTTCTTCAGTATTCCACTGATTTCAGATTTTATTATTTTAATTTAAAAATCTAAGGTTTGTGCTAGTTTTTTAATAGAAAATTCTTTTTATTCAATTAAGCACTTTTCTTTAATGAAAATATTCCACAAAAGTTGCTTAAGTATACAATTGATATAGCTTTTTTATTTATTTATTTTATTTTTATTTATTCAGAGAGAGTTCTTAAACTATTTGCTTAACATCAATAGTTGCCTCAATATTCAATAAAAATAAATTTTTATCAAAGAGTTCTTTAATATCTTTAATAATTTCTTGAAGCTCATCAAAATTTCGTTCAATATTCACTTGACATATGATTTTATTTCCGAGTTCTTTAAAATTTGCTTCAATATTCAGTCAAGAAACCTCTGCAAGTGAGATTTCTTCAATATATTTGTTTTTAATTCAATAAAAATCCTTTATTTCATGAAGAATTCAACAAAATTTACTTAAGTATACAATTGCTATGTGAAGTTCTTTTAGAAGTGCTCTGAAATAGTTTTTTAAAAAGTTTAAATATAGTTTCACTAATACAATTTGTTAAAATACTTTTTCTTAAGAAAATTTTTATGCCCTATACTTCATGCCCAGTGGTATGTGAGAGTTCTTTAAGAGTTTCTTCATTATTCAGTTGATACATTAATTTATATAAGACTTTCATTAACATTTTCTTCCACTTTCAATCATCAAACTGGTACTCTTTTAAAGTTCTTCAATATTATGTTCAATTTTCAAATAAAAATTGTTATATTTTTAGTAGTTTAAAGATTTCATTTTTTTTTAATTGTTCTTCATTATTCTCTCAAAATATCTTTCCTTTCTAAGAGCTCTTCTTCTTTCAATTTGCATTCAAAAAAAAAACTATCAGAGTTAATTAAAAATTCTGTTGTTTATTGATTTTTTAAGAGGTTCAATCCAGTATTCAGTATTATTCTAGAGTTCTTTAAACATTTTCTTCTGTATTCAATAGTTTTTAAGTTTAAGCTTTTTCAAACAAAATAATTTTTCTTGCTAAGAGTTTTTCAATATTTCTTTAAATATTCAATAAGAAAACAATTAGAAAATACAGATCCTAAATTCTAATCTCAATATACAATTAGCAAACTAATTGTATATGATAATTCTGTAACTTTTTCTTCAATAATTCAGTCGATAATTTCACATACAAAATCATATAAGCATCGTTTTACTGCAGGGTATATAGAGAGGCAGGGTATATAGACTTCCAGCTCTCACAGCTAACCATCACTATTCGTATTGCATTGCAACTTGCACATAAATTGTACAAATTTCTGCTTTTAATGCATACATGTGCTCTTAAATAACTTGCGCGTTACAGTATTTTGCTTGGCTATATTAATACCCTGTGTTTATAAAAGTATGCAAATGGGTAGCTTTAACTGTGCAGAAGCATTTAGAACTGAATTTATGTAAATCCCATGTATATTATAATCTTATTATAGTCTGATATCAACAGTTTTTTTTTCGAACTTCCATAATTTCTAAAAGTTCCATATATTCTTCATTCTTATATATATATCAATTATATATTTCGTATACTACTCTATTATCACATATTTGTAGTATTCTGAAAGTTTCAGCGGCATTGCTTGGGAAATACAGTAGTTATTTAAGAAAGTTACATATTTACAGGGTATTATAATTAAGTATTTTTTT
This sequence comes from Drosophila macrospina, assembly GCA_035042075.1. NCBI lineage: Eukaryota > Metazoa > Arthropoda > Insecta > Diptera > Drosophilidae > Drosophila > Drosophila macrospina. Next base: position 3,559,503 of record JAWNLW010000467.1, on the reverse strand, counting down.
AGTAGCTCAAATTATTGTAACGAATCATTAATAAATATTCTAAGCTTCTATTCTATAACATTCAGATAAGTTGCAGGCTTTACTTGCTTACTTTAGCTACATGTATACCCTGTAAATTATAATATTTAAAAAAATGATGTGAAATCACTTGAGAAACTTTTATTAACAATTTGCTTAATAATTTGTATGTTATCAACAACGTTGCATTCTATGCTACTACAGGGTATTTTACTAGTCTAGCATGCGCTTTGCTGTCATAAGCTTACTTATATTCGCTACAAAATTTGCAAACGGAATAGTGTTGGAAGCGCTAGTGAAATGGAGTGGGAATGACGGGAAGGGGGGGGGGGGGGAAGGGGTAACAGAGTGCATTGAAAAAGATCGCAAGGAAAATTTTGTGATTTTGTTGTTGTTGTTGTTGCTTTGGATGCGCTGTAATTGCCGGCAACTTTTCGTTGTTGTTGTTGTTGTGGCAGCATGCTATTATAATAGCAGGCCTCATGTTGTTGTGCCTCGTGTTGCACGTTCCAGTGATTCGCTATTTAAGTCTGTTCACTGCTGCAACATCAAAGCGCAATTTTCCAGACGCTTTTTATTGCATTTTATTTTCATTTCGTCGCTGGGCCACGCCCCAAAAAACAACAGAAAGGGGGCACAAAACGGAGCGGAGTTTAAACCCCTCGCATATCACCCTCTCCCTCCTCACCACCTTGTTTAGCACTCATCGTCGCGTCATCATTAAACATCATTATCATTATCATTATCATCATTATAAAATGTATTTTCTTTTTCATTTTCATTTTCTATTATTATTATTATTTTTTTTTTGGTCAGCTTTAGTTTTGTTTTTGGGATTTTCCTCTGCAACGTTTAATTGAAAAGTGAAATTGATTTTCCAATTGCTTTTGATTGCAAGTGAAAATTGTTGAATTGTTGTTTTCGCCTTTTGTTATTTTCCATCTTTAACCGTTTCTGCTTCTTTCTTGTGCATTAATTATTGAAATTATATATATAGTGCACATATATATATATATATATATATATATATTTGTTGTTATTTGTTTGCTTTTGTTTCTCTCTTCGTTTCTTCTCCCTGATTTGCCAGTGAAAATCTTTTACAACTGCTGCTCATTATTTTGTGCACTTTTCTTGTTTTTCATTTTCATTTACCATTTCTTAAGTTTTTCGCTCTCCTCAGTTCTCCGCACTTTCTCCGTGGCCCCCCCTCACTTAATTGTTGGCATTTGTGTGCGTCTTTTCAATTGCCGCTTTAATTGCGCGATAATTGCGCAAATGAAACATTGAAATTAACGAATTCCTTTGCATTTTCCATACTCTTACACTTCAATTATAACATAAAATATCATATGGGGGAGGGGTACGGTAGAGGGGGAGGGGGCAGTAAGAGAGGAACAAATAGAGCGTAGTTAATTTAATTATAAGTATTTAGTTAGATATATTAGTTTAGTTAAAACTAAAGCCAAGTCAATGTTATGTTACGTAACTGCATAACATAATGTTCTATGTTAACGTCACTTTAACATAACTTAATAGAAGGTGCGTGAGAGGGAGAGAGAGAAAGACAGAGAAAGAGAGATAAGCAAACACAAGGTAGACGATGTAATACTTTAGACATATTACATACGTTACAGTTGAAGTTATGTTGATATTATGTTACTTAACAGCTTAACATGATGTCCTCTATAAACGTCACATTAACATAACATAAGAGAATCTGTAATATAATGTGAAGATAAGCAACGAGTATTAGGCAACTGTAACGCACTGCTTTAAAAGATCTTTTAAAATAAAGTATTTAGTTAAAGATATTACTTTTGTTTAATTAAAGCTAATTCAATATTATGTTACTTAACAGCTGAACACTATGTTAAGAATGTGTGAGGATAAGATAGGACAAGTGAGCAAGTAGAATGATTCTTAAGTGGAGTTACGACTTTATTAAAAAAAATAATAGATATATTATGTTACAACAGATCTTTTGTATATGTAAGACAGAGACAGAGAGATAGAGAGAGAGAGAGAGTGAGAGAGAGAGAGTGAAAGAAAGACAGCAGACAATTATGTTATCAGAAAAATTTAATTTTAACATGGAAAGGAAATGCAAGGCTGATATATTTTACTATATAAGCTTCAACCTGTTAACATTTTTTTTATTAAGTGAAGTTTGCGTCACATTAACATGAACAGAAAAAATGGGTGAGAGAGAGAGAGAGAAAGACAGAAAGAGTGAAAAATATAGAGAAATACATAAGCAAAAGTAATAAGCTTGTAGTTATAACAACAACTCAGATTACATATTCAATTTGTTTATGTAATGATAAGTAGCTTTGCAACCAAGTGGTAAAACCCAACAACGAGTAGCAGCATGACTATATGGAAAATATAATTGAAAGATGATATCGAGGTGGGAGAGAGAGAGGGAGAGAGTCGTGGAAGAAGCTCGCAGGTCGCTAAGACATTAACATTACATTAACGTAATCCAACAATTCTTTATGCTTTTTTCCATACTCTTCATAATAATTGTTAAGATTCAATCGTTAACAGAGTAAATATATATTTTTTATGAGCTATTAACAGTCAAAACGTTAACAGTTAAAATGTTAACGTCACATTAACATAGGCAAAAATGTAAAATGTGCTTATACTTGCAAATGCTGCTTGAATTTTGGCTATTATAATTATAATAAAAGCGATTTATTTCTGTTTATAAAATATTCATAACACATATTTTATTTTTTAGGAATTATGTTAGGTTTATGTTAATTTGTGTTTTATTATTTGTATTTTATTATTTGATTATTAATTTTTCTTTTAGACATCAGTAAATGTTTAATAAACGTTCATATTTAAAATACAATTACTTAATCTCTACTGATTTCAACACTAACTTAGCCTTGATTCTGCTAATATGCTCTGTTACTGTTAATGTTATGTTAAACTAACACTCTGTAAATTACATTGTGCCGTTCACTTTCTTTACTTTTGGTATTTAATATGCTTTGAGCTTCACTATGCAATAAATTCTTTGCGCTCACATGAATCCACTTAACAGTAGCGTAACATTAACATTAACATATCATTATTAACAGTGGAAGAGAGTCGCTTGCTTTGTTTTGTGACAATTTGACTTTAGATGTAAATTGCAACTTGAACTTGACTTCTACTAACTACTGACTTCTACTTCTACTAATTTATCATCTTGTTCTTCTGCTTACAGTGTCTGACAATCTGCGAGTAAAGTTGCAACAGAGTGGCAACTGAAGCGCAAACGGCCAAGAATAGCAAAGCACAACAGACTAGCAACTTGCAACTTACAACTTGCAACGAAACAAATTTTTGTTGTTGCAGACTTTTGCAACAAAACAAGAGAAAGAGTCCGATTTCAAGGCGACAACATGTCGTTGTTGACGGCAGCGGCAGCAGCAGCAGCAACAACAAGAAGAACAAGAAGAAGAACAACAGCAACAGCAAGAACAAGAGCAACAGGAACAACACGTCGCGTTGCCAACACATTTCAATTGCTGGCAATTGTCTTCTATTGTTGCTGTCAATTTGAGCTGTTGCTGGTGCAGGGGCAACAACAGCAAAAGCAAGCGACCCCTGGCGGTCAGCAACAGCAATTGAAATATCAGCAATTGCAATATCAAATGCAACAGCAATATGAATATCAACAGCAACAGCATTATCAACAGCAATTCCAGCAACAGCAGCAGCAACTGCAACAACAGCAACAACTGCAACAGCAGCAACAACTTCAGCAACAGCAACTAGGATTGCCAACAGCAGCACAGGAGCAACCCAACGACTTGTTGTCCACACAACCAACTCAGGTAGGTGCAATTTTCAATTAAAATGCAATTGATTGACGTTCTGATTGATCTGCTGATTGAAGTGCTAATTGATTTTAATGAATCGAACGTACTTAGCTTGCGAATGTGCATAAAAAGTACACTTATATATACAGTTGTTAGTCTGATTGAGTAGTCATGCAAATTGATTGAAGCTGATTGACGTACTGATTGAGTGACATTTGGTGTGAAGGCAAGTTTGGCTATTACTTCGCTTAGGAATATATATATACATATAAGCATGTATGTATGTATATGTTTGGTCTGATGCAAAACGATTGAACCTGATTGATGAACCGATTGAAGTGCTGATTGACTTACATGTTAGTTGAAAGCAACTTTAGATAGCACTCTACTAAGATATACACTTAAGAAATACATATATATACTTTTTGGCCTTATTGAATAATCATGCAAAATTGATTGATACTGATTGACGTATTGATTGAGTGCCATTTGGTGTGAAGGCAACTTTCGGTATTACTTCGCTTAGGAATATGCATGTATGATTGTATATGTCTGGTCTGATTGAACAGTTTTGCAAAACGATTGAAGCTGATTGATAAACTGATTGAAGTGCTGATTGGCTTACATGTTAGTTGAAAGCAACTTTAGATAGCACTCTACTTGGAAATACACTTAAGAAATACATATATATACTTTTTGGCCTTATTGAACAATCATGCAAAATTGATTGATGCTGATTGACATATTGTTTGAAGCGTTAATTGACTTTCATCTGTTTTGAAAGCAACTTTTGTATAGATATATGCATTTAAATTTCACATATACATAATTGTTGGACTGATTGAATTGGTTAATCTTGTAAATTGATTGAAGCTGATTGAACTGCTAATTGACGATCCGATAGAAATACTTAAATGTTTTAAGACAACTCTCTTAGAAAATAGTTAATCAGGCTAATACACAGTTGTGCTAAGTGATTGACTAGTTGATTGATTGAATGATTGACTGGATGATTGACTGATTGATTGACTGGCTGATTGACGGATTGATCGATGTAACTTTCGTTCAAACTTTGCTTTCCATATATTCAACTATTTGATCCATAATAGACCTGATTGAACAAGCTTGCTAACAATTGAAAACTGATTGAACTGTTGTTTGAATTACAAGCTCTTTTTTGCTTTTGGGTTTAATAAACCCATTGTATAATTAATTAATTTGGCGACACAGCTGCAAGCTGTCAACCTCTTCTCTTTCACTTTTTTTCCCGCTCTCCATCTCTTTCTCTTCCTCTTGGCTTGAATTGTATTTGGGATTGTGATTTTGCAGTTGCAATTGCTTGAGAAGCCCAAAATCCCCAATGCCAACTTCAGTTCAACTTCAACTTCATTTCTCTCTTTCGGTATTTTTTTTACTGATTTTCCCCTCTACTTCCTGTCTCCCCCTGCCGAGGAGTAAGCTCACCTCGGCCTTAAGTTCAATAAGCTGATTAGCTAAATGAAATCAGCTGGTGAAATAATCTATAAAAAAAGTAAAAATAAGAGAAAAAGGAAAAAAAAAACAAACTTTGACTTTGCTTTTTTGCGTTTTTTATGTTTCTTCATTCCCTTTTCTTCCGTTTCCCTTGTCTCTCCAATTTGCGGCTCTTACTGATTAATTTGTTTTTGATAGACTTTAAGTTATATTTAATTAGAGGCAAACTTTTTACCAGTCGGTCGTCCATGCTTTTCTTTGCCAAAGCGAGCATTTAATTTGCCAAACAACACAAAAAAAGAAAGGAAACTAATAAAAAACAAGAAACCCGCATAAATTGTTGGCAAATTTGCAAGTTGTTCGTCATTTTACATTAATAAAGATGATGCTTGAATTTGCTTAATAATCTGCCTGGCAGTTGTGAGAAGCGCCGAGAGAGGCGCTTATTTTGTTGGGTTGCGTTTGAGAAGCGCTTAGAAAGGCGCACAGCAAAACAATGTCAACTCATTTTGCATATTAGAAACAAAATACTTTGTTAATTATTGTAGCGTATTGACTGTTAATAATGCAAATATAATGATTGAAATAATTTAATAACAGCATAATAAATGAAATAATACAATATTATAATGGGTATCTCCTTTAAAAACGGACGTTCACCCCAATTTATGAGCTACATACAATTTTAACAATTTGTATGAAAAACGATTAAAATTATTGCAACTGGCAATGCATAAACTATTAGCTGTGATAATTAAAGAAATATATATATATATATATATTGAAAATATTTGTTAAATTGCTGCTAGCATAGTTTTCTCTGCTATTGCAGCTGCACAACTGCTGAAAGCACCCAAACCATTCAACCACTTTCCCATAAAGTTGTGACTCATAAAGCACATTTGCCAGCAAATTGCTTGTTTGATTACGTGCGGTGGAAAGGTGTTGGGGGAGGGCATAACTGTCGACTGTCGACTGTCGACTGTCCATTGTCGATAGCTGATTGTCGATAGCCGATTGTCGATTGTCCCCTCGTTCGCAGTTTCGCTTACAAAAACTTTATTGCTGCGCACAATTTGTGGAAGCAACTGATATTTGGCCAATACTTGACAGCCAGACTACAGACTGCAGACTGCAGACTGCAGACTACAGACTCAACATTCGTTCGCTGCTTTCGCTTTGATTGCCTTCTGTCTGGACAGTAAGCCAGCCGAAACCCCACCAGTCGAAACCAACGTACCACCAAACCACTGACCCAGCTGACCAGCTTCAAGTGGCTTTATATTTCTTTTTTTTTATAATTTTTTTATTGAAACTCACATTGCATTGCCCATGAAGTTAAGTGCAATCGCTGTTTTCTTCAGTCCGTTGTCCTTGTGGCTCCTGTTTTATTTCATGTTATATATTTTTTTCTCTTTTTCAACAACTTGGCTGCATTTTTGTATACCCTGTAAACGTTTAAATGGGCTACCTTAAATGGGAATTTCAGCAGCTGTAATTTTTGTGGCTATAAGCAACAGTTGGTCTTATAGGATTTTCTCCATATTATGAATATTTTATATAATCTCAAATAAAATCGCAATTTCATAGCTTTGGTCTTGATCTCAAGTATACATATACTTTAAGGTGCAACCTTACTTTCCTGAAAGTTTCAGCAGAATTACTTAAGTAACATAAGAGTTATGCAAGACAGTTGCCTCTTTACAGGGTATATGCACGCTTGTTATGTTCCTCCGGTGCCTCGTTAAGTGCGATGAGTTGAATGTACATATGAAATGACAATCTCTTTAGTGGAATACTTTTAAATACAGGGTATATTTCAGTCAGTATTTGGCAATTAGAGCAATTATGAATTTTATTATACGCAGTATGCGTATGAACATTAATTGATCGCAATAAGCTTGACTGGTATAAAAATATATATACTTAAAGGTATTTACAGGGTAGCTCTTATTTAATCATTATCCACCGCAGCCATTCTGACTATTAAGGCTATTCGAAGTCTTCAACTTCTTTTGCTTTGCATAATAGGTAAACTTAAACTGCCAAAATAAATGAAAGCACTTAAAGCTATCTACAGGGAATCTCTTAGTTAGCTATCGAAGGTTACATGACTCCTGAATATAAGAGTTTCTTCAGTATCAATTATCTACATTAAAATAAGCTGGAACAGGAATTAAATACCTAAATTAGCTATTTACAGGGTATATATTCGTTAGACATGCCCAACATTTACATAGTCATTTGTCTTATAGCCTGTTTAGTTTCAATTATTTCAATTATTCCAGTTCAACAATTATTTCATTGCATAAGCTAAGTTGGAGAACGAAATTACACTTATAAATATGTTTACAGGGTATCTTATAGTCAGTCAATGTCGACTAGAATATTGCCGATGACGCGAACTCTCTTTAGTATCAACTGCTTACCATATATAAAACTTAGACAGCAAAAATTAACTCTGTTAGCTCTTTACAGGGTATCTTATGGTCAGGCATTGTCTACTAAAGCACTTTAGATGACTTTGACCTTATACAATATCAATTGTTTACCATCTGTTATGTGCAGACAAGAGGTTTTTCTCTTGTAGGCTTTTACAGGGTATGTTAAGGTCAGGCATTGTCAACTAAAGCACTTTAGATATCTTTATTACCATTCAATCTCAATTGCTTTCAATTTGATTAGTATAGACAAGAAGCATTGTTCTTATAGGTTTTTACAGGGTATCTTAACGTCAGGCATTGCCAATTAAAGCACCTCAGATAACTTTAACACCATTCAATTTGAACTACTTACCATTTAATAATTGTAGACAAGAAGCATTGTTCTTGTAGGTTTTTACAGGGTATCTTAAGGTTAAGCATTGCCGAATGAATCACTTCACACTACTTTAAGCGTATATCAAATGTTTACCATCTGTTGGCGTAGACAAGAAACTCAGCCCTTGTAGGTGTTTACAGGGTATCTGCTCGTCATGCTCTGTTAAGTTTGAACATCTTACTGGTTTTTACTTTACGTTTGTAATAAAATAAAATCCCCACAGAACCCCATGGCCTCATGTGGCAGCATTGCTTGGCCCTCCGGCCACATGCAATGGACATGGACATGGAAACGAATGAAACTATAAACCAAAACTCCATTCATATATGTATGCTTTGTGTGTGTGTGTGCATGTGTGTGTGTGTGTGTGTGTGTTGGCCACAGCGAAAGCTGCTGCATTTTATTTTACCATTTGGTTCCATGGTAAAATTTATGAATTTCGACTCGTTGCCGCCGCTGGCCGCACATATGCGGTTTTTATATATTGACACTTAAAATTTATGGGACTTAAAATCTACAAAACGCTACCCAACACTGCTCTCTGGGTACACCATCGCATGACACCATCCCAAGCTAAGCCAAACCCAACAAATGCTGCCACAACAGCGACAACCCTAAGAAGAATATAAAATAGAAATTGTTTTGTTGCGCTAAGCTATGAGAAGTCAGCGACAGAGGAGCATGAGGGAATGTAGGGAGTACGGAATACAGAGCACTGTTAAGCTGACAAAACTGGGTAGCAAATCGAGTGTGAAATTGTATAGGGTTGCCACCATTCGATTGCATATGGTAAACAATTCGTACATGCAAAAGTACATGCATATACGGTAATGCTTTCCGTATTCTTGTTTAACATATTCAAACATTTCGCATTTACATAATTGACGTACTGTATATGTTAACTTAACAGCGCGCTAGAAAGTGAAAAGCAAGCGCGTAACAGTGGAATTGGTGCATTAGATATTCGCAGCAACGGATTTCTATTCAATTAGCGAAAAGTTTAACATTTAACAAAGTTCAAACTTACAGAACGAGCTTAAGGGTTAAATGTATGCATTAAAAGTTGTAACAGCTCGTTAACATACATATGTATTTACTATAGTTTATGCTTTAATTAAAGTAAATGTTACTTTACTGTGTATTGTTTTGTCCCTGTTAGCTGTTAGAGAGTTAGTGAGCGAAGTTTCCGCTTAACACATCAATCTAACGGAGGTGAGAGTCACTTAACAGTGTAGCACAACATTGATGATAGAGTTTACAGAGTTATTTGGAATTGTTGTTAATATAGAACAATTCATTTGATAAGGAAAACTATATTGATTTATTTTCAACTTCCGTTTATGCTGAGCAAACATCGAGAGCAACATCATCAGAATTATACTGAGAGTTACTTAACAGTGCTTTGGAACTGTTGCTGTTAGTGATAGATTTGTGGCTGTCAAGAATATAATTCAACTAAATTAATTACGAACTGAAATATTACGTTACTACAGTTGGTAATTATTATTACAGAGTAACAATTTGTTATTATTACAGCTTATAGATAAGGCTCTGTTGCCTCAATTAAAAATTAACAGTGAGAGTGCATAACAGTGTAGAAGTATTACTGCTGAAATTTTCATAGTAATAAGAAAACTCTGAAGTTGTCTGTCATAAATGAATAAATTAAATAATAATAAAATATTATAGTATTTAACTATAAATATATAAATAGATATAATTAATGAAACTTGTTTAACAGAGTCTCATTAATTTGCTGTTATTGAAAGTCACTTTCAATACACTTTCGTTAGAGTAGCTTAACAGCATATTAACAGTTTACTGTTAGTGAAAACTTAGCATTTTCGGTAACATATTTCTGTTACTTTACTTGTAAATATATGTTTAATCTGTTAACATTATAACGCTCACGTCACATAGCTCGTATTGCTGTTACTGTTACTGTTATATATATCAGAGTATAATGTTATGATAGCACTGAGAGTCGCTTAACAGCAAACAGCTTGCAAACTAAAGCCACTGTATGTATTTGCAATAAAGTTGTCGCTTAAGTGGAAACATGTACATTTACATAATGTTAAATGGTGAAATGCATGCAAAGCATATGCAAATTGATAGCACAAACAACGACCAAAGTGTGTTAGAAAGAGATGTTGAGACAGCGATGTCAAGACAGAGATGATGATGTTCGTGTTTTCGTTTTCTTTTTACTTTTTTTTTTTTGTTATTACTCAAAGAATTCATTAAGATCCGTCGAGTTGATAAAATGATTTTGATGCATAATTTTATCATATTTCATGCTAGCAAACTCATATTTCAAGCCACTTTTAATATGCTGCATAGTGTAAACTGCAGGGCAGCGAAAGAGACAGAGACAAAGGGAGAATGGTAGAGAAGAGAGTTAGTTGAGTTGCCTGTGTGTCTGTCAGCGTCAAAGCTGAAAATCGCTTAAGATTAATGATGCAAAAAATTGAGCATCATCAAAGAAAGTGAAAATGGAATTAGGTGCAAAGGCGCTGAGAGGGCAGCAACAACAACAACAACAACAACAAGAACAACAACTTAAAGGGAAAGCCGCATGCCGAAAGTGCTGATGGCTGCGGGGGCGGGGCGTGGGCTGGGCGAAAAGTACGTGCAACACGCAAAGCGGAAGAAAATGGCGGCATAAAACTGAAGTACAATAAGCGGCAAGCGGCAAGCCAAAAACGAGCTGGTAACAACTAGAGAACAACAACAACCACAACAACTCTATTATCAGCTGTGGTATCTCTCTCTCTCTCTCTCTCTCTCTTTATATATATATATATATATATATGTATATATGTTTGTGTGTGTGTGTGTGTGGCATGCCTAAACTCTTGTCTATATATATTTACAACAACAGCAAGTAGCAAGTAGTTAGGCCAAAGTGCTTCACGTACGACATGCAGGCAGGAAACGGAAACGGAAATGGCAGCAGCAACGCCGACGCTAACGTCTGCGTCTGCGTCGACGTCGACAACGACATCGACGTCTTGAAGTTGCAGCTTGTGTGTTTGCCCGGAGAAATTAAAAAGAAACGCTTGCAACGTTAAGCTAAAATGAAATGTATGTCCTGGCGCTAATACGCGACACTCTGCCACCAATGCAACCACACCACGCCCCCTTCTCCAAACACCACTTACTCCCCCTCAATCTCTCTCTCTCTCTCTCTCTCTCTCTCTCTCTCTCTCTCTCTCTCTTTCTCTCTTTCTCTTCGCCTCTGCTGACAGCCTACACCCCCTCCCCTCCCCTTAGTTCGCCCAAAAAAAAACTTTGCATTTGGTTCACAGCTTGCAACCCGCACAAAATTCAACTCACTAAGCCAGCACAGTGGTACGATTTAGTACATTTGTAGTCAAAACTAGAATTTTTTAAATTGCGGTCACATTGTAAACATTTATAGTTGCAACTGTTCTTCGTAATTTCACTAAGTTAAAACTAATTTCCAGTCAAATGTATATTTATCGAAGTTGTATATAATTTTCTCACTAATTTCCAGCCAAAACTATAATATTATCGATAATTTAAAATTTATTGGTAACTTTGCTTTTTCAAACTAAATTCTAGCTCAACTTTAAGCAAACGAATTTATGGATATTATTTCAAATTAATCGTTGAATCGAATCTAGAGACGAAATTATATTAATCGATGTTATCGACATTATATCATATAATTGTTTGCAGTTTTCGCACTAATTTAAAACTAATTTTCAGTCAAAATTACAATTAGAGTGAAAAGTATCTTAAATTTAATGGAAACTTTTATAACTCATTTTTAAGTAAAATTGCAGTAAAAAGTGTAATAATCGAAATTTTAAAAAATTATTGTCATTGAGAATTAAATTTTAGTTAAAATTAGAAATATTATTATTATGTGAAATATTTAAAATGTCAAGCTGAAACTTTTCTAACTCCAATTGCATTAATTTGTCGTAAAAATTACCAAGTGCGGAAATATTTACAATTTATCGTTGACTCATTTTAATCGATATATTTGTACGTTTGTTATGGTTTACATTGATATATTGATATATATGCATTTTTTATTGAGCTCTTTTCAATTGTAGACATTTTTTCAATATATCGATAGAATTTATCGATAAACGCATGCTAAAATATATATAAACAAATTGTTTAATGTTTCATTGCTGTGCTTAGCAATTTGCACAGAAATGTAGCATACTTTTTGGCTGATTTCGAAAATAAATTTTATTTATATTATTTTCAACACTTAAATTTCGCATTCTTCATGTGAATCATATTTACCACAAATGTACATATTTTTAATTAAATTTAGTTTAATTTTTGTGAAAAAGTCGCCTTAGAAAGTAAAGAAATGACTTCTAAGCTCAAAATGCAATGTGGCACCACTGTGCAGGCACGCGGTTGTATCCAAAGCTAAGGGAAAGCAACTGGAAGCTGGCATTTGGCAGCTGAAAAGCTGCAAAGGAAGCTGAAAGCCAAAGTCGACGACGACGTAAGCAGCGACAGAGGCAGCGACAGAGGCAGTGGCAGCGGCAGCGGCAGACTTTGCAGGGCGAAGGCGAAAAATAATTAGCGCGTTGCGTTTATAAGTTTCCGGTAAAAAGCGTTTTACGCTTGTTTAGCATCGGATGATGACGGTTGCCTGACGGAGATTAAAGCCTGATATATTAATGAACTATGTAACGGATCGAGCAAGGGGCAGCAAAGTAGCAGTGTGCGGAAGGGGTTGCGGGGGGGTAAGCGTAAATACAACTTGGCGCTGGAATTCCTATTGCAGTTCATAATTGCCAAAAAAGCTTTAGACTTCCCACACTTAACTCTCCCACACTTTTCTCTCTTTCTTCCCCCATTTCTCTCTCTCTCTCTCTCTCTCTCTCTTCCTCTCTCTCTCTCTCTCTTTCTAACCCTTTCTTTGCTGCCACCCCGCCTCTACACTTGTTTGTTCTCCTCTCCTCTGGGCCAAGTTTGCCCAACTATTTCAATTCGCATGCGTGCGGGTAAAACTTTCCTATCTATTTTTTTTTCTGCTTTTTTTTGGCATTTCCTTGTTTTCTTTTTTCCTTTTTCCTTTTACGTTTTCCCTTTTGCATTTTGAGTTTTTCCTGTTTTTTAAGTGCTGCATTTTTGGTTAAAACTTGCAGTCGGACTCATGCTAAATTGCTTTGAAATTGCCAAATTTCTAAGCAATAAATTTGCAAACATTTTCGAAAATCTACGAGAATTTTATAGCAATTATTTGACCAGCATATGGCGACTTTTTTGTTTTATCAACTAAATAACTCCATAATTAATTGCCCAACGCTTTGTCATGCTTATTTTTAGCAGTGTGGCAACGTTTGACTGCCACATTGATCCAAATAAATAGCCAAGTGGCAATACTTTCGACTTTTCTTTCAGAATCTTCTTAGTCATAATTTTTTTGTAAAAATTTCATTGGCTTGCGATATTTTGTGCACAAATTTATACCAAATTGACAGTGTGGCAACGCTTTAGAGTGGTGTTGCCTGCTGCATTGTTTTAGTTTAGTGGCAACATTTGCTAACAAATGAACGACACTATTTGCTTTCTTATCTAATTGCATATTATAACATTTGACCTATGCTATTTTATGCTCTTGTTAATACATATTTTGACAGTCTGGCAATGTCATGTTGTTAGTTTATCTGCAGCATAGTGAATCATGGATAAAACTTTACAAAATAGTTTTTAGATTGCGCTATTGACATTATTTTATGTATGTATTAATATGCTAAATTATTGTCAGGTGGCAACGCTTGGGCTCTATTTATATGTTAAATATTTCCCATACATTTAAGCTTTCTATTTAGTTTTGAAAAGCAATTATAGATCTTTTAAACATATATAAATTAACTTTGTAAAAATCCAATTAGATGTTAAAGTCCATGTTAACTTTAACATGTAGTTGAAAACAATTTTATGTTCTCATATCAAAAGTGATGATAATAAATTAGATCTGCTTTAAACTTTAGGCACTTAACATAGCAAAGTCAAAGTAGATGTTAAAGTCCCTGTTAACTTTAACATGTAGTTGAAAACACTTTTATGTTCTCATATCAAAAGTGATGATTATAAATTAGATCACCATTAAGCTTTAGGAACTGAGCAAAGTCAAAGTCAAAGTAGATGTTAAAGTCCATGTTAACTTTAACATGTAGCTGAAAACAATTTTATGTTCTCATATCAAAAGTGATGATAATCAAATAGATCTCCATTAAACTTTATGCACTTAACATAATGTATGTCAAAGTAGATGTTAAAGTCCATGTTAACTTTAAAAGGTAGTTGAAAACACTTTTATGTTCTCATATCAAAAGTGATGATAATAAAATAGATCTTCTTTAAACTTTAAGCACTTAACATAGTGTATGTCAAAGTAGATGTTAAAGTACATGTTAGCTTTAACATGTGGTCGAGAATAAGCTCACTTTCACATATTAAAAGTGCACATCTAATGAATGCAAATACGTGGAGCTCTTCTGACAGCTTCAACGAAACCTGAGCTCTGCAAAACGTAACTTGAGGTAATGCCTCCCCCCCCCTCCCTGCTGAACCCCTTGAAAGATACGAGATAAACTGTTGCAACTGTTGCAAGTTTGATAAGAAGCGACCATCGGTAGTACTCCGATTAAATGCACTTTACCCTTCACCCCCCGCTGCTCATATGCAATGCAGTGGATGCCGCTGCGCTGCCGAGTCGAATTCAGTTGTCCTTAAAAAAAGGATGGCAAACACAACAAGGACTTCAATCTACATTCGGTGTTGGCTTTGGCAAACAACCAAATGGTGTGCATGTTTTATCCACACATTCCCCTCTCTTCCCCCAACCCCTTTGCTACATCCAATTTATAGTAAAAAAATTTGTCGACGACTTTTGAGGGACGCAAAAAAGTCAATCCAGTGGCGAAAACCAAACGGAGCCGAACCTAAAGCAACCTAAAACCTAAAACCAAACGAAACCAAACGAAACCAAACCAATTTGCAGCATTTCGTTATAAACTTGCCACAAAATAGTTGCAAAAATTTTACGCCAACTGCCTTTAGGTTCTTGTTGTTGTTGTTGCTATTGTTGTTGTTGTTGTTGTTTGTGTTGAAACAGAAGGAAGCTGGAGAGTTTTTCGAGTGTGGGCGCTTGCGGGGGCGTGGCGTGTTGCAAAGGGTTCGGGTCGGTCATTCGCGCGGCTCAGCCAATTTTTTGTGCGGTTTCTCCACAAAAATATATATATAGAAAAAATACACAAAAAAAAAGCAAAATTTTAAAATAAATAAAAAGGCAACGAAAACTTTTACATTTTTCGCATATGAAAACAAGCGACGTTGACGTCGACTGCGACTGCGACTGCGACTGCGACGGCGACTGCGGCAAATGCTGGCGCTGAATGATAAGCGTCGGGATGCTCTTTAAGCTTACGGCATTACAACAATAGCAACATCAACAACAACAACAGCAGCAGCAACAAAGCCTGCCGCAGCAGCGGATTAAGTGACGGAAATAGTTTTGGTTGTGGGTGAGCGGGAAGGGGGAGGCGTGTAGGCAGAGAGCAGCGTAGTGTGGGATGGAAGAGAAGCACTGCACACAAATGCAGAAATATGTCATCTGCATGTCGGTCTCTGTCTCTCTCCCTCTCTCTCTGTCTCTATCTCTCTCTCTCTCTATCTCTGTCTCTGCTTCGGTTTCTGCTTGCTTTTTGTTGGTAGTGCAACACAACAATAACAACAACGCAACAACTAAGCGCATAGTGTGCTACAAACATACAACAACAACAACAAGAAGTACCATAACAGCAGTTAGAACAACAACAACAACAATAACATTGGGGTCAGAGGACATTGCAGCAATTTTACACTTCTCACTCTCTCTCTCTCTTTCTCTTTCTCTCACACTGTCACTTTCTCTTTTTTCTCTCTCTCTTTCTCTCTTTCTCTCTCTCTTTCTCTCGCTCTCTCCCTCTTTCTCTCTCTCTCTTCTTAGTTTATTCTTTTCTCTCTTTACTTTAACTTCCGCTTCTTCTCTTTTCTTTTCTGATATTCACTCCCTCCCCCTCTTTTCACCATTCATTTTCCTCCTTTTTTCTCACCCTACTTTTCCCGCTTTCTTCTTCTTCCTCTTTCTCCTCTTCTATCTCTCTCCCTCTCTCTACATGCTCTTCTCTTCGTTCCACTTTCTCCCTCTTGCTTCCTACTCTACTTTTCTCCTAGGCTTCCACTCTTTCCCTTCCTCTCTCTCTCCCTGTCTATCTCTCCCTTCTTCCTCCTGGCTTTCTTATATTCGTTTCCCTTTTAATATTGTTCCTCCTTCTCTCTTTCTATCTCTGTTCCACTCTCTCATTTCTTTCATGTGGCTTTATTCTCTCTTCTTTTCCATCTCTCTTTTTCCGCTTTCTTCTTTTCTATTCTTTGCTTCTCTCTTTTTCTTTCTCTCTATTTCTCTTTCTCTTTATTTTCATTTTCTCTTCTTGCTCTCCTCTTCCTTTATCCTACTTCTAGCTTTCTTTTTTTTCTTTTCCAACTTCTTTCTTCCTCTCTCTTTCTACTCCCTCTTCTGCTCTGCTTCCTATATCCATTCCAACCTTCATACACCCTATCCTTATTAATCCTCTTCTTAGCTCCAGTTAAGTAGTTGTATTTCCCCCTTCCCATATTTTTCTTCATTTTTTATATTGTCATTATTTTCTGCAATTTTTCTTCTTTGTTCTCCTTCCTTTATTCCGTCTTCTTTCTTCCATTTCCTTCCTCAGTTTTCTTTTATTTTATTTAATTTATTTACCTTTTCTTTTGCTCTCCACAAAATCACGGCCGTTGAGCAACAACAATAACAATATAGCAACAATGCCAGCGCATTAACTCCCCCAATCCCCCCTCCTCCGCCCACAGACAAGGGGCGTTACACCCCTGCCATAATCCCCCCGGATACAAGTCGAACTATTCAAACCTCGAGCTCGACATCTTTTAAGAGCAATGTCGCCGCTGTCACGGCGTGTTTTTTGCACAACTTAATAAGAATTTGACTATGTAAATACCCTGTAAATCTGAATTTTCTGGTGGGGTATATATATGCCAGCTTTCATTGGTATAGACTTGATTGTAGATATTGTAAATGCATTTTCATATGCGCAGGTTGTTGTTTATTAGTAAGCATACTCTATAGATACCCTGTAAAGTATGTAAATAAATGTAAAGTATATAGGCTAAGTAGGTTGCAAATGAACGTAGTATAGCATAGATATAATTACTATAAATACACAATAAATTGCCTACATACTCTGTAATCTCAGTTGCTGAAGAGGGGTATATACATGCACTATATATCCTACAAAATTAACTAATCCAGAAACGTATAATATTTCTTTCATTCGCCTTCAACACTCTACTTTAAGTTGCATATTACTCTGCCGACTACGCTTATACCCTGTAATTGAAGCAACTTTCAAATTCAAGCAGTTGAGAGAAGTTTTTGAGTTCTTAAAGTATTCAAGTATTCAGTCGATGCGCAAGCGTACTTTCAACATTACAGGGTATGTGCTGGTCGCCTAGTGAGAGCTTAAGCTAATGCGTAATTACGTTTTCTTTTTTTTTCTTATCAAACATTTCATTACTATGAGAGGTTTGCTTTTGTAATATGCGCCGCATAATTAGCGCACTTTCCGTTGCAGTCGGGCGTCCGTTACAGTAAACACTCCAAGTTGTCAATTTCGGGGGAGGGCGGTGAGCGGAGGGCTGAAATCCCTCGGCGTATTAGCATCCCCTCCGCTTGCCCACCTAGGGGAGTACATTGCAAGTGGCTTTCAAGTTGACGCCAACGTTGATGTTGACGTTGATGTTGGGACAAAGCCATGAGCCGGGGCAGCAATTGAGCAGCTTTTATTGTGCTTTTGGGTTGCCCATAACGAGACGATTGGATGGCTTTGTTTGCCATTTTTGACATTCTCTCTTCTTCTACACTACTCACGCTACCGTTCTCTCCCTCCCTCTCTCTCTCTCCGTCTCTCTATTTTTTTGGAAACGCAATTCAGCGGCGACAACGTCATGGCAAAATGTTGCTGCAATCGTCAGGAAAAGAAGAAAAAGAAAATAGGTAAAAGAGAGAGAAAGGGAAAAGCAAACTAATGTTTTGTATTTTTTGCTCAGCTGCAATTTGGCTACGGTAAGCATTGTGTGTGTGTGTGTCTGTCTGTGTGTGTGTGTGTAACTTTAATACAGCAGATTCCCGCTTAAGTTGACTGCAGAAAATATGAAAAGCATAAAACAACAGCCAAGTACGCACCACACTAAAACAGACGCAGAAAAAAGAGACAAGCAAACAGAGTTAGCAAGATAGAGCAAGACAGAGAGAAAGAGAGAGAGAGAGGGAGAGAGGGAGACAGTAAGATAGCCAATCGCTTAAGGAGCTCTATTACAAGAGTATTACAACTTCATATAATGCAAAAGGCAGACAGGAGAGCAAAACATCAACCAAATGGCACAAACCTTGACTCGCAACAAAGCAGAAAGCAAAAACTGAAGCAAAAAAACAACAACAACAATGCAACAATCTAATTATTTCACTTGAATGCTACGTTTTTTTTTTTTGCAGCGCAATTTAATGCATAGCAACTTAAGAAAGTTTACTGCAAAAGCAGACTTTAATTTCTCTTCTTTCAATAAAGCGAAACAGAAATTGAATTAGCAAGGAATTTTATTGTAAAGAAAACTTCGGCTTGTTTTTATTTAACTATAAATCAATTCATTATAGAAAGATCTGTATATGATAGAAGTTCTTCATAGAGACGCTCACTGTAGTTTGTGTTACAATCTGGCAACGCCAAGTCGTTAAGTTGGCAGCACCGGCTAAGCGAGTTGTAAACGAGAAGTAATAAAACAATTATTGTTGAGTTTTTTACAACGAATTTGGACAGCTTGTACATTAATCTAACTTTTTGGCAAACTAACATATATGTGTACGTAAAATTGTACATAATTTACGCTCTTTCTTTATTATAAAAATTAACATTTGCAGCAACAAGTGTACATATTTTAATAATGCCATAAAATATGTAAATTTATTATAAAAATGTGCATAGACTTTATAGCAGTAGCAGTAGAGTATTAACAACTCTATTTCTAGCTCCCCTAAGCAATTGATTTTTGACATTGATCCTTAATAAAAACAAGGCCAGTTTTTCCATTTTTCATTTATTGGAAAATCAAGATTTACGTTTTGCTAATCTTTTTACAGTGGAGAAAGAGAGTAAACTAAATTTAAGAATACTTCTCCAGTGACTGTTCCTCATCTGCATATATATTAATTGCTTAATAGCACTCTGCATATTTGAAATACCACCACTGTTGTTTCGCTGCTTATGTCATTTGCTCACCTCGCAATGCTTAAGACAACTGTGCTCACTCGAAATGCCACCACTGTGATTTCGCTGCTTATGTAATTTCCTTGCAATACTTCAGACAACTGTGCTCACTCGAAATGCCACCACTGTGATTTCGCTGCTTATGTAATTTCCTTGCAATACTTCAGACAACTATGCTCACTCGAAATGCCACCACTGTGATTTCGCTGCTTATGTCTTTCTTCACCTTGCAATACTTCAGACAACTGCAACTGTGCTCACTCGAAATGCCACCATTGTAAGCCAATATTGTATTAATTTCTTTTAGAAAAGCTCTTTGCTATATACACACATTTACAGGGTATTCATTAAGTCATATTCTTATTTAATTGCTTTTTCTCTTGCCAAAGCATTTGACGTGCGATTAATTAAAATGAAATTCTTCAAATATTTGGTGGACTTTGCTTTTCATTCGACATTGCTGTCAACTTGAGGCTATGCACAGATTTTGCATTAAATTCAATTTCCGAAAACCGTAAATGAAAATACCCCATAAGAAAAAAAAGAAGAGAAACACATCAGCATCTCTCGAAGCGTAATGCGCAAACCAAACAATGGCCCCAAAAATCTCAAAAGACTTTGACGATGAGCTTTGCTTTTGCAGTTGACTAAACCATATTTTATGATATATATATATAAAAATGTATATATTGTAGAAATATGTATAATCCAACAGTTTTTGCAATTTACAATTGTGGCACACACACACACACACATACACACTGCATGTCACACTAACCATACTCTTCTTACTCTATGCCTAAATGCAACCCCATCATCTTTCGCTCTCTCTTTCTCTCTCTCTCCCTCTCTCTGCCTGGGTAAATATGCTATTGAGGAACAGCTTCATTAGCACAAAATGTGTAACATACACCACACACACACACGCACACACACACACACACACATAGAGAAAGAGTGCAACACAACCACATGTGCATGTGTGGAAAATGTTGGCAACAATTTTTGGGCTCTGAAATACAATATTTGTTTAACAGACGTGAAATAAAAATACCAAAATAATTGCAACTAATTAAAGTGCAAATGCAAATATTTGACTAAATAAATTTATACTCACACACACGCACACACACACACACACACACACGTAGTCAAGCGCTGAAAATTGATTAAATTCGAATTGGTCAAAAATAGCAAAAGCAAAATTAAGCTGAGAAAAAAATCAAAAATATTATTTATAAAGTAGACGCTGAGATACGCTTATATAAACTAGATGTTGTGCAAATATTTACTGTGAAATAATAAAAAATAATAAATAAATAATTTACATTTAAACTAAACTTATGTAATTTCAAATGTAATTTAAATGTAAAATTCGTAGAAATTTATTTTAAACTTTATTAGATAAAAATATAAATATAATAACTATTTTATTATTTTCATTGGAATCTCTATCAAATTTCAAATAACATAGCACAGCTCACATACACTAATTAGTCGCATATACCCGCTGAAAGCGCATAGAACACACATTTTGCATTGTAAACTATGAATTTGAACTATTTCAAAGTTCGCATTGAATGCAAATGCATTACTTACAACAAAGCAGCAGAAATATAGAAAAATAATAGCGTAAGCTTAAATTATGGACTGCAAATACCCTGTAGAAGTAAATGTTATTTTGTAAAGATATATAAAAAATTGGGAAAAAATATAAATTGAAAAGGAAACTAAAAATTTTAAAGAAACTTTAAAACTGAACATGAATCTCATGTTAAACGTATTTATTTCAAGTGTTATTGATGATTTTGCTTAGAGATAAATACAAAAATTAAAGATAAAGCATATACAAATTTGAAACAAAGCAAATCAACTGACAAATGAAGTGGAAGAAAAGGAAACCACTTGACAACACTTGCAAATATCAATGAAAATGTGAAGTAAAGTGAAGAAACTTGTCAACTATAAATAGAACTTCAAACCATTTACCAAATTTACAGGGTATGGCATAAGGCCTATTTAAATAATTAGTGAAATAAAATTTGAATTTGAATTTGATGCTCCCAGCGGGTGACTAATAAATGCCCATTTACCACTTTTGTGGTGCACGCACTTATGGGAGAGACGCATGCGAGCTGAAGGGGACGCAAACGATGGGGGAGCGTTTACTAGGGTCAAGTGTGGGACATGAGAGCAGGCGATTCACCCGGTCACTTGGTGAGCTAAGAGTTCAGATAAATGTTTAAAATGTTGCCTGCATATTGTTCTTGCTGCTGTTGTTATTGTTTGTTGTTGTTGCATGCCCCATGGACTCCAATGTGTGGGGGCGCATGTGTGTGTGTGCGTGTGTGTGCGTGTGTGTGTGTCAGAGTGCGATTATTCGTTTCACTGCACACCAAGCACCAAATGCAAATATTAACAATTATGAAAAGCGAAATGTTTCGAGAGCCCACCCTAAGCTGCCTATCGAGCCACCTATCGCTCGATAGCCAACAATCGAGCTTTCAAAACCCACTCAGTGCCATTTCCCAGGCCTGACAATTGCTCTTATTTCCGCTTGACCAAACATTTTTCATTTAAATTGATAATATTATATTGATGAAGTGTTATCGATAAGTGGCATGTTAATACAATTTTAACGATAAACAGTTACTAATTTATATGATTAAGGGTTATGGCTTGAAAAGCTCAACAATTGATTTACAATTGAAGTTACACTTCAATAGCATTTGGTAATATCGATATGTAAATCGATAAATCTAGGCGAACGCAAACATTGTTGTGTTTACAATTGTATGTTTGCAATTTATTATGTTATTCAATCCGAAAATCCAAATTAGCGCTAATCGATAACATAAAATTAGCTATCGATAACAGTAGTGAGATATGGCATTTTTAATATGTATATCGATAAATCGTTGGAAGCATTTGCATATAACACAAATTGCAATTATATATACGTGAGTTAAATGACTAGTCGATAACATACAATTATCGATATGCAGATATCGATAACCCTTTATAAATAAGTATCAAATACACGTTTGATCTGTTCTGATTATTTATTTAATAAACGATTACTCGATATTAATTAAATAATGTATCGATAACATCATATGCACACTCAGGATGTACTTATCTTACAGACTATTTCAGACAACATCAAAAGCTTTTTCCTCATCGATAAGCAGCTTATACTACCTCATTGGGAGCACAACATATGTGTGTCTATCAACGCTATCTGTGCTTATTTTGTATACACACAATTAACGCAATTACCCTTTCCTTTATGGCACACTCATACCCTATGCAATCATGCTGCAATTTAACAATTTCAGATGCGCTGTTAAACTGAAAGCTCAACATTTCGCATAAAATGCCACACTAATTGCAAATTAACAAACAACATAAAACTAGTCGATAAAACCCACTGCTATCTTGCCCCAGGGATGCAAACACAAAGTAACGGTGCATGCTGTTGTCTGTTGTTACCCACATACCCTGTTAATTGTATATGTGCAACGGGTATGCAAGTTGCGTAGAAGAACTAAAGTACATTCGATTATAGACAATGCAATCGTAATGTAGATTAGTAAAAGTAAAGTACAGGGTATCTGCGAGTCGAGCTACTTTTGAATATAGCACATGGTGAAATGTGTTTTGTGTTTTAGTATAAACTGTGTTAGCAGAGTCTAAATGTGCAGAACTCTTATTAAACGAAGTACAGGGTATCTGTTAGTCAAGCAATTTTAAATATGAGAAAAGCAGCAACGGAATAGAGTTTAGATATGCATTTGTTTTAGTGAATGTAAATGTGTCGCAAGTTTCATTTTAATAAACCACAGGGTATTCACTAGTCCAGCACTTTCAGCTGTAGCACAATGATGACTAATACAACACAGTTTGCATGCTTGCATACTTTTGAACATTACTTAATAAATGTATATGATACTTAAGGTAATAAAAAACTGAGTACAGGGTATCTGTCAGTCGAGCACTTTAAACCAAAGCGCTCCAGAGCGAACAGAGACAAAGCAACTGTTGGTTTAAATACCACTTAAAGAGCACAACAAATATTTAGCATTCATTTACCACAGCCTACAGGGTATTTACTAGTCGAGCACTGCCAGATTGCGTATGCTTTGCTTGGTTTCATGTAAAAATTGATAACATTATTCTATGCTGTGTTTCCCCATTGGCAAAGCAGACTGCAAGATAATGAACACTTCAATACACTCACACAGAAGACACAACTACACACACACACACATACACACACAAACACACACAGACACAGACACACCTGTGTGTATTGGCAACTGTTTGCATTTGTATTTATAACGTGATATGCCGACATTTTGTCTTGTAATTAAATTTGCAACAACATGAGCAAGAAAAACATAGTGGAAACAGTGATTCACACACGCACTTAAACACTCACTCACGCACACACACTCACACACGCACACTCGCACTCACACACCCAGCACATACACTCACTTAGCTGTATTGAATCAATCGTTGAAATGTTACGCTGAATTAAGTGCTTCAACTGGCGGCTGCAAAAATAAAACTCGTTTGGAAAAATACAAAACAGGAAAAGAGAAAAGAAATGCTAGAAAGAAAAGTAAACGCATACACCACACACACACACACACACACACACATACACATATAGAGCGACGCATACACTCATAAAAATAAAGCAATGCCTGTGCAAATATCGCTCATACGCCTCGTAAACTGTTTAAAACTGCATGACAGTTTGATTTCACCTGCACGGTGTTGGCTCGGAAAGTGTCCACATATGTCTGTGAGTATATACGTAGGAGTGGCTATATATGTATATATATATATATATGTGTCTGTTTATATATATATATATATATGTGTGTGTGTATGTGTTGGAAAGTTCAGACGAGGTTAAGCAAAGATTTATACAGCAGCAGCAAAGTTTCGAGTGCTCGGCTATTTGAGGTTGAGTCGTCTCATAGTCAAGTGCCACCTGAAGAAACAGCTGAATTATTGAGTGACAACGACAGCCAGAACAAGGATGAGCATGCGGATTGACTCCATCACTTGATGGTGTCTGTTCTGTTGATACTTTCGACGTTCTGCTTCTTCGCCCGTGTGTGTGGGTCATCAATAAGCTGCAGCAACTGTAAATACATTTTGGCCATAAAACTTTCCATATACACTTTAGTGTCAACTTTATACATACGATTTTCGTTTTCATGACAAACTTTGCATTTCAGTGTTGCTAAATGTCACACACTTTCATTCAATGTTTTACAACATTGTCCAACATTTGGGTTAAGTTTGAATGATATGTTGTCAATTAAAAGTAACTAATTATAACTGACAATTAACAATAAGAATTCGCATAAATAATTAGAGTTTCAGTTGCTTAAATATTGAATTAGATTTACCATCAATTGCAATCAATTGGAAATCCATCTATTTTTTATTGAGTTCGTTTTCTTTTAACTGATTTGTTGCTGACACAAATGTGTAATTAAATATTTATTCAATTGCTAAAGTAGATTCAATATTTATTTATATATATTTTCTTTTAATTTTAAACTTTTATCTATAAATTTATTTAGTGCTTCGTTTGCTTCGCTTGCGCCCTGAAATCTTAGACTGCCTCTATTTTTTATTTTCTATTTTCTCTCTTACTCTCTTTGTTCATTGATATTTAGTCATACTCCTGCTTCTCTCTAAATTTCTCCACCTGCTTCAGTTGTGTTTTGCTTCTCTATTGATCATTCACTTTTATTTCTGCTTCTTCTTTAGTTGTTCTCTGCTTACATTCTGTCTGTGCTTCTTCTCACCTTCCACACTTGTAACATTCCCCAAAACTTCTCTATGTGCTTCTCTCATGTTTCCAAATACATTAAGAACTACATTTATGGCATCTCTATTGCTTCTCCATTTGCTTCTCTCAAAATTCCAACTTGTTCTTTAGCATCTCATTTACTTCTCCATCCGCTTCCCTCACAATTCTACATGCATTACCTATTAACTATTTGTATAGCAGCGACAATACTTCTTCACCTGCTTCCTCCACAAATCGAAGGCATCTCCAACACTTCTCCATCTGCCTCTCTCACAATTCGCGATACATTGAGAGCTACTTGTTGGGCATCTCTAATGCTTCTCTATTTGCTTCACTCACAATTCCGAATTACTTGAAAACTTTGTTTTCTTAATACTTCTCTGTTTGCTTCTTTCATAATTCCAAATATATGAAGAACTTCTATGGCACCTCCAATGCTTCTCCATCTGCATCTCTCACAATTTAATTTAAAAACATTGACAACTTGTTCTTTAGCTTCTCCTGTGCTTCTCTATTTGCTTCCCAATAAATTGTTAACTATCTCTTAAGTATCTCCAACACTTCTCTATCTGCTTCTCTCACACTTCAAATACATTCAGAGCTACTTCTGTGGCATCTCTAATGTTTCCCCATACATTGGTGCTACTTCCTAGGCATCTCCCATGCTTCTCTAACTGCTTCTCTGATTTCCTGCATTTGCCCTTGAACTTCTCTTTATCATTTCGCTTTGATTATGCTCTTTGTCTGTGCTTTTAATTTCTATAAATTCATTTCAGTTGCATTAGCATTGCTCTGCGCTACTCTCTGTCTCATTCTTTCTCTTACTCCCTCTCCCTTTCTAGCTATGATTACTCCATTTATTTCTTCATTTTAAGTTGCTGTTGCTCATATTAAAACTGATCTAAAAGTTAGCCAACTCTCAACTCCTTCACGGCCCGAAACAACTTCATCGCTGTAAACTTCTGCACAATTGTCAAATTGCCTTGAAGTCTAAACATATGTGGATTAACAGCTCGATCTTTTGGCCACTGCAAAGTGAGTGTGTGTGTTTGTGTGTGTGTGTGTTTGTGTGTGTGTGTGTTTGTGTGTGTGTGTGTCTCGAAATGCCAACAATCTTTAACTGTCTCCATGCTGTCTCTTGTCCCGCTTCAGGCACAAATTGTTACTTCAATTGCCAACTCCTTCCCCGCTGTGAGCAGAAAGCAACAGTCTTAAGTTTTTTTCTATGGGTAGGGGGAGTGGGAGTGGGAGGGGAGGGGAGGGGGGAGTGCAATTGATATCTGCATTTGACATTGTTTTGCACTCAACTCTCAAATATGCAGGAATTCATTGCCCTAAAAAGCAAAACCCGAAACGAATCGAACCAATAAACGTGACAATTTCGAGCATAGACAGATTTGGCACACACGCACACACACACACACACACTGAATATACATTGTTTATATGACGAGAACAAAAACTTGAAAAAAAAATGAAATGAAAAGAGAAATTTTAATACCCATAGCAAGCGTAGTGTGTGTGTGTGTGGGAGAAGTAAGAGTGGGAGAGAGAGAGTGAGAGAGAGTGCGAGAGCGGGAGAGTGAATGAAGGCAATGCATAGTTCATAGCACACTTTTAAGCGTCAAGCGGAAGTTGCAGTCAAGCAGCCACAGCATACACACACACACACACACACACACACACCGACACGCACACACACACACACATATATGTATATAGCTGGCTGACTGATCGATTTTCAATTGAAATTCAGTGGTTTCTTTTATGTAGAACTCAGCTGCAGGTTTCGGTCGCTGTTTTTGGGCAATGTGGGCAATGCATACAAAAAAAAAAAAATGTTAACAAGTGCAGGGTATACACAACTAAGAAGTACCCTATAAAGCCGAGCCGAAAGAGTAAACACTCAAACTCAAAACTTCATCACTCCGCTTTCAATGCAATGTGTACAGGGTCTAAAAATGCCATATAACTTCATTAAGTTTAATGGAATGAAGGGCAAATTTATGGTATACTAAGCAATTACATAAATCTTAAAAAAAGACAACGTGTCTGGACAACTTTAATTAGGTTTTAGACTTGCAAAAATACCCTGTAAAAATAAAATTGAAAGCAATACTCGAGTGTTGATCGCGCAAACTGCTGATTTGCTAAGAATGAGAAGAAATTTGTGTTTCTTTCACTGAAAAATACCCTGTAAAAATACAATTGTATATAGAACGTGTATACCCTGTAGTCACTTAAAGTGAGTAAAAATGAGAGAAGACTATGAAACAACTGTGAGTTCTATTCATAGCAAATTTCCCATTGCAAATGCAAGTCTAGCATATGACTATTAGGCATGCGCTGCAACTACAGGGTATTTTTGAAAATTTAAGTCCACGCTTTCGCATTGAATTGAGCACTGTGTGCCACAGACCGAGCCACGTCAGGACCATTAATTAAAGCAATTAAATGATTTTCGCATTTAAATTCAATCGCAGCAATACTCGCCCTGTCTCCCTCCATCTCCCTCACTCTCTTACTGGCATTGGCACGTGCTAACTGGCAGGTGGAGCGGTTGTTAGGGGGAGGTGCAAAGTCCCACAGTTTTGATGGCACATCATAAGCATATTACATGGAACATTTGTTGTCAACTTTTTAATGGCCGACGATGTCGCAATGCAAAACTTTTTCATTGCCTATGCAAACGATCTACGCAACAACAACAACAACAGCAATAACAATAACAATTGTATAAAAAATATAAAGTCAAGCAAAATAATGTTAAGAATTCGCATAGATATTTAAATGACACATTTAATGCAATGCTCGAAGTGTGCCACAAAACTTTGTCCAACTGCCATAACGACTCGAGTTCGAGTTTCGTTTCTCGTTTCTCGTGGCTCGTGTCTCGTTTCTCGAGTTTCGCAATTCGGCTTTCCGCTTTCGCTTACATCTTTCTCTCCGCTGCTGCTGCTTCCTCTACTTCCACTCTCAGCTCTACTTCGGTTACAGTTCGTAGCAGCTGCCAATGCAAATTGTGCTCTGTTTGCTGCATAACGAGGGTTGCTTGAGCCGTTTGCAAAGCAAGCTAACAAATTTGTTAACGTTCAGCAGCAATTCGTGTTGTCTTACTATCGATAAGTATGAAAAGAGATTGATTACGAAATTATTAAATTTTCACAGTCATCGATTTTTTCTTTGTAAAGTTTGATAAGTTTTCAATTACAGTTTACACTTATCGATACGCATGAAAAAAGTATGATTATCAAAAGAATTTCACAGTCATCGATAGGCTTTAAGGTAGTTCGATAAGTTTCGATAAGTGTAAGTTTTCAGATATTTCTATAAGTTTAAGTACAATTCAATTAACGTTATGCTTGAAAAGAGTTAAGTAAATAGAAGTTCACAGTTATCGATACATTTTATGACATTAACAAAATGCCGAAGTGCTGCACAATTATCAATATCAGTTAGAAAATTAGACAAGTAGCACAGGATTGGATCTAGGATTACTCGATAAGTTCACTTATCGATATGCATGGGAAAGTTCGATAATTTGAGGAATTCCATTTATCGATTTTTTTAGTATAGTTCAATAAGTCCCATTGCTAGACTAGTATTGAAATGCTCGAAAAGAGTTTAATTATTATAACAATTTCACAGTTATCGATATGTTTTATGTTATTTCGTTAAGCCGAATCGCTGCACAATTATCAATATCAGTTCGAAAATTAGACAAGTAGCACAGCTATCGAAATGTTTTAGGATTTCTCGATAAGTACACTTATCGATATGCATGGGAAAAGATCGATAATCAGAGGAATTCCATTTATCGATTTTTTATGTTATTTTGATAAGTGTAAGTGTTACACAATAATCAGTATGCTTGAGAACTGTTTAAAAATTATACAAATATCGATATGCTTTGCAAGAGTTTGATAATAAAGAGTGTTGCACAACTATCGATATGTTTTGGTTGGCTCGATAAATCAAGGTGCTTCACAATTATCAATACGCTTGCTTGCTGATCAGTTATCGATCAATTTGTATATTAAACAGCCCACAGAATAGGTAGTTTAAGTATACCCATGTCTTACTTTTCAAGCAACTTGCATTCACTTACTTACTTACTGACAAACTGCTTGAGCAACCCACGCAGTTGATAGTAATGGCCACATACATTTCTGGGCATCCTTCATCCTTTCGCATTGATTGTCATAAAATGACGTGTGCTTTAAATGCATTAAGGCATGTGGCATTAAGTACAGTTGCCACACGGATGATGCGAGAGGTGAGTAAGTGGGAATGTGGAAGTGAGGGCGAAAGGGGAGATAAAAGTGGGGGCAGGCAGGTGGCAAAATGAGGTAGCATGAGAAAATTCGGGACAATTTTCGTAATTTCGTAATTCTGTGGCGTGTTCGAATGTAAAACACGCATTAATGTGGCCAATGTGTGTGCTGGCATTTTCAATGCACACCAATACACACACCACACACGCACACACACATACAGGCACACACGCTCAACAATTTTCAATTAAAAAAAAAAAAAAAGAAAATGAAAATATAAAAGAAAATTATCTCGAAATGACACAAACAGACGAGGCGACCAGGCAAAAGATGCAACGTCGTTGTCGCCTGACATCCGGGCGCTAACACAGACACACACGCACGCACACATACTCAGAGAGAGAGGGGAAGAGAGAGAGAGAGAGAGAGGAGCACCCACTTTGACTGTCAGAAATCTGCACTTCCGCTTTTGTCACTGCACCGCGCATTGTGGCGGAAACGCTGTGGTAAATGCATTTACATGCCCACCCCTCTCTCTCTCTCTCTCTCTCTCGCTGCACACTACTCTCCACCTTACCCAGCTGACTCTTCTACCCCTACTGCAGCTACTTCTGCATGTCTATCTCCATTTCTCCCTCCCCCTTGTTGCTTGTTGCTGCGTGTCGATGTATGCTCGTCCAACTATAATGAATATTCATATGATTAAGGGATTTACATTGTAATTGAATTATTTAAATGCGCTTCTTTTCCCGCCACCTGACGCCCCCCTTCTCGACAAGCCTCTGCCACATACAACTCGTACTTCTGAAATTATAGGAAATTCAATTATGTGGATCGTATTACAGCTTTACACGTTTCATAAAGTGACAACTTTTTATACCAATTGAAACTGTACGAAATGCAAATGGAATGAGGTGGAGCAAATGAAGGAAATTTAAAGAGAGGGAAGCAAATTATCTTCAGCTTGAGTTCATGACAAGAGATCAGGAAGATAATGAAGAAGGACTTGAAGCAGAAAGACAAATAATGAGAAATGAGATAGAGGAAATGTTAGAGAAAGATTAACTATAGATTGACTTCCCAAAGGAGATATTGAGTGAGTAGGGAAATAAACAAGAAGATGACCTTTTTCAGAGAGATCTCACTAGAAAAAGCATGCGGATCAGTCGAGCTCCCGCGACAGTTTAAAACCCTGTGTCAGTCTCCTTAATAAAGTAGTTTAAAAGTGATTATAACTTCATATATAAATACAATCACTTACATGTATCGC
The DNA here is from genome assembly GCA_035042075.1 of Drosophila macrospina. NCBI lineage: Eukaryota > Metazoa > Arthropoda > Insecta > Diptera > Drosophilidae > Drosophila > Drosophila macrospina. The sequence goes on along the minus strand of JAWNLW010000467.1, from coordinate 3,528,625 downwards.
TGATACTCGCTATCTCGCTTGCACACTTGTGCTAATCGCAAAGCGCAAAGTGCAAGCGATTCTCGGAAAAAACTTATTTTCTCTATAACTTACTTATTTATGGATAGATCTTTGTGAAACTTTCAGGATAATTGCAGAATGACATTATTTAAGCTTCTGGAAAGTTCGGAATATCTACAACGAAAATTATAGGGTATAATTATACTTTTAAATTTTGGGAGGAGGTGAGGATGGTATCTAAAATTGCAAATAACCTTATTTATGGAAATATATTTGTGAAACTTTCAGGATAATTGCAGAATAACATTTTTCAAACTTCTGGAAAGTTCGGAATATCTACACGGAAAATTATAGGATATAATTATATTTTTGGATTTTGGGAGAAATGGGGGATGGTGTCTAATATTGCAAATAACCTTATTTACGAAAAGATCTTTATGATACATTCAGGATAATTGCAGTATGTCATTATTATATATATAATTATATTTTTGGATCTATAAAGATTATATTTAGATTGAGATCATAAAAAGAAATGAGTAATGAGAAAGAAGGGGAAGGATAAGAAAAGTAATTGGAATAATTAAATATGAAGCAGAATAAAGGAAGAGGTGAAAAATAGTTGCAGCTTGAAATGAAAGAATGGCGAAAAAGTTAGGAAAAGGGGAAATTAACAACAGACGGGAGTTTCTAGCTTAAGTTAAATGAGAACTTCAAGAAAAATAAGATATCTAAATTAAAGCATATTTAATACACAAAGCATTTCTGCTTCTTGAAGAGAATTTAGTAAGCAGAAGAAGAAGATTAGTATTAGGAAGGACTCCTTTTGTTTCCTGCTCAATTTGCTTTGCTTTTCAGAGGAAACTTTTCCTATTCCTAAGCAACAGCTTACTCTTACTTTAGCTTAGGTTGAAAGAAAGGAAACGAATTCTAAAAGAAGCTCACAATTTTCTAACTAATAGATAAGGCAAATACTAACAGGATTGTATGTAATTAATCAATGAATTATAAGGAAGGATTCCTTCTGCTTCCTGCTCAATTTGCTTTGCTTTCAGAGGAAACTTTTCCTATTCCTAAGCAACAGCTTACTCTTACTTTAGCTTAGGTTGAAAGAAAGGAAACGAATTCTAAAAGAAGCTCACAATTCTCTGGAAGAGATTTAAGATTGCTCAAACTAATAGAAGAGGAAAATACTAACAGGATTGTATGTAATTAATCAATGAATGAATTGTGATTAATGAGCAGCCTGCAATCCACATAGACTGCTTCATCAGGCTTTGAATAAAAGCCTCGATATTTCTCGATATACAACGCTTCGGCGTGAGTCTAAAATAAATGTGAAAGGCCACAGTTCAAGGTATTTTTAACTACAGAACACACTATTGATTAAAGTATGCGCAAAAGAGTGGCAGCGCGGTGGCAAAGTGTCATGGATCAAGGACATTCGGGTATGTGATGCATTGTGCACAGTTGCATTAGTTGAAACAACACAATCAATCTACCTATCAAATTCTTAACCACACACCACTGTCAGCTCATTTCAATGCTCATCATTTCACTGTGGGAAAACATGGAAAATCGGGAGGACAAGTTACCGTTCGATTGTCCATTTGTTGACCCACTTTTATTGGGAGGTGACAAATGTAAATTTTCGGGACATTTTCATAGAGCGAAAGAACCGAGAGCGAGACAGAGAGCGAGATAGACCTGTGGACCGAGTGCAAATCAAGTGTTTTCCCCCTTTCCTTTGCTTTCCACTCATTTCGTTGCCATGCTGTGACTCTATAGCTCCTTCAATCCCACATTGAGTATGCATTGCTTTGATTTGTTTGTAATTGAAAAGCGTTGGCTAATTGACTGGCCGAGTGACAGGGCCTGACAAGCACGTGAAAATACTTTCGCCCTCGTTCCACAATGGCCCAGTCAACGAAATTGTCTTGCCCTGACACATTTAAAGAGCCCACACACACACACACACACACACACACACACACACACACGCCTACCACTCACAGTACAGCCGAAGAGCCAGCGGAAAGACAGCGAAGTGAATGAGAAAATAAAAAATAATAAAAACTATGGGAAATGGAAGCGAGAACTAAAAATCGAAGGCGAGCGTAAAAACAAGCGAGTAAAACGATGCAAACCAAAAACTCGAATCTCAATCCGCAAGGGTGAATACTCCTTAATACCCTGTAAATGTGGTAAGCAGTCAAATGGGTGTGCCTTAGCGGTCGTCTATTGAAAGTTGTTGCTTCAAGTGGCAAAAATGATTTAGGTATTTATTTTAATTGTATTTAAAATAATAGAATAATATTTTATTTGTATTTAAAATAATCTAAATAAACTAGAAAAAGGAACTTTAACTTATTCACATAACAAGCAAGTTCAATAGTTCATTGAGTTCAATTAATTAAACACAAATATTTCAAATATTTCTCACCTATTTTTCAGCTCAAACTGAAAAAGACAAGAAATATCAAATATTTTTTAAAATTTCTGCTAAATTTTATTTAAATTAAATAAATAGCAGAAGTTCCGAAGAATTAGAAAAGCGAAGCAGTTTTTCAATTTTAAAAAAGTTTTCTTAATCTCTCTGTGCAGGGTATATACAGGTTGTGCATATTAAGTAGAAGTTTACTTCAAATTTCAAATAATATAAGAAATATAAGAAATTTTTCCTTATTTATAGCATAGAGTATAAAAAAGGCGAAACAACTTCTCCAGTTGAGTAAAATGCTTCAAATACTGTATGCAGGATATCTGTTAGTCGTTCCCTTTACTGCACTCTCTCGCTCGCATTTCCTGCTGACTTTTTTTCATTGTGTTGGCATTTTGTTTTGGCTTTTTGGCTGACTGTAAATTTCTTCTTTGCTGCTTCTATTTTTTTTTTGATTTTTTTTTTGTTCCGTCCGCCAACCCACGATGGGTTGTTGAGAAAGGAGGCAACTCTGGCAGCTGGCAAGAATTGAGTGGATTTTTTTTGGGGGGCCTTTTGCCAGTTGCCAAAAGCTGCCAAAGCATTTCAGCGCCACATCACAGCTGATAGACGATATATACTTCCATATACGATTGCCACCTCCCTTCACTCTTCACTCACACTCCCCCTCTACCACCTACCACTTGCCCTTCCCCTTTTGCACACTCTTAGCCCTGACTCTTGTCCAGCTGCGCTTTATTGAGTCGAGTCTGCAGTGCTGCAGGCGTTAAGTGTGTGAAATTCAGTTAGCTTCAGATTTTGGCCTGTCTCTTCATCTCCCTCTCTCTTCTTTCACATTCTTTCTCGCTCTCACTCTTTCGGCTTCTGTCTTTCGCATTTCGTGTCGAGTTCAGCAACGATTTACTCTAATGGCATTTGCTCTTAACGAGACAGTTATTGACAGGTTTCCCCCTTCTTTTTCATTTTCCCCATTTCAAATTTCCAGCAAATAGCCAAAGCTTTTCAAACATCAGTTAGCCATTTCACCCAATTGCAACTGCAACTGACTCATGACTCACAAATCCGCTTAATTAAGCCTAACCAATTGATTAGATTGCACTCCAAGCTGACCAAAGAGTTGAAAACTAGAATTCGTATTAGACAAAAGCAGCTGCTCTACTACTATTAAGCTGAACTGAGACTCAAATTGAGTCTGCGAACTCAACTGATTGTTCCACAACTCAAGTCTTAATAGGCTCTGGAACATATAGAGCCTTTTAAGCTTATCATAGTTTTTATAACTTTCCTTGCAGCTTCACAATAATTTATATATCATTGTAAACAATGGAAGAGTTTATAACTGCTTTTCTACACCTCACTTCAAAGCGATGCTTTTAGATTAATTATATATATTTTTATTACATTATACAACTTGTCATATCACCTCAATGGAAGCCATAACTTCCGACAAAAGCTGCTCTTCTTTTAGTCTACGCTACAATAGTTTATTTATTATGTATTTTTAAATATAAATCTATAAGTAAGTTTATTGTAACATACTTTTCCACTCACCTTAGTTATCATAACTTCTCATATAGTTCACAAAATCCTTTTGCATTTCTGCAGAAAATGAAGAACATTATTAAGAGCTGCTCTTCTTTTACTATTATATTTTAGATGAAGTGATTTTATGATAATAATAATAATATATAATAATAATATATTATTTATATATATATATATATATATAATATATCCCTAAGTAAAGAGCTTGCTATCACTTTCCTCGGATGTTGTCAAGAAACTCCTCTATCCCTCGACACAGCATAAAACCTGTTAATATTATGAAAAGTTTGAAATATTTTCCCCACAGAACATAAGTTAAAGACAATGTAGACTGTATTCAAGTATTTAAATGAAATGACGGGCAGAAGGGCAAACTTTAAGCAAATATCAATCATGCAACTTGAAAGACTCATTGATTTATTTCCACGACTTTACTTGCACTCGGGACTTCCAAATCTTTTAGTTTCAGTTCTTTTCTAACGTCTTACGACCTTCTTCCACGACTCTCTCTTTCCCTCTCTCTCTCTCTCTCTCTCTCTTCTCGCTCTCTTTCTCTCTCTCTCTCCCTCTCTCTCTCTTTCTCGCTCTCTTTCTCTCTCTCTCTTTCTCTCTCTCTCTTCTCTCTCTCTCTCTCTCTCTCTCTCTTTCTCGCTCTCTTTCTCTCTCTCTCTTTCTCTCTCTCTCTCTCTTTCTCGCTCTCTTTCTCTCTCTCTCTATCTCTCTCTCTCTATCTCTCTCTCTCTATCTCTCTCTTTCTCGCTCTCTTTCTCTCTATCTCTCTTTTTCTCTCTCTCTCTCTCTCTCCCTCTCTCTCTCTTTCTCTCACTCTCTTTCTCTCTCTCTCTCTCTCTCTCTCGCTCTCTCTCTCTCTCTCTCTCTCTCTCTTGAAAAACCTCTCATTATTATCTCTCAATAAGGCCACCTGGTTGTAAATCTGCTTCTTCTTGTTTGGCGTTACCACTTAGTTGCAATGCTATTCAACGTGACATGTATTTGCAAATTTGTTACAATGAAATGCATATTGTGTTAAATAAGTTCATTAATATTCTGTTCTTTAGTTATAGATCAGTATAGGTCAAAGATTTCCCGCTCTTTTTACCTAATAACTTTCTCCTGTTGCCTCAACTCACTTTAATAATTATTTGCTTTTACTGTCATTTGTAAAGAAGTAAACATTTCAATGACTTTATCTCTTCCAAAGAAACCATCTCTCTTACAGACTTAATAATCAGAGTTTATGCTCTGATTTGACACTCAAATGTTGAGCTCCTCAGACATTTGAACTAAACAAAGAAAGATAGACTCTACTGTTGGAAAGACTTTCCTTCTGTCTTCTGCTTGTTTACTCTACTGCAGAAGCGTTGTTCTATTGTCACCATAAAAGTACAATTGAAAGTATTTCTAGGTCTGTTTAAAGAGACAATATGGTATTTCTGTAATTGAAGAGCAACACTTCTTTATGGCTATCTAATGTCTACACAAGACCAGGAAATTCTTCTTAAGAAAAGAGAAGTATAAAGGGTAAAAATAAAGCAACTTTGTTCATCAATTTTGCTACTCAACTCTGCTCTACACAACTATGCTCTACTCATCTCTGCTCTACACAACTCTACTCTACTCAACTCTGCTTTGCTCAACTCTGGTCTACTCAACTTTGCTTTCCTCTTCCAGTCGAGTCTACATCGTTTCTGTAGATCGTCTACCCCTTGAATCCCGCTTGTCAAACACTCTAACGCATCAGCTTTGCTTAATACTTTTCTAAATATTTACTGCAAATAAAATTGCATTAGAATGCAAATGAAATCATGAATTAAACTATTCCGCATCACATGGCGTATGCGTAATTATTATTAATGTTTGTAAGTAATTGAAATGTGCAATTGCAATTGTTGGCTACTTAAGCAGCTTTCGTTAAGACTGTTGCTGTAATAGCTCAACGACTAATCAACAAAGGGAATGAGCAGCATAAAAGCAGAAAGAGATAGAGAAAGAGATAGAGAGAGAGATAGAGATAGAGAGAGAGAGAGAGAGCTAGAGAGATAGGGAGATAAAAGCAGACAGAGCAGAGAGACAAATGGTAAAGTGTTCAAATTAAGTATCACAATGTGGCTGTAGGTTAAGTGGGGTGGGGAAAACATTTGACGGCTGACAGACAAACAGACGGATAAACAGAGGAGCAGAGAGGAGGACAGAGAGCAGGACAGAGAGCAGGACAAAGAGAAGGACAGAGAGCAGGAAGAGAGCAGGACAGACAGTTGGACAGCAGCTGTTTTGTCGTTTGTTTTAGCTCAGTTACTAATGTAATTGAAATAATTTCATTTTGACATCAAGCGCCTAAACGAGATACTGAGTTACGAGATACGCTTATTTATGAGACGAGACAACAATCAACAACAACAACAGAAACAACAACAACAGGAAAAACAAAGCAAATGCAGTCAGCGCCCCAAAGGCACACAACAATAGCAACAACAGATGAGCAAAGCTCTTCTCTGTGGAGAATTCTCATTGAGTGCATACCCTGTCCTTGGGTATTTTATTAGGTCTCTTGACTGCGCAGTCTGAAGCAGATTTCTCAGTTAGTTTAAGAATATTTTAAAGACTTAAAAGATATTATGGAGATAATTTGATAACACTTTTAAGATGACTTTAAATAAATGTTAAACAAAGTTTCTCGATACTCTAAGTATTACTTATTTATTTATTTAACGTCGGCTAACACTAACAGCAGTCGACCCAAGTATAAAATCAAACTTTTATGATAATTAAATTAAAAATAATTACAAATGAAATTTGAGTGTAAAAAATGAGTTTAAAATTTAAGTTTAAAATAAAGATTAATTTAAGTTTACATTTAAATTTAAATTAAAAATTTCATATGTAAATCAAATGATATAGTGATTGTATAATTAGCAATAATTTGGCGTTACTTTGCGCGTCTAAAGCAACTGAATTCACAGTAGATACTTAAAGAGAATCTAAAAAACCAAAAGGAGATTTATAGGAAAAAACTGGTGAAACTTTCAAGATATTTTAAAAGTGAATTTAAATAGGGTAATTTGAGACTTTAGCGATAATTAAATAAACAAAGATTACGCAAACAGTTTGCTGATAACTTATTGAATGTTTTGTAAAGCAAAAGAACTGAAAAAATAATTTTATTAATATCAGATTTGTTGGAAAATAAAATAGAAAAGTATGAGCTAATAATTTCAATACTTAATAATTCTTATAATCATTTAAAAATGAGTTGTTAATAATTTAGCTGAATACATTTCAACATTTCAATCAAATATTAGAAGATACTTTTATAAAGTTTTAAATACATAATTTATACAAAAAGAAGTAGTAGACAAAAGCTAAGCGAATTCGAAGCAAAACTTGATAATACTTTAAGGATACTTAGACTTTTGTTAAAATTCTACAAGAAAGTTTGCACAATACTTTAGAAAAGAGTTTAGAGACCTTAGTGTGGCGCTACTTTTGCTATTATTTGAGCGTTCAATCAAAGTTTGAGTATAATCAACAAGAGAGAGAGTAGACAATACTTTAGATAGGAGTCGACTCACAGTTTGACAAGAGTTTGTTAATCATTTTATATTAAGTTTTAAACAGTTTAATATATTTTTAGTGAACAATTTATTATTTTTTAAGTTTTAAACAGTTTAATATATTTTTAGTGAACAATTTAAACATCTTAATCAATCAATCATAATTTTAAATGATATACAAATGAGTTTCTTACGAGAGAGAGAGAGAGAGGACCTGTTTAAGCTAAACGTTGTGTTAGCAGTAACTTAACAATACTAACTACAAATTGACGCTATTTTCAAATAAATATAAATATAAATAAAGCAAATTGACGCTATTTTCAAATAAATATAAATATAAATAAAGCAGAAAGTTGACAGATATTTTAACGATAGTTAAGCGATACTTTAGTCAAGTGTTAAGAGACAGTTTTGAAATACTTTCGAAATGAGTTAAACTATGTTTTCAAAAAGAGTTGAGTAAGACATATGCATAGCTAACAGAATTAGTTTTAATAGCTTAATAATTAGACGATATTTGCTAGAGCCGATAGTAGTCAACTGCTCGATAGTCCGACGATAGTTTTATGACAAAAACTAAATCACGCTTAGAGAGACTTATGCTGTAAAGAGAGCTAGTTTAATCATACTTAATGTAGTTATATGTTTATAAAATGTATATGCTACCCTTTTTTAACTGCTTGCCGTCTACAGGGTATACAAATTTTGAGCTAAACTAACTAAAGCTGACATTTTGTCAGACGTTGGCGTCGCACAACTTGTGAAAATGTTGCCTACAATTCTATTTGCCAATGTGTGGATGAGTGTGCGTGCGTGCGGGTGTGTGTGTGTGCGTGGGTGTGTGTATTTGTTTGTTTGCATGTGTGTGGAAAAACCGTAAACAAGAGCAGCAACAACAACGACAATGACCAAGGACTGATGTCTAACCATGAAGCCGGCGACCGAGCGGGTAAACCGCATGCCAAAAACGGAAGTGGCATTGTTAAGCGGTTTATATGTGTATGTATCTATGTATGTGTGTGTGTGTGTGTGTGTCTATGTGTGTGTGTGTGTGTGTGTGTGTATGTGTGTGATGCACAGCCTCTGCCTACGTTTTGTCTATACATTCGCCTCGTCTGTCTATTTGTTGTTGTTTTGTGCGTTTGCATGCTAAGCACGTATTTCCGGCATAGTTTTTGCATTCGTCTGCTGACCCCTCGCATACACCACCACCCCTTCACCACTCCCCTGGGTTGCCACTATTTAACCCCTGCTCAATTCTTCAGCTTCAGTTGCAGTTTCGTTTCAAAACATTTGGATTTTAGTTTAGTGGTTTTAACTTGTGCTATAAATCGCACACTGGCAAAGCATATTTCTGATAGATGCTCTCAACTAACTCACTCTTTATTATCTCTCCATCTCTTTCTCTCACTCTCTCTCTCTCTCTCTCTCTCCATCTCTCTCTCTCTCTCGCACTCATTCGCTGCTGCTCTGATCAACTCTCTGCATCATTTAAGCACGTTAGCCTTATGGCTTCCGCCTTGTCATGTTTTCTGACAACAATTGGCCAAATTGGTTTATTGTTAAGGCCAACTTTCTCTTGTGCTTCGTCACAGGCAGCCGCTTTCAAATATGAACTGTCGATCAACCCTCGTTATGTCACTCCTCTCTCTTGCTCTTTTATAACTTTAATTGTTGCAAAATCTTGTAGTATAATCAGAAAATTTGCAGAATAGGTAGGTGTTCTACTTGACTATGGACTCAGTTCTAGAAACTTTGTTATAGAATTATCTAATCCTCAATTTTTTATTGTCACCATATAGAAGTATTAAGCTTTAAACATTTCAGCTTAAGCATCATAGAAATGCTTACCAAATTATCAATGAATTGATTGCATTATCAGATTATTGGAATACATTTTTAAATATATTAATCGATTTTAATTCTTATATTTTAAGCATTACACATTATTTATTAATAATTTGTAGCATTCTCCAAATATTTGCAAGCCCAAAACGTAGCTCAAATATAAAGATATTGCAAATTGTTTACAGCATTAAAATAACTAACAACAAGTATTTCAATTTCGCCTAGTAGTAAAGGCAACAGTCGAGCGAGCCGGACTATAAGAGACCCTGTAAGACAATTATTATCCAAAATATACTTGAACTGCTTGAGTTGCACAAAATTTTGGTGTGTTTAATGTTGAATCAATCAACGCTTTTTTGATTTCCCCAGATTTTAAATTTTAAATTTAAATTTAAATTAATTTTATTTTAAACTTAATTTTAAACTCATTTTTACACTTAAATTTCATTTGTAATTATTTTTAATTTAATTATCTTCAGAGTTTGATTTTTACTTGGGTCGACTGCTGATAGTCGACGTTAAATAAATAAATAAATTAAATAAATCAATTAAATAAATAAATAAACTCTTAGTAGTCTTATAGTAGTCTCTGCGAACAAGTTGTTTGTCCTAAACGCAGCCTGTCTGATCCGACAGACAAACATGGCTATAACGACTCGACTGTTGTTGCTGATAAGCAATATGTAAACATGATGGGATGTCTATTGCGCATCTGTCTTTCCACAAAACTTAAAGTTCCCTTTTGTAGCTTAAGTACAGGGTCTAAAAATGAATTTAAAAATTATTACAACTACGAGCGAAATTTCTAGTCAAAGTCTTGCATTTTTCTTAATCAAATATAAATCACATTTAGCATGCAACTTTAAAGATAAACTACAATATTATAGTACTCTATATTTGAGCTTTCAGCTTGCCAGATAGTTGGCAAACAGGCAACGAATAAAATTCATTTTCAAAGCCATAAAATTGGTGCCATCAAAATGTCATTTGGTTAACGTTTCCTGGACCATTGGCAAACAATGGGGAACAATCGTTATACGATTTCCATTGAAATAGAAATAGAAATAGAAATAGCGAATTTTTGATAATAATTCGTATTCGATGCTGTCAGTGTTGTCTAATTGACATTTTCTGTGCTCGCTGCCAGCGGATTGAAAGTCAAGCTCGACTAAAATTTGGGTCGTGGGCGTGACGTCAACGTGATGCCTTGACAGCCTGTTCATTTATTCATTTAACCCAAAAAAAAAACAACATATATATATATATACAGAAAAAAAAGACTACGTATAGAGGAGACTCATACAGCTTGCGGAGGAGAGGGTTGCTGCAAAAGTTTTGTGCAGCGCAAAAAGTTTCATAGTTGTTGTTGTTGTTTTACCTGAGTGATTGAAACTTGTGTGGGGGAATTGTTTGATTTGTATTTTGTTGGTTACTTTTCTGCCTAAAAAGAAAGCAGCACTTTTGAGGTTATAAATCTTAAATGCAATTTGCTTATTTCACAACACTGGCAGAACTTTTTTTTTGCTGTATATGGCAGCGTTTCAAGCCGCTTTCTGAGTTGCTATGCCCCTTTTGCATTATGAGATATGCCCAAAATTATGTGTCTAATGACTCTATAATTTAAGCTTTACAACTTTTACGAGCACTCTAAAAGTGCCGCAATGAACTTGAGTGTGGCAACGACTGGAGAGAGAGAGAGAGAGAGAGTGCGAGCGAGAGAGAGGCAGCTAGAAAAGTTGTAAACACGAAGCTAAAGCAAAGGCAAACAGCTGCTAACCGCAAATGCCACAGACTAACCTGCTAACACCCTTTAGCATACCTCTAAGCCTTAGCTAGCTATTCGCTGCTGCTGCTCCCCCTCCAACTTCCCCTCTATTTACCACCTTTGCCAGCAACTATTGTAGTGTCTTTGACCGACACCGCAAACACAACACATACATTTTTAGCAATTACGAAAATGCAAAGTGTTTTTCAGTTGTCTGTCTCCATGTGAGGGAGTAGATAGAGATAGAGATAGATAGAGCAAGCTGTGTGTGTGTGTGTGTGTGTATTTTAAATAAATATAAATAAAATATATGACATTTCACAAAGCTTGACGCACACTTAAAGCCAAGTTAGCTCTGACCTTGAGGCAGCTCTGCTTTGCTTTCTCTAGCTCGCTCTCTCTCTCGCTTTCTCACTCACGCTCTCTTTCTCTCTCTCTCTCTCTGGCTGTCCATAATTGAGTGCACATTGTGGCCACTTGTCTCTCACTCTCTCCCTCTCCCTCCTCTCTCTCTCTCTCCCCTCTAAATGCAGCACTGTGGGGCAGCTGCTCTTGCCACATCTTTGTGGCATGCCATGGCGCAAATTTTAAGTACTACTCCCCTCCCCACCTCCTCTCTCTCTCTCTTCGCAGTTTCTACCATTTATCCAGTGCCGCCCCCCTGCTGCCGTGTGCCAAGCCATAAGTCAGTGTCAGCCTCAGCTTTCGCGCATTGCGGCTGTCGATAATGAGACACGATTTGAATTCTCAATAGATCTCAGCTGGCATTCCAATTGGAACTGCAATTCCCAATTAGTGAGCCCGGAATGCAATTGCGACGCGCGGCAGGAATGAGTTGAATTGAAACAAAGCCAGTGTTGCATAACAGAATATGTTGAGGTTATGTGTAATGCATGTTTATGTTAAGTGAAATTTGGTTATGTTCGGCTCTGTTATTGTTTACAGCAATGTTAGCTTCTGTTATGTTAGTTCGCTGTGTCTTCTCTCCGTTGCAACTTATCATAATAATAACATTAGTTTTAGTTGAAAACATATTCAGTTACGTTCTGCTACTGATAGTTATGTTATTTAAAGCTTAGTTGCTCAATGTCTTACTAGATAAAACTTACTAGGTAAAACTTACTAGGTAAAACTTACTAGGTAAAACTTGTTAGCGAAAAGAAGCTAATGTGAAGCGAGGTTATAGTTAGTTATATTATATGAAATATTATATGATATATTATATTATATAATAAATTAAATTAGATTTGTTTGTTTATTTGTTTATTTACTTATTTATTTATTTATTTATTTATTTATTTATTTATTTATTTATTTATTTATTTATTTATTTATTTATTTATTTATTTATTTATTTATTTATTTATTTATTTATTTATTTATTTATTTATTTATTTATTTATTTATTTATTTATTTATTTATTTATTTATTTATTTATTTATTTATTTATTTATTTATTTATTTACTTTTTATTTATTTATTTATTTATTTATTTATTTATTTATTTATTTATTTATTTATTTATTTATTTATTTATTTATTTATTTATTTATTTATTTATTTATTTATTGATTTATTTATTTATTTATTTATTTATTTATTTATTTATTTATTTATTTATTTATTTATTTATTTATTTATTTATTTATTTATTGATTTATTTATTTATTTATTTATTTATTTATTTATTTATTTATTTATTTATTTATTTATTTATTTATTTATTTATTTATTTATTTATTTATTTATTTCTTTATTTATTTATTTATTTCTATATTTACTTATTTATAATTTGTTAAAGTGAGGTTAGGTTATGCAATAAATGAGGTTATGTTTACGTAACTGCATTACTCAGCAACATTAAAGCTTTACTCGGCTTACATTGCTTTGATTGCTATACATTTCAGATAAAACAAGAGTCAAATATCCATGGCAAATTGCCAGACAGTATAAGATAGCGTTATTATAATTCTCAACTGGCTTAAGCGTGCAATTTGCTGTTTGCTGGGGATTATTACCGCTTATGACAATGAGAATTCCAATCAAGAGACTTGACTCGCAGTTGAGCTGAGCTTGTCTGACTTAATGTTGTTCTTGTTGCTCTTGTTGTTGCTCTTGTTGTTGTTGTTGTTGCTGTTGTTGTTGTTGTTGCTGTTAATGCTGTTGTTGTTCCATGCTGTGACCTTGTCTGGCAGCAACTTATTGACCCGTGTGGCGCCTCAAAAAGTATGCAATACAAATTGCCGCAGGTCGGTCAATAATGCGAGCAATAATAACCTCGATTTGTCAGACAGATGTCAATAAACCGCTTAGGCCTCTGCCACGCCCATAAGGCAAAGCATACATCTAACGCCCACATGCGACACGGTGTAATAATTTCATGCGGCACCGTGACACCAAAACTTTGTGGCACACACACACACACACACACATGGACACTTAAAACTGAATTCGTGTAGCACGTAAAAGGCCTTAAAATGAAGGTGTGCATAACTAAATAAATTCTATCAACAACAGCAGCTACCGTGGTATAAACTGAGGGGAAGAGAGCGCAGCACAGAGGGGAATGGCGGGGTACAGCGGGGTACTGAGGGAAACTTCAGCATTGGCGACTTCAACGTTGTCCTACATGTGAAGCAGACGATGTCGGACTCATTCCAACCAGACGATGGTTACGACTCCTCACCGTCCCCATGCCTTTGTCTAAACCCAACTTCCCCTCCCTGCCCTGCCCTTCCCTTCTAGTCCCTCGGCTAGACAGAGAGAAGCTAAAAGAACTGGGCGTTGTTTTTGTAGGCGTGTGCTTTATGTGTGTATGTGAGTGTGCTTAAGTGTGAGTGTGTCGCAATCTACTTGAACCAACAAAAATAAAACCTTGCTATGCATGATTATAGTTGCTGTCTGCCAGACTTGAGAATACCCTGTTCAACATAGAAAATGTTTAAGCTGCGCCTTTCTTTAGATTCTCAATATTTAATTATGTGTTTTTTTTTTATTCATGTTTTTATTTTTATCTCTCTCTCTTTATTAGTACTTTAATTCTAAGTTTTTTTTATTTTCTCTTTCAAAAGATATTTCTTTATTTTGAGCAGACTAAATCAACTTGTGATATTTCTCAAAATTTGTAATTTTAAACGTATTATTGTGAAATCTTAATACTTTAACTACATTTTTGCTTCGAAATGTACTTCAAACTATGCTTATAAAATTTGTGAAAATACTCGCTTAATTAATTAAATTATTACTTATTAATTTATGCCTTTCTCGCTGCACTTTCGCCTCACCATCTCGCCTAGTTTATTGAGCAATGTTTTGCTTTGGCAAATTTCTTACTAAATTTCATTAATTTAATTATATTATATTTTTCTTCTATTATTAAATTGTCTTGAAATTTTTAGGAAATTTAAAATTTCTCTTAAAATAAAAAAGTGGTTTCACTATTATTTTGTATAGAGAATTTTTATTAATTTACAAATTCTTAGACCAAAAATATTTCTTTTATTCAAGTGTTTTAAAATTTTGTGTAATATTTTAATATGTTTATCTGAAGAAATATACTTCCATAGCCTTCGCTAAAATATTTGGTAAATGTTCAATAAAATGTTAATACTTTTAAATCTTTTAATACATTAATTTGAGAAATGTAAATATATAAATATTTACTTCCTTAAGCAAATTTTTATCAAATTTTCTATCTTATTTCAAATGTTATACAAAACTGTAATATTTAATAATTCGAATTTCCAATTACTATTATTATTTGCATTAATATTATTATTATCAATCATATTAAAAGAAAAATTTTCCCCCCTTTACCAAAAGTACAAAATAAAATGATCAATCTTATTATTATGTTTATATATATTTATTATTTATATTATAATTACTATTATTATTATTATTATTATTATTATTATTATTATTATTATTATTACTATTTTTATTATTATTATTAATATTATTATTATTTATATTCTTATTCTTGTTAATATTGTTATTATTGTATATTCCTATTATTATTATTATTATTATTAATTTTTGTAGACTTTTCTACAAACTTTAACTTATAGATTCCCTTAGCTTCCGTCTAGTTCCCGTCTAGAACTCTTCACAATTCCATTAAGGAAACCATTTTCACACAGCAATTCACAATGAATTGTTGAATTACAACAACAATTCCCCAACCCCTTCGGTGATTTTTGTAAAAGTCCTAAAACTCTGTTAATAAAACAATCGGGGAAGTTTACTTTCTACTGTTATTAGAATTAGTACATGTTTCCATTGCATTCTATGATGCCAGTTAGCTTCTGCAATTGTTGTGTGCACATCCTTTGCTGGCCATTTAATATTTACAGGGTATTAAAAATTGTGTTAAGCGTTGATTCTTTTGTTCTTGGCATTTCCTCGCCGTCCTGTGGCTGAGCCGACGAGGAAGGAAAGTCATAAAAGGCTTTCATTTTGGCGCCTTTTGCTTTACTGGCTGGTGGCATGCATCGTCTCTAAGACACTCCACGTTTGCCACCCCCTCTCTCTCACTCTTTCCGCTGCGCCCGCCTCTCATAGTTCAGCTACAAGTCTGGTTGAAAATTTGTGCTACTTTGTCTTTTGTATGTTCACTTTTGGGCTGCTGCTCGGCAACAAAAGCCGCGTGGCAAAAGTGAAAAAAGAAAACGATGGAAAACTGCGGCTGTCTTCTAAAATATTTCCACAAAACGCAGAGAGTTTTGCAAACGCGAAGCAGCACAGACAGAAAAGCATAATAATAATAATAATAGTATAAAAAAATATATATATATAACAGAAGTACTTAATAAAACAAAGACACAACGTGGGCGGCGACTTCAGTTTCAGTTACAGCTTCAGCTTCAGCTTCAGATTTCGCTTTTGCATATGCAAAAGACTTTGTCGTCGTCTGTTTTAGCTGCTGCTACTACTGCTACTGCTGCTGCTGCTTCTTGCCCATTCAGTGTTGGCAAACGACAAAGTGTGGTTATGTTGACAACGAGAAACCGCAGCGTCGCGACGTTGCAAATATGCAAATTGCATGAATCTGTTTTTGCTGTTGCCGCATTTTCATTCGCATTTTTGTTGTGCCCCACCTGCGACACCTCCTCTCTCTCTCACTCTCTCTCTCTCTCTCTCTCTCTCTCTCCCTTTCTCCATTTCTTTCCCTCTCACTCTCACTCGCCCTTTGTCCTCGCTGTGTTCTCTCTGCTTTGTTTGGCTGCCAGCGAGTGTTGTTCGCGATATCAATTGAATAAGCCACAACACTGCGGCATAACGGCAACTGCAAATTACGTAACGCTAACGTTGCGTTACGTTCTTTGTTAATTACATCAACGTAAGTTTATGATTAACGATTATTGTTGCAATATAACGTGAACTGATGCCTCGTAACATAATTGAATTAAGCGAACATAATTGATAAAATTGTTTTACGTAAGCGCGTTACGTTGTGCATAACAATTAATTGCTTAATTTGTTTGTAAAGTGATGAATATTAATGTTAATTCGTAACTTATATTATGTATTAGTTAATAACGTAAGTCCAGATAGTTCTTTAATTATGTTGTTGCGTGACGTAAAGCTGTGCTACGTAATGTAATTTACTTAATGAAATTTCACAAATCTATTATTCTTGTATTACAAATGTGTTGTGTTTTTGGGTAAGTATAGGATTTACGTAACTTCCCATATGTTAACCAATGACGTAAAACCAGACAAAATCCCAACGTAACATAAATAATTGCAATGTTGTATGCTCTATTACTTTCATTACTTTCTGAAAAGTAATGCAACGCAAAGTGAAATTTCAGTCTGTCTGCTTACGTAACGAAACCAACTAATAGTGACGTAAGGTCATGTTGCGTAGCGTAAGGCAAGAAAACACAATTTTAAAAATATTTTCAGTAGCTTTAACGTGAGATAAGTTTAAGCTTATGCATAGTGCTCATGTGTAGTCCACAACGTAACGTAAGGCACATTTTGGTACGTAACTGTAGAAGTCGTAAGATTTAACTTAAGCAAAAAATTTGTGTGATTCAAAATAGCAAACCAAATATAGAGCTAAGTTAGGAAACTTTTTTGAAAGTCCTAACGTAAGTGACGCTAACGTTGATTGATATTAGCTAATTACGTAACGTAAGCGTCTGAATTCGCGATATGCTCGGCTGTCATTATAAGATATAGAAGAAGTTTAACGACTATAAATCTGCATTTTAAGCAATACATTTTGTAATACGTCAAACTATTACGTAATTACGTAAGGTTTCAATATATGTAGAGCGAACACAAGCTGCTTTATAATATATACGTCTCTTAAAGCAACTGAAATGCGACCGAGTTTACCTTGAATGCTTTGCACGGGAAATACGAACTGAAGCTCGCTTTGAAGCTGCTGCTGTTCTACTCAATATTGGGTAATTGCATTGCCATCAAGCATAAAGTTCTGTTGCTATCTTAAGCAAAGTTCAAGCAGAACTAAGCTCAAGTTAAACCGCTGCAAAGATCCAATTACTATACGTTATATGCATACTTATACACTGAACTGAAGTGTATTAAAAATAGTCTAAAACGAAAGGCAAAACATGCCAGGGAGATGAGATAGACCCTCAATCGCAGTCACAGTTGCTGCTGCACAAGCTCCCCTCGCTGACTCCTGTTCAAAGTCTATTTTCATTCCGAGAGCCAAAGCCCAAGCTATTAGCATAGTTCTTTTACACTTTTGGCCTTTGTTTCACCAGCGAGCTGTTTGCCTTGCTACCCCCTATTCACCCTCTGCATCTGCACCCCATTTCATCCACTTGCAATTGCAATGAAAGGCAAAAAGCCAAAGCCAAAGCCAAAGCCAAAGTCGACTATCGCCAGATTTGTGCTCCCTGTTGTGAGGCAACTTGTTATGCAAAATCTGCATAATACATTATGCAATTATGAACGTGACAAAAAGTCGTCGTCTTTTGCGTTTGCTGCTTCTCTGCTTCTTCTTCTCTCTCGTTCTCACTCTTTCTCTCTCTCTCTCTCTCTCTCTCTCTCTTTCATTTGACTCTCACTGACCGAACGTGGCGTATACGCAATAATTTGCTGCGACTTTGCATTCAACTAAAAGCTAAATCTAAATCCTAAGCTAAAGCAAATGTGGCACATTGTTGTGGCAACTAGATGATGTTGCACCTTGTTGTTGCTGTTGTTGTTGCTGTCGTTGTTGGGAATGCACTTTAAATTATTTCACACCATTTCACATGTTTAGTTGAAGTCGTGCCGTTCAAAATACACTCAATTAATTATAATTTATGTACGAGCAGAAGTTTCTATGTCAGCCTATAAACCAAACGCACACACACACACACACACACACACACACACACACGTACGCACAGTCATCAGCATATGTCAACCGGTAATTACCCAACACACACACGCACACACACACAAATCTCTTAACTGACTGCATTTCCATTAAGCCTAACTGCCGCGTTGGCTTTAACAGTTTCTTGACTTTTTGGTTCGAATTTCATTTATTTAATATGCATCAATTATTTAATAACTATACAAATTCTACTGCATAAGATTTAGCTTAGCCTCTCACTTGATTAAAAATAATTGCAATTGATTAAAATTCGATTAAAAATTCATTTTCTCAGTTGATTTCTGAACTGTATGCTTGCAAACGTAAAGATTTGAATATGTTGATAGACTGTTACTGTTAACATAGCTATGTTCACTTAGACTGTTACTTTTAACATATCTCTGTTAACAGACTGTTAATACGTCTACTCTCTCAGTTTTTAAGCTATATTACTGAAACTTTACATAATTGCGTCTGTAGGCTGCAGGCAATATATATGCTTGAACGGACTGAACCGGCATACTATATCATATAGCTCCCATAGGAACAATTGGTACAAAATCAAGTATTAATTGGTATGCACAACTTTGTCGCTTCTTCAGATATCTCAATCAATCTTCCAATTGGACATTTGGTATTGTTTTATTCATCCTTATCGAAATTAGTTAAACTCATGTAGCTGTCAAGCAATTCTGTGTAAATAACATTAAATAATATGCCTTTTATTTCTAAGCTTCAGTTACTTAATGTTATAGAAATATATGAAACTTTGTTTACAGACAAGGGTATTAAATCTTGGGCTTGAAGATATGAAACTTTCTTAAATGTTATTCAAATTATTAAATTTCTTTTGCGAATTAATTTATGATTCAACAAGCACCGAGTTTAATTTGAAATTCAATTAGCAGAGAATTATTTATTTAAAATATATATTTATTTGTGTAGAATATTGAAAATATTCCCCAAGTTGTCGCTTTATATATGAAACAAAATTTATAATTAATTTATCATCAATGCTTAATTCTAACTTTTTATTTAATTTCTTATATTCAAATGTGTTAACATAAGTTTTGAAATCAATATTTTATTTATATAATAGCGCTATAGCATCCAATTTGCTAAGTTTCATTAACTTTTCTATCTCGGATAATAATTTATTTTATTTTATTTTTATTTATTTATTTTAAATATATAATTAATCATATTTATTTGTTTTGAATTTTGAAAATATTCCCCAAGTTGTCGCTTTGTTTATGTAACAAAATTAATATTTAATTTATCATCAATGCTTAATTCAAACGCATTATTTAATTTCGTATATTTATATGTGTTAACATAAGTTTTGAAATCAATATTTTATTTATATAATAGTGCTATAGCGTCCAACTTTGCTAAGTTTAATTAACTTTTCTATTTCTGATAATAATAATAACAATTTATTTATTTATATTAAATATATATATATATATATATATATATATATATATTAAATTCACTAAGTTGCTTAATTAATAGTTAATCAGTTGATATATATATATGTTTCTTTTATTAAATTATATGTGCTTTAAATTCATATATTTTCTTGTCTTCTATTTTTTTACTCATTTTATTTTAATGAATTTTATTTTTGTTTATATATACACATTTTTTTAACATTTCACTTCGTTTTTATTCATTTATTTATTTTATCATGTGAGTTTGGCAGGCGTTCAGTGTTGAAAAGCGATCAATTTATTTATAATCTAATTGAATTATGAACCAAATGCCTATAAAACAATTGCTGGCAATATTAAATTAGCAATTCATTGACATTCAATTAATTTGTTTATCTTGAACAAATCAATTTTTGTTGAAATTTGTTTGTGCTACGCACACAAAATGATTAAATAACACCAAAGTGTTGATAAATTTGTTATTGTTACATTGTGGCATTAATCCAGTTGAGCAGGGGGTGGCGGACGTGGAGGCGGAGGAGAACGAGGCGAACGAGGCGAAGCATAGAAAAAAGGTCAAAGCGCAAAATGAGGAATCGAATAATCGAATGGAAGTGTTTACCCAAGTTGACCGCAAAAGCGAAAGGCAACTCTAAAATTTATTAGCGTTGCATTTTAAATTGATTGCGTTACTAATTTATGCATTTTAATTGCTAATTAATGCAACATTTACACAAGACACACGCAACACAGACACACACACACACACACATACACAGGTCATGCTGGATTTATAATTAGCGGTCAAATTTACGGTTTTTATGCGTTTGTCAACACTGGCTGGCTTTAAAGCAGAGCTCGCATGCCATGCAATTTGCATAAGCAAATACGAAATAGCCAGTAGCCAGTAGACAGCTGTAGGGGACATAGGGGGTGGAGGGGAGAGGGGAGCGGTTGGCAGCAGTCACAAAGGGCAGTTAATTTTAATGCGAGGAGCACAAAGGCTTCCCCTTCTGCTGCCGCTCGCTCGTCTCTTTAGCTGTCTGTCTGTCTCCCTCTCTCTCTCTCTCCTTCTCCACAGATTTGCAGAGCATTTGCTGCCGCTTCTTTGCTCTGCATGTGTATATATATATATATGTGTGTGTGTGTGTGTGTGGCTAATGAGCCGTTATTTATTAGCTTGCCGTTTTAATTTAT
>JAWNLW010000467.1:3500000-3502500 GCA_035042075.1 Drosophila macrospina | reverse complement strand
AGAGCAATCATTTCGACTCAAGAAATATCCTATCATTGGCATAAGCATTGGCAATAGCATTAGAATTAGCATTAGTATTAGCACTAGCATTAGCAATAGCATTAGCATTAGCATTAGCACTAGCATTTGCATTAGCATTAGCATTAGCATTAGCATTAGCATTAGCATTAGCATTAGCATTAGCATTAGCATTAGCATTAGTATTAGCATTAGCATTAGCATTAGCATTAGCATTAGCATTAGCATTAGCATTAGCATTAGCATTAGCATTAGCATTAGCATCAGCATTAGCATTAGCATTAGCATTAGCATTAGCATTAGCATCAGCATTAGCATTAGCATTATCATCAGCATTAGTATTAGCATTAGCATTAGCATTAGTATTCGCATTAGCATCATTCGCATCAGCATTAGCATTAGCATTCGCATCGGTATTACCATTCTCATTAGCACTAGCATTAGCATTAGCATCATTTATGCATTAACATTCACATTCGCATTCGCTTTAGCATTAACACTAGCACTAGCATTAGTTCTAGCATTAGCTTTATTCTTAGAATTAGCATTCACGTTCACATTAGCATTTGCATTTGCATTTGCAGTAGCATTAGCATTAGCAATAGCATTAGCATTAGTATTCTTATTAATATGAGCATTAGCATTAGCATTAGCAGTAGCATTATCATTACCATTAGCATTAGCATTATCATTAGCTTTATCATTAGCATTATCATTAGCATTAGCATTAGCATTAGCATTAGCATTAGCATTAGCATTAGCATTAGCAATAGCATCAGCAGTAGCATTAGCATTAACATTAGTATTAGGATTAACATATTCATTTGAAATAGTAAAAGCATTATGTTGCTTACCATTTAACAAAATGATATTGTCCACGCGTAAGAGTATAATGAAGAAAAACGGCTGCAGCAACGGTAGCTCAACATAAATATGAAAAAAAAGTGAAGAGAGAATGAAAAGAAAACAAGAAGAAAAGCCGGAAAAAAGTTTGAAAAAAAAGCAAATAAATGGCGTGTATAAAAACGGGCAAAGCGAACGTAAATAAGCAACAAAACATGCAGCAAAGGTGCGATGTGAATTTCTGGCAATAGATGAATGGTCATGGATGTGGTATACAGGGGGAGGGGAGGGTGTTGTAGACAGAGTGAACCCTGGGGGGGTTGGCGAAAGTCGGGGATTGCCATAGCAAAAGCCAAGCGGCAAAAACTGCTGAAAACTCTGTGCAAACATTTTATGGCACTTTTGGTTTATTTTGTTCAGCTGCTGTTGCTGCTGGTTTTGTTGATGCCGCTTCAAGTTGCAAGTTGCTGCTCGGTTCATTGCACACACACACATATATACACAACAAACACACACACACACACACACGCAGCATACATACAGCATGCACAGCAATAACTGTTGACAATCTTTGGCAACTTGTGTTGGCCCCAAAGATTTTTGCACGTTGCTTTTCTCATTGTTGTTGCTGTTGTGCCTTCAACGTGGTGGCTGCCACATTTTCTGTTGTGCTGTCGTGGTTGGTGCTGCTACTGCTGCTGGTACTGCTGTTGCTGCTGCTGTTTCTCCTTCTTCCTATTGTACATCACGCACCATCACCGGAAATCGATCTCATCACTTATGCAAAATGTGACGCAGTTAGTTGTGCAAAATTTATACACGTATAAGCAGCAAACACACACACACACACACACACACACACATGCACACACACACAGACAGCGGCAACATTGTATAGCCCATTTGAAAACTGAAAGCATCGCACAACAACGTAAGCAACACCAAGCAGCAACTTTATAACAACATCAGATTTACGCAAATAAGAAAACAGAAAAGAAAAGAAAAGAAAAGCAAAGAAAATGGAAAAAAATCTGAAACCGAAAACTCCAACTCCAACTCCAACTCAAAACTGAAACTGAAAACTTGCCTTCATTTTTTTTTATATTTTTTTCTTTTGCTTTATTCTTTTGTCATTTTTTATTTTTATGCATTTTTATGGCAAGCGCTACAAAGTAGGCAACACTTTTTTGCACTCAGCAACTTTGCCTTCGCCGTTGCACAACACTGCACAATACAACTTGGCGCTTCCTTATGCGCCTCCTGCTGCTCCCCTCTCTCTCTTGCTCTCTCTCTCTCTCGCTCACCCTCACTCTCCCTTTAACTCACTCTCTCGCTCTGTTGCCTAATCTATCGAATCGTTCTTTCGATCGCAACTATCGATAAAAGCTTTTCTTGTTTTCAGCTTAAAACATTTTGTATGATTTTCTTTGAAAAGTTTTGATTGAAAGCAGAAAGGATGAAATCAATTTATGAATTTGCTTAACAGTAAGAGATGATTGATTGCTATATATATCTTTCTCTCCTCGAATCTCTGAATTTCTCTTTCTCTCTCTCTCTCTCTCTCTGTCTCTAGCTCTATACTCTCTATATAATTATTTTGCCTTCTGTATTGTGATAACTGAGAATTGTTCCTCATTTA
>JAWNLW010000467.1:3365000-3497500 GCA_035042075.1 Drosophila macrospina | reverse complement strand
CTTGAATATCTTTTGCTTGCTTTCACAACCTACAAACTAGACTTTCTCCTATCAACTCTCCACTTACAGGGTATCTATTACTCAAGCTGCTTGTGTGCAATTAAATGACACTCTCATTTGCTTTGGCAATTTTTAGAAAAGTCAAAGTAAAATTAGTTTTTATTACGCACAAATTTGGTTATTTGAGCTTAAATTTGTTGTTGCCTAAGCTAAAAACACATTTTGTGAATGGAGGGGGAGTGGAAACGCGCTACAACATATTGATTAGCTGTCTATTTTCGAATGAAAAAATTGCTATTTAAATTGTTGTGGTTATTAAAAGCCTGAAACAGTTTGGCAAAAGTTACAAAATATATTTTGAGGAGAGAAGATGCTTCAACGAGAAACCAACAAGTAGAGAGTATTATAAATAGAACAAAAGGAAGCTTAACTCAGCGTAGCGCACTCTTAACTAATAAACTTTGCTTTTATTAATAATTAATAATAACAAGTAAAGTTAAAAGTGCTTAAAAGTGCAAATAACTATAGTTAACTCAAAGTGCTACAAACGAACTCAACAAAGAAACTTGTTACAGCTGCTGCTCTATATGTTGCTTATAGTATATTATTATGTGAGTAAGCAGCATAATTACAGTGAAACCTTATAAATAATTGCTTATCTTCTTCAATTTCATTGAAAGCTGAAGACTGTGAACTTGAGTTGAATATTTAAGTCTAATAAACTTCAAACTGCATTGCATTAAAGTGATCTATGCAGAAGTTCGCTTGTAGCTCAAATTGGTTGACGCTCTGGCAACGTCAAATCCTTAAGTTGGCAGCAACAGCTAAACAAGTTGGCAGTCCTTGCTCAAGAGCGCACATTTCAACTCTAAGTTGACAAATGCTGTAAATTTATGAAACAATTATGGTTGAGATTGTCTGATATATATATTTTATATATTTTATATATTTTATATATTTTATATATTTTATATATTTTATATATTTTATATATTTTATATATTTTATATATTTTATATATTTTATATATTTTATATATTTATTAGTTTATTTCCTTCTTATATATTTAACTGTAATAAGTAATTAGTAATAAACCCGTTGTAGCTGAAAACACGGACACGGTTAATGAAAAGTCCGGTGAGCATTTACTTCTTTCCACTCTAAGCATAGCAACAACCTGATAAAGCAATTAGTGGTCGTAGTTGTTGCTGTACATGTGAAATAAGTGTTTTGTGAAGTGCGTGACAAACGTTGTGTAAACATTAACATAGCGAGTAACGAGTAGCGAGTTGCGAGTAACGAGTAGCGAGTAGAGAGCAGCGAGTAGCACATTATAAGCATTTGTAAAGTTATTCAAATGATGTGCTCACGTTTTGGTAATGCGGCAACGTTGAGTGCAACTGTTGCGGCCACTTAGCTGTGGCTTACACACCCCATACACCCACACACACACAAACTTACACACACACACACAAGCACCCACACACACACTGCACCCGTGTTTAAATTGAAATTTAAATGAATATGCGACACTTGAATGTGCGGGATCATAAAAATTTCGCTGCTGCAGTTGCGACAAAACTTGCAACAAACAACGTCATGACACACACTTACCACACACACACACACACACACACACACACACACATACACACACACTTAGTCACACGGGAGCAATGTCATCAGTTTTAAGCTGCGTATTTTCTTTTATTTTTCCCATTTTGCTTACATAATTTTGTTGACTACTTTGCAACGCGACGCTCAAGAGAACCATAAGACAAAGTGTGTGCTTGTGTGTGTGTGTGTGTGTGTGTGTGTGTGTGTGTGTGTCTTGTGTGTGTTTGTATATGTGTTTAAGTAAGCGCCACCTATGCCTATGCGCCATCCTCTTGAGTCAATCAGGTCACCTTCTTGCCTTGCCTTTGTGCCGCACACACAGCTCCAAGGCATGCAACACACAACACACAACACACACAGAGCCTTACAGTTATCCTCTGTTCCAAGACGTCACTCAAATGTCGCACACATGCACGAATCTAGTACGAGCATATGCCCCCATTTGCAGCGCCAGTTCAATTTACAGGCCTATTTACACAAATTACAACGATTTGCAGCCTTAATTACTCTAGTAATTGCATTTATCCAGCACAATTACTCAAGTAATTATCATAAAATGCGTTAATTACTTATGCAATTATCTTAGTCTATTCGCAATTACTTAAATATATCATAATTACTTAAGTAATTATCAGTTAAAATAATTTATGTAATTATTTCACTTATTTTGCAATTATTTATTTATTTTGTAATCGCACAATTACTCGAATAAATATCTTAAAAATTACTTATGTAATAACTTTAGCATCTTTGAAATTACTTAAATATTTCAGAATTACTTAGGTAATTATAAATCACTTTGAAAATAAATATTGTAATTACTTTAATGCATTTTCAATTATTTAATTGTACTGTAATTGAATTAATCAAGAAAAATTACTCAAATAATTATTATAAAATGTTATAATTACTTATATAATTACATTAAATCTTTTGAAATTACTTAAATATTTCAGAATTACTTAAGTAATTATCAATCAAAGTTAATTATGTAATTATTTCACTTATTTTGCAATTATTTAATTATTTTGCAATTGCACAATTACTCGGTTAAATATCTCAACAATTAATTATGTAATTACTTCAGTACCTTTCAAATTACTTAAATATTTTAGAATTTCTTAAGTAATTATCAATCACTTTAAAATTAATATTGTAATTACTTTAATGCATTTTCAATGATTTCATTGTATTGTAATTGCATTTATCAAGTACAATTACTCCATATGCAATTACTTAAATAATCCCATTTGAAGTACTTTGTGACTTAAGTAATTATCAATTAACTGTGTAATTAAGTTACTTATTTTGTAATTTTTAAATAAATGCACTTCGTCAATTATTCTAGTAATTACATTAAACAAGTACAATTATTAAAATATATTCCAATATTACATGAGCAATTACTTACAATTACTTGCAATTACCTTTAACTACTAGCTGCTGCTATTTCTAATTAATTGCAATTACTTCAAAAATTACAGCAGTTCCCTACAATTAAGTAGTTGCACTTATTATCAACTATTAAAATAATAACTCAAGTAATTGCAATTAAATTGCTGAATAATTTAAGTAATTACGTGCTTTTCAAATGCAATTACTTTTGTAATTCTTTGTGTAATTCAATGGTAATTACTGCAGCATCTCAGCAGGCACTTCTGCTTACTTTTGGGGCGACACTCGCGAAATTGCCACAAAAGGTCAAAGCTGCCACAAAGCAAACAAAATGGCGTCGCCGCAACATTTAGCGGCAATTTTCTTGCTTACAAATTTTTGTTGTTGTTGTTGTTGCTTTTGTTTTTTTGCTTTTATTTTTTAACTACAATTTGCGTTTATTTTTTATAACTTTTTTGCTTGGGTTTTTTTTTGCTTTAACACAATTTTAAATTGTGCTTGCAATTAAATATTTAAATTGTATTGCAGGTAGAACTGTATGCGTGTGTGCGTGTGTGTGTGTGTGTGTGTGTGTGTGTGTGTATGTGTGTGCTTGCCTGCTTTAAGTGCGGTCAATTTTTAGTAATTTGCGTGCTGCTTTTATGTTGCCTCATTTTGCAAATGTTTTTAAATTATTCATCGCTTGCTTGAGACAATTTTCCTTTCGAGAGTTCCCTTTACCCCTCAACCCGTTTGCCAACCCCTCCCCGCCTATTGGGCCACAGAAAGTAGGCCATGTGTATGTGTGTGCCTGTGTCACATTTAACTCAATGACCCGCACATTTGACGCCTTCCATTTTTTTTTGTGCACTGCGTTGCGTGTTTCGTGTGTTTTGAAATTTGTCATTTGCGGTTGAATAATTGAAATATTAAATATTTATAAAATATTGCAAAAAAAAAAAGAGAAACACAATAAGAATAACAGTAACAACAATATGATATTAATATGCAGTTGCGCAACTGATTACCAATTCTAACGATTATAACTGCTAACTGAATGCGCCCTTTATTAACTCTCTGGCTTCATTATTTATGTAGTTCAACAAATTTGCATGCGTTATGTGATATTCCAATTTGGCTCTTCCTCTACTTGCCCCCTGTCTCTCTCTCTCTCTCCTCTCTCTCTCTGTCAAATATAACGTTGAGCATCTTCCCTTTGCCAGCCCCCATATCGAGTCACCTAAACTACCATATTGCATATTCATTTCCAACATTTAGATACCCTTGCTCAGAAACACAAGCAAGTTGGGCCTATTTAGCTAAAAATTACTTGATTTTCAACTTCAATTACTTGAGTAATTAAAATTGTCTGTGACAATAACTCAACTAATTGTGACTTTTCAGCATACGAGTCTTAGCGAATCAAAACTTTACTCTTAAAAATCGCTATTCTTTATGTAATTACCTACTTTGCATTAATAATTACTTATACAATTACTTGAGTAATTAAGTGGTAATTACATTGACTCAACTTATTGTGATTTTTTCAGCATACAAGTCTTAGCGAATCTAAACTTTACTCTTAAAAATCGCCATTCTTTATGTAATTACCTACTTTGCATTAATAATTACTTATACAATTACTTGAGTAATTAAATAGTAATTATATAGAAATATTCTTCATCTATGAACATTTTCAGCTTAATTTAAGTTGTATTTTTATTTGATATACCCTGTAAAGTATATTTACTGTAAAGAAAATACCCTTAAATAGCGTCCAGCTTTGCCTGCGTAAGCTCTAGCGCACTTCAAATCAACAAATTGTAGCTCTTTTTTCAAACTAAGCACATACAACCCCACACTCCACACATTTATGGGGTATCACGAACAACAAAATGTTGTTTTGTATGCAAACTATGCATAATTCATTTATCACTCAATTGTAATTACAGGGTAGCAACAAGCCCCTTTTGGGGGGCTTTGTTATGAAATTGAAGATATATTTAATGCATTAATAATGCATTATTCGGTGGCATTGAAAGCAGCACAATGGTCAAAGTTATGCGCATAAATTAATTGATTTAATGGCATAAAACAAATTAAAATAACGTAATAATATTCACACACACACACACACACACACACACACACACACACACACACACACACACACACACAAATACATGTATGTGTGCTTGGCAATGGATACATTTGGCACACGTATTACCCCCAGCAGATCGTTTTTGCTGTCAAGTTGAACGTGATGAACGCCTGTGGCTTTTGCCAACTGCAATGTGTTCACTTAATCAAAGCGTTGCCAGCGACACCATATTGTTAATTATTACTGCAAGATACCCTTTAAAACGACCAGTCTATCAGTTTGCATATCAAATTCAATTTTAATTTCAATTTTAATGTATTAATTAATTCATTATTTATAGACAATACAAACTGCAATGTGTGAATCTCCACTTTGTTGCAGAGCATCTTACTGGGTAGCTCAGTGAAGGGTATGCCAGCGAAATGACGGATTTTTCTGTTGATTTTCATTACATATTTCGTTGTTGTGGTTGTTGTTGCTTGAGCGGAAACGGAAATGTCAGCCGCCATTTTGTACATAGCCTTGTCAGTTGTTGGCGTTGCGCATCTTTTAGTGTCGCACTGTGATTAATTGTTTGATATTTATGAAACTGTTGAGCGGCCGCTAATTACCAGCATTAAATTTACACACGCACACACACACACACACACACACACACACACACACACGTATACAGAAATATTTGGCAATGCAACTCTCGATGTCATTCAATTAATTAAAATTTAATATTTATAAAGCTGTCATACAATTGTGAAAAATGTTGCAATTATGTTAATTTAACAGCGCTGGAAGTTTGAGCCACTGACCCTAAAACACACACACACACACACACACACACACACACGCACACACAGTTACAGACATATACACACATTCTTGGCAGTTGACAGATGAAGCTGATGTTCTAACACCTTTGGGAGCCTCCAACTCTCTGAACACTAAGCGAGTTGTGTGTGTCTCTCTCTCTCTCTCTCTCTCTCTCTCTCTCTCTCTCTTTATCTCTCTCTCTCTTTCTCTCACACACACACACACAATTACCCATCTAAGCATGCTTTTGCTCAGCTTTATTGGACGCTTTTGGGCTGTTGTCTGTCAATTTGTTGCCGCTGCCAATCCCCGTGGACACTTTGTGCTGTTGGCTGATTGCGTAATGTACACACACACACACACACACACACACACACACACAGACACACACACACAGGCACACTCATGCCCTAGAGAGCACACACACACATGTGTGCATAAATGAACAATTTATGAAACATTTAAGACTTTCGCTCGCTCTGCCTCCTCTCGCTCTTCCTCCTCTCTCCCTCTCTCCCTCTCTCTTACTCTGACTCTCTACTTTGTCAGAGATGAAATCACATTAGTTTTAAGCAGCAACCACATTATGAAGTCATCATGAAGTCATCAGCAATGTCATTGTCATTGTAAGCACAAGCATTTATAACATATAATTCATACTTAAATAGCCAACCCAGTGTCCCCTCTCTCTCTCTCTCTGTGCTGTGTGTTCTGTGGCAGCTGCCCTAGCCCCTGGCATTTCTCAGGCTCTCAGTTGTATGCAGCAGAACGATATCATATTCAATTTGCTTTTGCTATTGATGCATATGAAAATTACATCAGTTTTGTGAAAACTGCAAAAGCATGAATATATAATGGCAAATGGGACATGCATAGACATGCACAGTGTTATCGAATACATGCAATGAAATATGCAACACATGTACATGTATTTTGTACGTAGTATTACCTTCCTGCAACTGCTCTCTCTCTCTCTCTTTACTCTACTTCCCCCCGTCTTCTTGTTGTACAGCATGACGTGCATGCGTGTTGACTTTAACTGCCTGCTAAATGTGTCTTCGCTTGTCCTCTTCCTCTCTCTCTCCCTCGTCTCTCTCTCTCTCTCTCTCTCGCTCTCTCTCAGACTTCTCTGTCTCATATCTCTGTCTTGTTATTAGCTTGTTTGACATTTTCTTTAGCAATTCTCATAAGCATCTTTGGTATCTTTCTGGCTTTCTGGCATTCCCAATTTGCTCGACAGCAAGCACTCTGGCTTATTCGCCAAGTGTCTCAACTGTTATTGCTGGATTGTTGCAATTGTTAAACCCTCCCCCCCTCTCTCTGTCTCTTGCCCCTAAAGAGGAGGAGTTTACTGCAGTAAATAGCTATGTTATCGCTTTGCAATGCTACCAACTCTTAGCCTTGTCAATTGTCATTTGTTCTGGAAACTCTTGAGTTGCGCTGCAGTTTCAAGTGAGTTTAAGCAGCTCAAGCATTAACGGATCAAAATAAGCTGTTGATTAGTTAACAGACTGCTTAACAGTCTCCAATTTACAACGTATGCTAAGTCACTCTCAACTGTTAAGTTCTTAACAGACAGAAAAAGAAGAAACTCAAGCAAAAGAACTCAATTTTCACAGTTGTAGACTGACTGAAAGACTGTTAAGCAATACGTATCTATTTTAACATATGTTAAGTTACTCTAATAGCCAGCGTAAGCATAGATAAAAGAAGCATAAGAGCTGGCAAGACTGGGAGAGTATAAAAGTTTCGATTTTTTAATTTTAGACATAAGCAGATTTAAATTAGTTAACAGCTCCTTAAGCAGACTGTTGAGGCACTCTCAGCTGTTAATTTATCCACAAAAGATAAACTGAAAATCATAGGAAGCAAGCATTCGCTTTAAACATCTGTTAGCTCGTTAACAGACTGCTAGCTTAACGTTAATCATCAATAGATAGCAGCCTAGTATATGCTTAGATACTACTATTAAGTTAAAGGAATGTTAACATACTGTTAACAGACTGTTAACAGACTGATTCGTTACATCACTTGGAAGAACTTAAGGGACAACTGCTTTCACTTTTTACTTTCAAGAAATTAACAGACTTAAACAGCCTTTAACCAGCTATGCTTTTGTTATGTTATGTTATGTTAATTTGCTAGTCATGCTTTAACAGTGATTCAGAACTGTAAGAGAAAGAGTTAACAGTCTATATTATATGTGTGTGCCGTTAATGTATAAATAGACTTTAGCAACTTTTTAGTGAGTTATCTTTGTTAGGGAGCTCTTGACATATTAATAACATTATCATTTTATGTAAAAGAGCTGTTAATGAGTTAAAAGACAAGAGAAGGCTTTTACTGTCAATGCGTTAACAGACTCTCGCAGCACTTGACTGTTGTATAAATTTGTTATTTTTAAATGATTCTTTGCTGTTATGTTCTTCTATGTAAATGTGCAGTTACTGAGTTTAAAGGGATTCGAAGGTTTTCACTGTCATATTAATGAGCTGTTAACGAGCTAATAGCCTTAAAAGTTATTTAAACGCGTTGTTATTGAATTAACTGAATTTAACAATAATTTTCTGTGATTTTGTTGAAAAAGCGTTTACGTTTATATAAATGTTAAGTTGTTTAACAGACTTATAGAGCCTTTAACAGAATTTAACAGCATTTAACAGAGCTAGTAATTGTTGGTTAGACAATAACATTTCTGTTCATCAAGAATTAAAGCGACATTAGCTTTTGTCTGCTAAGTAAATGAATGATTGAACAAACATATAATGTATGTATGTTTATCGATAACAAATTTATCGAAGCGTATCGCAGGAAGCAAGCTTTAGCTTCTGGGCTTAATATCGAGCCACAGGCGCTGTGGAATGTGCTTAACTCCACAGCAAGTGAGAAGAGGCGCTTCCGAATGCGATTCTCCCCCTTTAACTCTCTTTCTCTCTCTCTCTCGCTCTCGCTCTCGCTCTACACCCTTGAGCCTGCCTGTAAGTGAAAGAGTTGCTTCAAATGCATAGAACTGCGAAGAAAAGCTAAAGAAAAAAATTAGAAAGAAAGGAGAAAAAAATGATTGCGAATGCTGAAGATGAAGACGCGGTAGTGAAAGAAGATGCGTCACTTTTAATTTGTTTGCCCAGCTAGCAGCAGGTAGGCAAAGCACTGCCGGGGCAAAGGCAAGGGGCAAGCGACAGGAGGCAGTCAGGCATATTACAAGGATGCCTGTGCCCTCTGGCGACAAGACCGTAGTTGCTGCTGTCGTTGCTGTTGTTGCTGTTGTTGCTGTTGTTGCTGTTGCTGCTGTTGCTGGCAAACTTGTCGAGCACTTGTCGAGGGCTCGTTCTTTTCTTGTGCGTCTTCTTCTTGTCTTGTCTTGTTGCCGCTTGCCGCGTGCTGTTGAGTGTTGCAATTAGCAAATAAAATAAGCAGCTGCCGTTGCGTGGCTATTGCCAATGCAAAGTGCAAGAATTCTTGCAGTGCTGTTGCTGCTATTGCTGCTGCTGTTGACAACAACAATGGCCCAGTTAATTGCTAGCAAACACTACAAGAGCCTTGCAATGAGTACAGTCACGTCTCATGCAAATTAGTTGGCCAGGTAACCTTGTTAGAGACTCGGCAAGAGGCAACAACAGCAGTTGCACCATCTGCTGCCTGCCACACGGCTCAGTTACTGAGCTACTCATATATGCAAGTGTGTTCCTATCAATGTCTAAAGGCCTTGAAAAGACAGAAAGGCCAGAGACAGAGCAAGAGAGACAGCAATAGATAGACAGACAGACAGAGAAAGAGGAGAGAGAAAGCCTAAATAGAAGCAACTCGAGCAGAGAGAGAGAGAGAGAGAAGTAAAAGCGAAAGTTGTTAAATATTCGTGTAACAACAACAACAACAACAACAACAACAAAAATGGAATTCGATTTAAATAACAATCTGTCAGGCATCCGATAAAAGAAAACAGAAGGAAACTGCAAAGAAAAGCAAAGAAAAATCAAAACTAAATTGAACCTTGTTCAGATTTTGATTGAATCAGACGAAGCTTCCGCTTGTACATAAGTCGTGCAAGCGTTTACAAACTGGGCAAAGTGAGAAGCAATGCGAGAAGTGAAACGATTTTTTAAAGTGAGCAAAGGAATGAGATGAACTGAATGAATGAGAAGCAAAGCGAGGAGCTAAGTGAAACAGAAAGCGAGAGGCACAGCGAGAAGTAATATAAGAAGCAAAGCGAGAAGCAAAGCGAGAAGCTAAGCGAGAAGCAAAGTCTGAAGCAAAGAGAGAAGCTAAGCGAGAAGCAACGCGAGAAGCAAAGTTAAAAACAAAGCGAGAAGCAAAGCGAGAAGTTAAGCGAGAAGCAGAGCGATACGCAAAGCGAGAAGCAAAGCGAGAAGCAAAGCGAGAAGCAAAGCGAGAAGCAAGGTTAAAAACAAAGCGAGAAGCAAAGCGAGAAGCAAAACGAGAAGAAAAGCGAGAAGCAAAGCGAGAAGTTAAGCGAGAAGCAAAACGAGAAGCAAAGCGAGAAGCAAAGTTAAGAACAAAGCGAGAAGCAAAGCGAGAAGTTAAGCGAGAAGCGAAGCGAGAAGAAAAGCGAGAAGCAAAGCGAGAAGCAAAACGAGAAGCAAAGTTAAGAACAAAGCGAGAAGCAAAGCGAGAAGCAAAGCAAGAAGCAAAGCGAGAAGCAGTTAAGAACAAAGCGAGAAGCAAAGCGAAAAGCATAACGAAAAGCAAAGCGAAAAGCAAAGCGAGAAGCTAAGCGAGAAGCAAAGCGAGAAGCAAAGTTAAAAACAAAGCGAGAAGCAAAGCGAGAAGAAAAGCGAGAAACAAAGCGAGATGCAAAGCGAGAAGTAAAGCGAGAAGCAAAGCAAGAAGCAAAGCGAGAAGCAAAACGAGAAGCAAAGCGAGAAGCATAGTTAAAAACAAAGCGAGAAGCAAAGCGAGAAGAAAAGCGAAAAGCAAACCGAGAAGCAAAGCGAGAAGTGCATGGAACAAAAGGGAAAATGTAAGGAAAAAATCTAGAATTCGAAAGCGGAGCTTAAGAAAAAGTTAAGAAATGATAAGTAATGAAAGCAGCGAAGAGAGAAGTCAATGCCAAAGCATAGCTGCAAAAGAGGCAAGTTCTAAAGAAAGTCAACACTGCAGCACGCAATTTAGAGAAGCTAAGCGAGGGTCAAAGGACATCACGACGTCATACATTAATGAAGCGAGCAGAAAAAGTGAGAAGCAAAGCGAAAAATAACGTGACCAGAAAGCAACAAGGAAATACATAAACTAATCAAAAGCAAACAACAAATAGAGAAGCTAAGACAAACGAAATGGGGAACTAAAATGAATTTCTGAAGAAGAACTAACAAAACAAATAAATAAAAGAGAAGCAAAGCGAGAAGTTAAACAAAAACGAATGCAAGCAAGACTGAAAAAGAAGATTCTAAAGGGAATCAGCAGCTTCTAAAAAGCATTGCAACAGCACTTGAAATCCCATGTGCAATCTCAGGGTATTTCTGGGCAACTAAATGATACGGAGAGGGACTTGTGACTTGCAGTGGCTCCCCCCGCCCCCTGCTGCTGGACATTGGGGAGACTCTAAACTCGTATATTAAATGCAACAGGATTATGGTATTTGTTATTTTGTATGCTCATCTCAATTACAAACTGGAATAACAAAGGGGACACACAACAACAACAACAATCTAAAGCAGTTTTCATTAGACTCTGAACTAAAAGTTCACAGTCTATTAGGTTTGACGAAAGCGAAATGTGCGTAACAGGCAGAAGGAGGCGTGGCAGACCCTATAAAGTATATATATTCTTGATCAGCATCAACAGCCGAGACGATATAGCCATGTCCGTCTGACCGTCTGTCCGTCTATATGAACACCTAGACCTCAGAGACTATAAGAGCTAGAGTAACCAAATTTGGTGACAACACGTGTATAGTTTGCACGCAGATCAAGTTTGTTTTAGATTTTTGCCACGCCCCCTTCCGCCCCCGCAAATCGAATAAAACGTATTACTGAAGCTACCGATTTGGCAACTACAGATTTGGCACATATGGAGGATGTCCCTTGGCGGACGTTTTCTGAAAATTTCAGCACGATCGGATCATAAACATAGAAGATATTAAGGAATGAATGATCACCAGGTTCATGGCAGCTGTACGGCCAAAATTGCTTTAGTTAGAACAACAACAACCAGAAACGCCGCAAAGGCGCGAGTTCGAATCCCACTGCTGACAATTCCAAAATACATTTTTTAATAACTATAAATTAATTACTTTTATTTTATATATACATATAATATTAATTTTGCCCTATTTGTCAGAAAATGTTAAGAATTTAAAAGAAAGCAATAACCAAATTTCGTTAGAAATTCGTATATATATATATATATATGACAAATGCAAAAACTCGTGCTGTAGTTCAGAGTCTCCCACAGTCGTACCCCGACTGTAGCTGCCTGACTTGTTTTTATTTGTATTTGTTGCTTTTTCAGCAAAAAGCTGTCGAAAGTGCTACACATTTGTTAAGTATGTGACAGAAGTGGCTTGAATAGGGTTACATAAAGGTCGCAGTGGGTTGAGAAACCGATGTCAATTTGTGTCTTACATGGGACTGTTCTTGTTCATGGGTCTTAGCTCTATTAGTCAGAGGCTTTTGAAATTTACACAATAATTCCCCAATTTCTTCTTTCTTTTTTTTTTTTTTGGAAAATTCATCAAGCTATTTGGGGCATGCAACGGGCAACTGCAATTGCCACTGCCACTGCCACTGCCACTGACACTGACAACTGCAAAGTCCACATGCAAAATATTAGAGTAAACCAATCCATTTTTGGGGCTACTCAAGCAAGACATAAGCATTTGTGTTCGAGTTGAGTCTCGATATGGACGCTGGCAAATTTAAGAGCTCTTTCCACTTGCCTGGCTATTATTTTCTCTTTTTGGCTACCCTGTAAACAATATAATCACCCCAAAAGGGTAGCTAGTTGCGCAAGCGAACAACAGTTGATCAAATGTTTACTTCAACTGGGCAACTCTAAGGCAAAGCCTTGCATAACTATCAGTAGTACTTATAGGGTATCTATAATGCGTGCATTTAACAGTTTTCTGTACTCTGAAAAGCATGAAAATATTTTATAATAATTACAATTTTCATTTAAATATTCTATGCTTGTACAGGGTATTTGGCAATCGTTCATACTCGCTTATTGTTTCGCACTTGTTACTTGTTGTTTCATGCTTGGCTCGAGTTGTTGCATGCACCACTGACACGGGCAGTCTTGCAACCAAATGTGGCCACTTCCACTTACGCAGATTACAATCTGTTTTTATGGCATACCTGCCACACACCACACACAGCACACACACACACACTCTCTCTCTCTCTCTCTGTCTGTCTGTCCGCTTGAAATGCTTCTGCAGCAGCAACAGTAACTGGACTTAAGTGCACAAGGCAGCTTCGTTGCCAGCTGAAAAATATGTTTAATCATATTGTAGGCGCCAATACACACACACACACACGCACACACACACACGCATACACACATTTAATTGCATTGCATGTGTGTGCGCCACATTATTTATTCCTTTTAATGACCCCGGCGAGTCGACGCTGCGTATACGTTATGTGTGTATTGCGTATACGCAGCGTGCCCAAATTATGTTCCAACTATTGACGAGCATATTAAGCCAATGTGTGCCTGTTAATGAAGCAAGTGAAGCAATTGCCGCTCACTTATGTACATAAAGAACTTGATAAAAATCGACTTGACTTTTAATTCACTTAACATTAAAAATGCACAAAGTCTCAAAAGGCAAACAGCTTGTGCTTTCTTTTATTATTTAACGTAAGACATCAATTTCTTGAGAATATAGCATCTAAGTAAATTATTAAGAGCTTTAGCAATTGGCTTTCACATTAACATGTCAGTTAACAGAGACTCTGTGTTTTAAATCATTTGCTATGTTACTTAACAGCACAGAGTTTAGCATGTGAAGTTGCCTATGTTAAGTTAACATTAGTAAGTGGACAGGCTGCGTTTTTTAACAGAGCAATGTTGGGCTCCCTTTTGCTATCAATTTGTGTCTGTAGATATGTAAATATTATGTTAAGTTAACATTAACATAGGTGCTTTTATGTTAAGTCTATGTTATTTTGTTTTTTGCCATGTTATGTTAAGTTAACATTAACATTGGTGCTTTTATGTTAAGTCTATGTTATTTTGTATTTTATTTGTCATTTTCCCTCTTTTATATATGATTAATATTTACGTTATTTATTATATTATTATTATTTTATTTAAGTAGTTATATTTACACTCTGTTTCACTAATTTCTATTTATGTTTTTATTATATTATAATAAGTTTTTAATTGTTATATTTACACTAATCTTTCTACAAAATGTAGCTCTATTTCACTAGTTTTCCCCATATTTTTGCTATTAATCAAAACTCCAACTTTTTTGCCCTTATAATTGCCACCGAATTTATATTTTAAATTAAATAAAACATTTATAAATACAAAGATAAATTTACCTCCAGTTGACAGTATTACAATGAATTTCAAACTAAAAATTATATTGTTTTGCCAACTCATTGACAGACTTCAATTGGAGCTATGTTATTAAACAGTTGTAGCTTTTATGACAACCTATACATTGCACATAAATAATTACATACATTACATATATATTATACATTATACATTAATAAATTAAGCCTAATAGTTCTATATAAACTTGTTAGAGTTAATATTCTATGCAACAAAGATCGCTTATTGTATTAGGAATTCATTGATATAGTATAAAACGAATTTTCTTTTACTTTAACACAGCGAACCTTGACTGTCTCATATTCTGTAAGTGCAACTCATAAAGATATTAGTTCATTAGGCAGCACAGCTTAAAAAGCAGCAACTAAATAATTACACATACGTTAGACATCAACATAAATATAGAATATTAAAGCTCTTCACTTTTAATGTTATTGAAAACAACAATGTTAATGTCTTTTAAACAAGTTGAAGTGCTTAAAGTGTTAGCTAACCTACAACATGCTATGTTAGTTAACAGCACAGCTTGGTATATTAACTATCATTTTGAAGTCTGCAAAGGCCATGTTAGTTAACAGCGCTCTGTTAAATCGAACAGCTTTTGTTGCATGTTTCAATTTGCGACAAAATGCAAACAATCTTGAGACTTGAGACAGAGAAACCACCGCTAAACCACCAACTGTTAGCCACATGATGTGCTGTTAGTTTATTAATATATTTACCTCTATATGCATAACAACAGCAGCAATGTTAATGATAATGATAATGCTAATGATACTATAGATGAAACTTGATGATGATTGCAACAACAACAAGAACAATGCTAGGTAAATTGAAGTTTGAAGTGCGTTTAATTATGATGTGTTAACTGCAAAGTTGCACTTGTTGTTGTTGCGGTTGTGGTTGTTCTTGTTGTTGTTGTTGCTGTTGTTGTTAGCTTAGCTAAAAGCGATATGCATATTTGATTTGAGGTATTGCACATCCCTACGCATCCCTACGCGTCCCCTGCCATCGACAGCAGGCAGCAGGAAAATTGCAAATGCAAACACTTCGCAAAATGTCATTAAAATGGCGCGACAAAGTCAGCGGTAATGTCAGCACCGCTGAGAGCACCACTTGCCATCCCACTTTGCAGCCCACTTGCACGACATTTGATTTGACACTTCAATAGCTATTTTTGGTATGCTGACACGCCCACTTCCACACCACACCACACCACACTACACTAACAGCTAACAGCAGCAGCAGCAACATCAGTTGGCAGTCAATTTTCATGCTTGCAATTCAATTGAAAATTGAAAAGTGTTTAGGCAGTTGATTGAAATACATGTATGTACATCTATATATGTGTGTGTGTGTGTGTGTGTGTGTGAGTGTGTGTGTCTGTGTGTGTGTAAGAGAGTGTGTGTATTTAGCATGCCTGCCATTTTCCATCGATTGCTGCTGCGGTCGACTTTATCCATTTATTTTTCTTTCTTTCACATACCCGCTACAATATAAGAGTAGTATAACTTTGTGGCAAGTTATGTAACAGTTATTTATGTAACAGTTATTTATATATTTATATATTTATATATTTATATATTTATATATTTATATATTTATATATTTATATATTTATATATTTATATATTTATATATTTATATATTTATATATTTATATATTTATATATTTATATATTTATATATTTATATATTTATATATTTATATATTTATATATTTATATATTTATATATTTATATATTTATATATTTATATATTTATATATTTATATATTTATATATTTATATATTTATATATTTATATATTTATATATTTATATATTTATATATTTATATATTTATATATTTATATATTTATATATTTATATATTTATATATTTATATATTTATATATTTATATATTTATATATTTATATATTTATATATTTATATATTTATATATTTATATATTTATATATTTATATATTTATATATTTATATATTTATATATTTATATTAATTTATGTATTTATTAATTACTCATTTTTTATTTTTTTATTTATATATTTATTTATTTTATTATTTATTTATTTATTTATTTACTTATTTATTAATTTATTTATTTATTACTTATTTATTTCTCCTTCTCTTAGCTAACAAGTATCTCACAGTCGTGCTTACTCTATTGTAGAGTTCTTACTTATTTCGCTTTGTTTTTGTTTTTTCTTTTTGTTGTTCGTCGATTTGCAATCGCATCACTTAAAGTTGCCAGCTGGAATCGCATTCGTAACCCGATTGCTAATTGCGCTGCCCAATTTTGTTGCTGTCAAGCAATTAGCCAAATGGCCATGCCCACAATCAGCCAACAGGCCATAGCCGGGTCATAGCCATGGCTCAAAGCTAAGCAGCTTAACATTTATGCAATATGCCCCATAAAGCTGAACCAGAAAATAACAAAAAAAAAATGATTTTTTAAAGGGCACACATCACACTTGTTTACGTGGTGTGTGTGGGGCAGTGTGTGTGGGTGTTTGTGTGATTGGGTGTTTGTGGGTGTGTGTTTGTGTGTGTGTGGGTATGTGCTGTACAATTACTGTCATTTGCCCTGCTTGCTTCGTATCTGCATATGCTTTCTCTCTTTGCTAATTGTATTTCTTTCTCTTCTTATATTTCTCTTTCTCTGTTTTTTTTTTTCGACTATTTTTTTCTTGCTCTTGGTGTCATTTAGTGTCTTTCTCTGTCAGACTAAGTGTAGGTTCTATTTCCTTAGCTTCTCTTCGCTTGCTTCAGCTTCATCTCCTGTATCTTTTCCCTTGCAAGGAATCTGCTCCAGAGTAATCCAAATAGTTCAGCATATGCTTCATTTCAAAGTCTGTCTCGCTCTCTGTCACTGTCTTCTTCACTCTCTCTCTCTCTCTCTTTCTCTCTCTCTCTCTCTCTCTCTCTCTCTCTCTCTCTTTATCTACCTTTCTCTCCCTCTCTCTACCCATCTCAAACTCTCTCTCCACACTCAATTTTCGCTCCTTATTCCGCATCTCGAAAGATTCTTTCATAACTTTTTTATTCATCTTGTGATTATTGTGAAATTTTCAGAATATAAAATAGATACACTTAAATACACGCATACCCAATTTGTAAAGCTTAGCTCTAAAATTGCAGCTTTTAAGCGTCTTTTACAATTTGCCAAACACAAAAGAAAAACAGAACTACAAGAATACGACTTAAAACTACTTCGCATAAAGCGGAGTTCAATGGGAACAATCTGTAATAAATGAACATAATTGGGTTCAACTATGAGCTTACTTCTTCCTTTAAATCTTTCTTTTACTCTCATTCTCTCTCTCTCTCTCTCTCTCTCTCGCTCCTTTTTTCTATCTCTCTCTCTGTGTTTCATCAATGTCGCTTATGCGTACAACAGTTACAACTTTCATAAATCTACGCATGCTACCACATCACACACACCACACACACACCACACACACACCACACACAATTCACACACACCCACACACACACACACCACTCACAATTCACACACACACACACACTGATACTGACACCCGCACAGACACGTGGTTAGAACCATTGCTTGTTTTAATCCATGCATTGTGTTGACACATACATGCATGTATGTATATGCATGTATGTGTGCATGTTTATATGGCTTTGTGTACGTGTGTGTGTGTGTCTGTGTGTGTGTGTGTGTGTGTCTGTGCTACTTAAGCGCTTAAGCGCATTTTCATACATTTTAAGGCGATTTCGTTTGAAACGCTCATTTGCATTTGTTGCTCACTTTTGTTGTTGTTACTTTTGTTGTTATTATTGTTGTTGTTGCTTTTGTTGTTGTTGTTGCTTTTGTTGTTGTTGTTGTTGCTGCTGTTCTCTTTCTTGTTGTTGTTGTTGCGTTTATTCCAATATTATTTTCCTTTTTCTCGCCTTCCCCTTTATTTGTATCAATTGCGAAAAACTTCAAAGCAAATATCTTGGAATTTCTTTGCAATTTCTAATTTTTTTTTTTTTTGGTTATTTTCTATCTAAAAAAAAAATGGAAAATTTAATTTGGAAAACCCAATTGCAAGTTTGCAGCAACATTTTCATGCGTACTGCTTTAAATTGATATCGGAAAATCTCAGCCACAAATGAGAAGAGAAAAATGGAGAATTCCAGTTTTAATTATCGTAAAATGAGATTGAAAATATATTTTTGAATGATTTGTCTAGCACAATTTTCCAGAGATTTTCACAAATGTATAAACTTAATGTTGGTAGGGGAGGGGGTAGGGGAATTGTCATATCCAACTCGACAAGTATATGGAGAGGATATTGTTTTATTGCCTCCCGTTCTTCTGCATCCTTAGAAATTCAGAGCGAATACATATTTCATGACTTTTAATTCGCATTTAAGGATTCTCTGATTTTTGTTTCAAAGGACATTCAAATTACAGTTGAATAATAACGTATTTATCAAGAATTTTCTATTTTTCATCTGTTTTCCAGCGAATTTAGACTGAAATCAAACAAGTGTCCTTAGTGATCCTTAGACGAACACATGCTGCCCCATTTGCTTTCAAAACCA
The DNA here is from genome assembly GCA_035042075.1 of Drosophila macrospina. Lineage (NCBI taxonomy): Eukaryota > Metazoa > Arthropoda > Insecta > Diptera > Drosophilidae > Drosophila > Drosophila macrospina. The sequence continues at coordinate 3,478,518 of JAWNLW010000467.1, read as the reverse complement.
GCAAAGGATATGCTCAAGTTATGAGAACTTTTCACTCCCTCTCACTCGTCTATATGCTTGTACACTTGAAAAGGACATACGTTTTGGTGCTCCAAGATAGCAGGACTCTCCATTTGTATCACTGAATTTCCAGGATAACTTCAAAATTATTGACAGGACTTGCCGCAATAAATGATAATCGGTCAACTTAAGGACCAGCCTCATGTCCTTTTTACTCCCAGAGAGTCCTTCTGCTGTCACTTTGTACATGCATTCGACGTGATAAAAGTCCTTCCAGTGCAGTGCACAGCATATCACTTACAACTCTACAATATCCTTGTTAAGTCTGATAACTCTGGTGCCAAAGGATGCGTTTTATTCAGGCCCATCAACTGATCAAAGGACATTCAAAGGATTTCATTAACAAGAAATTCGAATTTCTTGACTGATCAAACTGCAATTTTTCAAGTCGATGATCCTTAGATCCTTACCATAACCATTATCCTTTGATGCAAATCAGTAGTATTCATCCTTGTGCTCATTACGCACTGAGCCCTTTGAAAATCTGCCAGGATATGCCCAAATTAGAGCTATTTCTCTAAAAAGGATATGCTGCTCTTTGCCATAACTTGTCCATAAGCTGGAGGATTTTGAAAGGACATACTTTTTGATACTCACAAGCAACAGGACTATCGATTGGCATCAAAGGATTTCCAGGACCTTTCCAAAAATATGCCTAAAATTTTTCAAGGGGGTTGCCTTGAAAATTCGCCGAAAAATGGCAAAATCCGTTATAACTCGGCCATTTCGAGGACTAGCGCAGTGTCCTTCTGCTCACATTTAGTCGGAATCCTTTCAAATGGGAATGGATACTTTAAAGGACGATAATCCTTACAGGAGCGATAAGAAGCGGTCTTTTGTGTAGAGAGAAAACTAGCAATTACTCAGCTATGTCCTTGTACATCCTGACGAGTCCTGTGGCAAACGAAGCGCCTGTGCCAGCTCCATCAGCTGGGCCAAAGGACATTCGAATTGTCCTGTTCGTTCTCGAGTTATCAAGGATTTTTTGTTTTTGGGCCACCAGCGAACGATTTTTGGCTGAAATTTTACAAGTTAATGATCCTTAGATGACCCCATAATCCTTGAATGCCAATCGATAGAGTTGCTCCTTGCGAACTGAACGCACCAAGTCCTTTCAAAATCTGCAAGGATTTAGCCAAATTAGAGCTATTTTACTAAAAAGGATATCTTTAGTTTAGCTGTAACTTGACTATATCCTTGTGGATTTCGACAGGACATCTTTTTTTGTAATCACAGTCATCAGGACTATCGATTGGCATTCAAGGATTTCCAGGATTGCATCGAAAATTTCACCGAAATTTCTCTAAGGGGGTTGCTCACATAAAAGTGTCCTGAAAACACAAAATCGGCCGTAACTCAGTTATTTGAAGGACTAGCAGGATGTCCTTTGGACCATTTGTTGATTTATTCGAGCTGGATCTCAGTATACCACTTAAAGGACGATAGTCCTTACAACAACGAAGTTACAAGGACTTTTTTGTATACGGAAAATTAGCTATAACTCGGCTATATCCTGTCGCATCCTGTCGAGTCCTGTGGCAAACGAAGCGCCTTAAGCAGCACCCTTAACTGTGCAAAGGAATTTTAAATCGTCCTTGTAGTTTACGAGTTATCAAGGATTTTGTGTTTTTCGACTGTTTGCAAGCGAATTTCGAGTGAAATTTTTCAAGTTGATTTTTGCAAGAATCTGCCAATTACAGGGTATGCCCCAATCCATAACCATAAAAAACACTTGGAATTTGTCTGTTATTGCATTTTATTTCATAGTTGAAAACAAACATAAAACAGTTATTAAATGACAAATTTGTTAAAATATTCTTTTTCTATTATTCTTTTAGTTTTTGTTGTTGTTGTTGTTCAATAATTTAAGTAATAAGTTAATGATGGTTACAAAGTGAAGATGATGTTCGTTTGTTTAAAATGAAAATAAATTAAATTAGTTACAAAATAAATCCATAATTTCATGGATTTCGATTTGTTTCGATGCCTTAAAACAAATTTAAAACAAAAAAAAAAACAAATTTTATAGTGCTTTCTGAGTGGATATTTGATTGCAGTTGAAATGGCCACTTAAGTTGTTGTCGCTGGGCGCCTGTTTAGACCTTCAAGCGCTCCTGTACATAGAGCAAGGCATCGTTGAGTATGCGACGCTCGAGTCGACGATATTGCAACAACATGGTATCAATTTGTCGCTTAGCATCGGCCTGATCATCCTCATGCTCCTTATCGCTGTGTTGCAACTGCAACGCCTCCAGCTGTTGCACCTCATCGGTCTCACGCAGCGTTGTATCGAGGACGCCAATGAGAAGCTTGAGGCGCTGATACAAGTACTGCCAGGTGCGTGTCTCCAAGTCCGTTTCAAGGGCACAATCAATGTGCAACAAGTCCACAGCACGCTCCAGATTGCTGCACCAATGCTCCAACTGATCGCTGCTCATGTTGAAAACCCGCACAAATGCCAACACTCACCGGATATGTACTCCGGAGCAGGTAGACCTCGCAATACCGGCATATTCAATTGGGTTAATCCTGGGAACGTTGGCTGCTCAACGGATCTGTCACACTGAGGCCCAGACGTAACTCCACATAGTTCTTTGGATTGTCTGTGTCAACAAAGCTGAGAAGAGAGCGAATGTGAGAGAGAGTGTATTAGCTGAGAGACACAAATGTTGCCAGATGTTGCCAGAGATTCCCATCTCTAATGTAGATCAACAGCTTGATCGATCACTTATCGATAAGCGAGTTCATCACATTTATATTGTGCAACTTACCCACTGTATATCAAGGAATCGGCATTGGAGCGAACGCCATAGTAGATAAAGAACTGTTCACCCGCCTTACACGCCTCCTGGGCCGTACAGGATATGTCACGATTGACGCTATCATAAAATGATGTTATCTTCCCATACCGATTGTTGGCCATTTCCCAATAAGGTATCAATACTGATATATTTGGGCTTTCCTGCAATTCCGTTGGTACTAAATTCTGGCGTGTCATCACTGTGGATACCGCCCATCTGAAAGATAGATAATTAATAGAATACTAAGTTATCAAAATAGATGTAGATATAGATATAGATATAGATATAGATATAGATATAGATATAGATATAGATATAGATATAGATATAGATATAGATATAGATATAGATATAGATATAGATATAGATATAGATATAGATATAGATATAGATATAGATATAGATATAGATATAGATATAGATATAGATATAGATATAGATATAGATATAGATATAGATATAGATATAGATATAGATATAGATATAGATATAGATATAGATATAGATATAGATATAGATATAGATATAGATATAGATATAGATATAGATATAGATATAGATATAGATATAGATATAGATATAGATATAGATATAGATATAGATATAGATATAGATATAGATATAGATATAGATATAGATATAGATATAGATATAGATATAGATATAGATATAGATATAGATATAGATATAGATATAGATATAGATATAGATATAGATATAGATATAGATATAGATATAGATATAGATATAGATATAGATATAGATATAGATATAGATATAGATATAGATATAGATATAGATATAGATATAGATATAGATATAGATATAGATATAGATATAGATATAGATATAGATATAGATATAGATATAGATATAGATATAGATATAGATATAGATATAGATATAGATATAGATATAGATATAGATATAGATATAGATATAGATATAGATATAGATATAGATATAGATATAGATATAGATATAGATATAGATATAGATATAGATATAGATATAGATATAGATATAGATATAGATATAGATATAGATATAGATATAGATATAGATATAGATATAGATATAGATATAGATATAGATATAGATATAGATATAGATATAGATATAGATATAGATATAGATATAGATATAGATATAGATATAGATATAGATATAGATATAGATATAGATATAGATATAGATATAGATATAGATATAGATATAGATATAGATATAGATATAGATATAGATATAGATATAGATATAGATATAGATATAGATATAGATATAGATATAGATATAGATATAGATATAGATATAGATATAGATATAGATATAGATATAGATATAGATATAGATATAGATATAGATATAGATATAGATATAGATATAGATATAGATATAGATATAGATATAGATATAGATATAGATATAGATATAGATATAGATATAGATATAGATATAGATATAGATATAGATATAGATATAGATATAGATATAGATATAGATATAGATATAGATATAGATATAGATATAGATATAGATATAGATATAGATATAGATATAGATATAGATATAGATATAGATATAGATATAGATATAGATATAGATATAGATATAGATATAGATATAGATATAGATATAGATATAGATATAGATATAGATATAGATATAGATATAGATATAGATATAGATATATATAGATATAGAGGGCATTTTTCAGGTCAGTGTTCTTTTCTCTCTTTTCTCTCTTTTCTCTCTTTTCCCGACTCTTTGTTGTTGTTGTTGTAGTTTTCTCATTGGCTTTGGACCACAAAGCAAAGTTTTCCATTTAATTGCGCATAAATTTTTCAATTTAATTATGAAAAGCAGCAACTTGTTTGAAGTGGTTAAAAAGGTTTCGTACAACAGCGGCCGGGGAGGTCAGTGGGCGGGGGCAGAGGCAATGAGCAGGGTACGTTAGAAATCAACAGCAGCAACAACAACAAACAATCACGACAAGCAGCTAAGCAACTTTTTGCGGTTGCCGGACTCCTTCCCCAACCTTATCTCCAACCCCAACCCCATCCGCATCCCCAACCACTTCCTGTCCGTTTCCCTTTCTCTTCTCTTCTCTTCTCTCCCCTTCGCTTCCCCTCCCTTGAGTTCAGGTTGCGCTCACCTCTTTGTATTGGTCATTATGTCTTTCGAGCCGCATTTGCAGTTGCCACGTCAAAGTGTTTTATAATTTTTTACTTTTTTTTTTTTTGGCGAATTTATACAGAGAGAAGATTTTCATTTTCATAGAAAGGCATAAAACTTATGAAAGTTATCAGAAGTACCGTTGCAAAGTGCCAGTCAAAGCTATTTAAGCGCGTTGTAAAAGCTCAAAAGAAACTTTTACTTTACTGTACTTTCAATTGGAGAGACGCGACTGTACCTTGACTTAAACAAAGCAATTGTAAATCATGTGAAGAACGCTACTTAAACTTCAGTTTGGACTTACAATTTACAAATAACAACAACTAATAGAAAGAGACACCAACTGCTAACTGGGTGGCAACGCTCGGCCAAGAATGGAGTGTTGAAAAAAGTAGAAAGTCGATGAGCAAAACTTGATTGAGAACTTTTAACTTGGCTGAGTTATTGTAAATCGATATGTGTTGTTATCGATAGTATGAGTATCACAAATTGCTAGCTTTTGATATCGAAAAAATCGAATATCTTTCTATTTATAGCATTTATAAATGTAATTACTACACTTTACTATCCTCTCTTTACTATTTACTCTTCTCTCTTCACTCTTCTCTCTGCACTCTCCTCTCTTCGCTCTCTTCTCTTTTACTATTCTCTCTTTACTTTATTCTCTTTACTTTATTCTCTTTACTTTATTCTCTTTACTTTATTCTCTTTACTCTTGTATCTTCCCACTGTTTTGTCTCTATTATTCTCCCTTCTATTCCTTTACTCCACTTTTCTCTTCGCTTTCTTATGTCAATTCTCTCTCTCTCTCACCTCACTTCATACACTACTTTCTTATCGTTTCTTCATCCTCTGTACCCTTAACCCCATTATTCTTAACCGTCTTCTCACTCCTTTTGTTTTAATTTCTCCTTTTCTTTCACCTGTTTCCATACTTTTCACCTCTTTCATCCTTTCTTCACTCTTTGTCTCTACTCTCTCATTATCCCTATTTGCTCTCCTCTTTTTAGCTACTCCTTCTTTTGTTTCTCCTTTCTTCTTCTGTATATTTCCTCTATTCTCATTTTATTCCTCTTCTTTAGCCTCTCTCTTCTTTCTATGTTCTGTCTCCTCTCTGCTGTCTTCTTCCTACCATCTTATATTTTCTCTTCTCTCTCCTCTTTTTATCTCCTATCTTCTTCCTCCTGTCTTTTCTCTCTTCTCTTCTCTCTTCTCTCTTCTCTCTCCTCTTTTTATCTGCTATCTTCTCTCTCCTGTCTTTTCTCTCTTCTCTTCTCTCTTCTCTCTTCTCACTCTTATCTTTTATTCTCTCTTTTCTTTATTCGTTCATCTACCATCATTCGTCTCAAATCTCTCTGCTCTCCTCTTCTTCTTCACTGTCCTCTGTACTCATCTCTCTCCTCTTCACTATGCGTTCATCTCCCTTCTCTCCACTCCTCTCCCCTTCACTCTTCTCTCTCCACTCCTCTCCCCTTCACTCTTCTCTTTACTTTTCTCTTCACTCTTCTCTGCCCTCTTCTTTCATCTCCCTTCTCTCCACTCCACTCCTCTTCTCTTCACTTTCCTCTCCCTATACTCTCCCTTTTGCTCTCCTCTCCTTCTACTAAAGTATATTCCATTTAAAACAATTAATAACTACATTGTATTTATTGTTGTTATCGCTGCTATCGAAGTCCTATCGATAGCTACATATATGGTGTTAGCTTGAGCGTTAAATTGACATTTATCGAGTGAACAATGAACAATGAACAACAAACAAAGAGACAAACAGCTTGGCAATAAACTGTCCACTAACTAAATCAAGGCACCAAACACAAAAATACAAGCAAATCACAAAACGAAAGGCAAAAAACAACAGAGAAAAGTGAAAAATGTAAAGAGAGAGACTGCAAGAGAGAGAAAGGGAAAAAGAAAAGTGAGGTTATGCGCGGCATGCGGCATGTGGCATGTGGCAAGCGAAGCGCAACGCGGGGCAAAGTTCTCTAAGGGCTATTTTTTTCCATGCTGCTGTTGCTGACAGGCCAAGTTCTAGAGTGTTGCCATAGCTGTCAACGCAAACACACACACACACACACACTCACACACACAACACACATACGACACACACACACACACACAGTTGCCACTCATATGTATGTGTGTTTGATTTAATACACTGCAAACACGCTGAGTTGCATTTTAAAGCTGTCGCTGTCGTTGCTGCAGTTTCCGCTTCTTCCTCTCCCTCTCCCACTCTCTCTCTCTCTCCCTGCCTTTCTCTGCTATCCCTTCTTCTGCTGCTGCTTCTTTGGGGTCACCCTCAATTCGAGATTTGCGTTGCTTCTGTCATTGGAATCTTTGTTGAAAGCTTTCGTTGAATGAAACAATTCGATTGCCATTGACGTCCATCTTCATTATGCATGCAATTTCCGCAAACCAAACTTGGCCAAATTGAAAAACCAGGCTCAAAGGGCACTCTCTTCTCTCTCTCTCCTTCTCTTTCTCTCCCTCTCTCTTTCGCTTTGACAGAGCTACCTGTAACGCAGTTAGTCAGCCATTTGTAAAAGCCAGAATGACGACAGTAACAAAACATGTCGTCACAGTCAAATGATTGGCAGGAAAATGCGTTTAATGCGCATTTTCTATTCCAAGAAATTTACATTTGCAAATACCCTACAAAATATTTAGAATCAAGTTGAGAATTCACTTGTGTGTTCTGTATGTAGGGGAAACAAAAGATTATCTTATAGAGAGGAGATATAGAAAGGAGAGAAAGATTGAGAGAGAGAAAAAATGAATGAGAGAGAGAGAGAAGAGAGAAAGAAGACAGAGAGAGAGAAGGAGAGAGATAATAGAAAATAGGAGAGAGAAGAAAGAGAAAGAGAAAGAGAGAGAGAGAGAGAAAGATAAAGAGAGAGAGAGAGAGAGAGAAAGAGAAAGAGAGAGAGAAAGAGAGATAAAGAGAAGAGAGAGAGAAGATAGAGAGAGAAGATAAAAGAGAGAAGAGAGAGAAGAGAGAGAGAAGAGAGAGAGAGAGGAGAGAGAGAGAGAGAAAGATATATAGAAGAGAGAAAGAGAGAGGGAGAAGAGAGAGAGAGAAGAGAGAGAGAGAAGAGAGAGAGAGAAGAGAGAGAGAGAAGAGAGAGAGAGAAGAGAGAGAGAGAGAGAGAAAAGAGAAAGAGAAGAGAGAGAGAGAGAAAAGAGAGAAAAGAGAGAGAGAGGAGAGAGAGAGAAAGGAAGATAGAGAAAGGAAAGAACGATAGAGATAGGAAAGAAACGATAGAGAAAGCAGAGGGATAGAGAGGAAGGATAGAGATAGAGACAGAGAAAAAAGAAAGAAATAAGATAGAAAGAAAGAAGATAGAAAACAGACAAGAAAGAAGAAAATAGTAAAAAGTAAAAAAAAGAAAGAACAGAGAAATGTAGTGCATAGAAATAAATAGATAGAAAGAAAGAGCAAAAAAAGAATGGCGATAGAAGAAAGAAGAAGAAAAAATAGATAGAAAGAAGATGAGAGCAAAGACAGAAAAAAGGCAGAGAGTAAGAGGAAAGATGGGAAAAAGAAGAAAGAATGAAGAAAGAAAAAAAGACGAAAGAAGAAAGAAAGAAAGCAGGAAGGAAATAAGTAGTAAAGATACAATGAAGGCAAAGGAAGATAAATAAGGAAAAACAACGAAGATAGGTGGTAAACAGAAGAAAAGAATGAAGGATAAAAAATTAAATTAAGAAGTAAGAAAGAAGTAAGCAAGAAGAAAGAAATAAAGAAGAAATCGAGAAGAAACTGATGGAAGCCGCTTTCCATTTTTTACAGGGTAACTCGCAGTGCATCTGTCAATTGATGTGGGGCCTGAGCTTATGCAACAATTTCTGACGCTGTTCTTTGTGTCATTTCGCATTGTAGTGTAAAAGCAGGGGCGGTGGGGCGGGGCTCGCAGTTTGTTTTCAATTTAACATTATTTGTGCATTGTTTGCAGTTGTCGCAAAAACTTTTGAACTGGCTGCCTACCAGTTGCCCCTACCCACCGCCCCTATCTGTCATTTCTCTTCACTCTGCTCAACCTTCGCCTTTCACTCTCTCTCTTCCTGTCTCTCTCTCTCTGTCTCTCTCTCTCTCTCTCTGTTCTCTTCGTTCGCCCTTTTTCTGTCTTGTTTCATTTGGCATATTGTGTAATGAGTTTCAGTACAAAATGCTACAAATGAAAATTTGTATGCAAGATAAAGAGAGAGGGAGAGAGAAAGATGTATAAAAGAGCGAGAGAGAGAGAGAGCGAGTTGTTTGCAGAACTTTTTCGTCAACAATTTAGTTTTGTCATTAGCCCTCGGCTTAATTATTTTCAGTGTGCGCGGCGCACAAATTGAAAATTCACTAAGGTAATTTTCAGTTTGTCCGCCTGATCATCTAATGATGCAGACCGGCCACAGAGGGACTGCCACAGCTAGCAGATACCCTGTAAAATAACTATAGACTATTGACTTATCTTTCGCCGCCATATTTCTATACTTTTTCTTAGATTTTATTAGTAAACAAAAATATGGAATATAGTTGAAAATATAGTAAACTTTTTCAATCACATTGAAATGTTGTGAAATTGAAACGATATTTTAGCGATATTTTCAAAAGAAAGTTTAACGATAGTATGAGAAAACAATAGTATTGAAGAGATAGTATCCTCCAAGAGAATTATGCAATATTTCAACTCTCTTTGAACTCTCTTTTAAGCAATATTATAGAAATACTTTCATAGAGTGATAAAGCGATAGTATTAAAATAACAAAGTAATATAATATAAAATATATACTCAAATAGATGCGATTATAATTATAATAATGATTGTAATTATTCAAGAAATTATCGAAATTATGCGAGATATACTTAAAAGATAGTTTAGCTATAGTATGAGAAAGCTTTCAAGTGAGCGTTAGCGATAGTATGAGTTTAACCTTCAAGCGAGTTTTGCAATATTTGAAAGAGACTTGAGCGATATTATGGAAATATTTTCAAAGAGAGTGAAGCGATAGTATTCCAATATTTTCATTTAGTTAAGAAGATTTCAAAAAGAAATATAAATAAAAATATATTTAAAGAGATACGATTCTAATTATAATAATGAAATAATGATTAGAACTATTGAAGAAAATTATCGACATTTTGTAGGGAATTGAAATAGATGCTCTAGCGATATTTTTAACGATAGTATGAGGAAACTTTCATTAGAGAATGATAATACAAAGTATGTTTACATCGTGTAGCGATATATGGAGAGAATGTAAGAGTACAGACATAATAAAGTGATATTATCAGCAAAAGTATTCAATGATATGATGGCGATATTTTCGCAGCGAACTGAGCGATAGTTAGAGAAGACTTTTGAAATAGAATAGCAATACTCTCTTATTGAATTAAGCGTTTAGTATAAGTAGACTTTTGCAAACAGTATTTGCTGGGAGTTGTGTTATAGTTTATACATATTTTGCAAGATAGTATAACGATAGTAGGCACACACTTTTAATAGAGATGAGCGATACATTTCGATAGCAGTTGAGCGATGTTGAGAGATGTGAAAATTAAAGTATTCCACTCCACATATTTCTCTTATACATTGTTTATATTTGTAGAGAGAATTGAGCGAGCAACATCATTCTGTTATTTTCAAAGCGATAGTAAGAAAGCTGCACGATTCTATCGAGTACATTTGTGTGAAGTATCGATACTTTTGCAAAGAGAGCCGCAATAAGTACAATATGAAGTCAACTTAAAAAGGCAACTAAACAATAATTTGAAAAGATTCCAAAAGATAGAACAAAACTTGCGATAGTAGGCGACCGCATTCCTATTTAGCTTAAGTTTTAGGCAAGCAGCCTGAGAGAGATACCCTTTGCTAGACACTCAAAGGGGTATACAAAAAAAAAAAGAAGTCTCCTATCAATTTCATTAATGTGAGTTGCAAAGCCAAACCGCAGACAGGCACAGCGCACACACACAACACAGACACACACAACACACAACAGATTCATAAATGCATAAATCGACATTTGCATTAGACTGATTAGAGTCGAGAGTTTGTCAAGAGCTGAGGGGAGGCTAGCAGAGTTTTTCTTTTTTTTTTCTGTTTTGTTTGTTTTTAGATTTTTGCATTGAATGCTTTGAGCCAATTACGCTATCAACTGGAGGGATTTGAAATGTGTTCGCTGCCATCATCATAATAAGCAGACTTTGCTGTCTTTTGGGCGCTTACTCAACATAAAAAGGGGAGCGAAGCGAGAGCGAGAGAGAGAGAGACTGCTGGATGGGATGGAGGGGGGACTTCAAAGGGGAGGGGATAGGTCAAGTCTAGTCCGGCGCTAAATTGAAAATTAATTACGTGAACACAAAAGCGCCTGCAGTCACATTTTGACAGCAGCCCATCTCAAGCTCTATCTCTACTTCACACTCTCTCTATCTCTGTCTCTCTCTCTCTCTCTCTCTATCTCTACCTCTGTCTCTGTCACTCAGTCTCCTTCTCAATGTATCTGCATCTTTCAAATTGCTGTGCTTAAAGCGCTTCAATTGCCTGGTTCTGGTTAACAATTATCGCCCCCCCGTGATTGAAGATGTACAAGTTAATTATGGGGGAAGAGGAAGCGTTGATTGCCTGGGCAAGCTGTGTGTTTGAAGTCTATCAAATTATTATGGTATCCAATTTAAATCGATCAATATTAAAGCGAAAAGCACCTAATTGTTATCGATACTCTGTTTTAATAGCAATAAACGACAGTCGATAGCGGGCGTTAATTGAAATTGCATTTTCCTTGTTTTTATTAACTTGTTGGTTATCGATAACACATTAAAGTAGCCATTAATTGCAAGCGATAACTAATGAAATTAATTGTTATCGTTGCAATATAAAGGCTAATCATAAAATATCTAATTAGCGTTAATATAACCAATTGTTTAATGTTATCGATAACAAACAAATTTAAAAGGCTTTAATATTATATGACCGGCAAGAGTCTCGCAACATATCGATAAAAACAACATATTTCAGTCCGACTTTGTGAACATAATATGTTATCGATAACGCATCAAAATTGTTTAATATTATGTTCGATAAAAAATCGATAACTATTTGTCTTAAACTGCATAGTTTTGAATAAAATAGTTTATTGAACCGAAATCCTCATGCTGGTATCAACTCAATAGTTATCGATAAATGACGTAACATAATATGCATTGACTATGAGAATACTCTCTTGTCTGCATAACTGAAAGAATCTTGAATCTGCAATTTCAATGAGAAATTCTGAAATAAACAGTTCACAATCGATTGGCAACGAGCATTTCTTGTGTACAACTTTTCGAGCACACCTCGCTTCTATACGTATTGTGGCAAACACAATGTGCAATTGATATAAAACACGCTGCATTGCGATTGTCGCTGGGGCAACAACTGTGACAACATTCAGCAGCAGCATCAATCAATGCAGTCCATCAATCAATGAAGTCAAGTGTTGTCCTTGCGATAAACAGTTTCATATATTCCCTCCCTCCCCCCTCCTTAACTACTCATCCTAGAGATGCGTATTTGCTGCAAAGTATCGATGTTGAGGTCAGAAAATATCATATTGCAAATCAAATCAGTAGAAATACAAAATGATTAAATTTTCATATCGTTATTTTATGAAATATAGTTATCGGAATATCGATACTTAACGCTGTTTTGCCTACACTAACTCCGCTTCCATTGAAAATCGTTGGAATTTAATGTCCTGATTATTTGCTGAAATATCGTTATCGAATTATCGATAAGCATCTATAATTCTCCTGCTTACACTCGACTTCTCTATCATATAGTTATTTTATGAAATATCGTTATCGAACATTTCGCTTTATCCTTCATAAAACAGCGATTGCATTAAATTTATCGTTATCGGGCTGCCGATACGCATCTATATCTCTCATGTATTCACTCTCTCACTAGCTGAGCCTCATAAGCAATGACTATATTACGATATATTGTTATCGAATTATCGATAGTTTTTGTTGTTTTCTATTCGCTCGAGTGAGTGAAATTGAACTTTCTCTTACAATTGAAAATCATATTTAATCGATTTAATGGCAACGTTATTTGCTGATATATCGTTATCGTACTATCGATACGCAACTCGCCTCATAATAAATCGATTGTATTATAATATGGTTAAGCAAATATTTAAATATTTAAGCAAATAAATATCTTTATCGAACAATCGCTACACATCTCTATCTCTTTATCTTTCATTCCCTCTCTCTCTCACTCGTTTTCCTTCTCTTTCTCTATCTCTCTCTCTCTCTTACTAACTTTCTTCCTTTGTATTGATTCCGTTGCAGCAGCTGTTGCAAACTGGCGTCTCGCTGATTGTGGATGACGGCAAATCAACACCAGAAACTGTCGCTGCTGCGGTTGCAACACGACGTCGTCCTGGCTCCAGCACGGCTGCTGCTGCTGGCGTTGGTGCTGGCGGCGTCAAGCGCAAGCGTCGCCCACAGCTGCCGCTGGCCACAATGGGTGCCACTGAGGAGGGGCAAGGGGAGCAGGGGAACAGCTATTGGCGTGGCCATGTGGAGGATGATCAGAGCGGGGCAAACGGGTTGGGAATGCCAGCCAGACGCAAGCAGCTGCCCATAAGGGAGCCCATGGCAGCCCTGGAGCGGGAGAGGGAAAGAGACAGACAACGACAGCGGCAAGAAGCAGGAGCAACAACAGTCAATGGCAGCAAGGCATATAGACGACCCTATGGACAGGCCAAGAAGCAGGAGCAGCAACAAGAGCTGCAAGCAACAGCAGCAGCAGCAGCAGTTGCCACAAGCAGCAGCAACAACAACAACAACAACAAGACGCCCGTTGATCTGAAGAACATTTTGAAGAACTCGGGCGGCTTGAGTCTCAGTGAGATACTGCAGCAGAAGAATCTCTCGCTGGATGATCTGCTCAAGGGCAAGCAGAATGCATTGCTGGCGTTGCAAACCACAGCGGTGGCGCCACCAGCTGTGGCAACATACGAGCCAAAGGCAACGCAGCAGCAACTGCACCACAACAACAACAATAACAAGCACAGCGTGCGACGCATACCCGCTGCCTTTCTGAGCAATGAACACGACGCAGACGCACAGCAGCAACAGTTGCAACATCAGCAACAGCAATTGCAACAGCAGCAACATGACGAGCAGCAACAGCTGAAGGCAAAGCCAAGTAAATTGCCGGCGCTGCAGCGTTTCAAGCTGTTTGGCAGCTCCTCGCGTGATGGCAGCGCCACGCGACGCAGCACACCAGCAACAGTTGCTGCCACAGCGACAACGGCGACAACAGCAACAACAACAACAACACGCTTGCCGCTCTACAAAAAGCGACAACAATTGCGATCCACACTCAAACCGCCAGCATTATTCAAGGCAACAGCAGCAGCAGCCAACAATCACCAGCAGCAGCAGCAGCAGCACAACAACAGCAGCCACAGCAGCCGCCGCAACAACAACAGCAGCAACAACAATTGCCGAACAAACGCTGCTAGAGACAACAACAACAGCTGCTGCAGCAGCAACAGTTGTGGACTCTGTTGAACAGCAGGAGGAAGACGATAGCAGCGAGTTGCCAGCAACACAGTACGGCACACGCAACAGCAACAACAACAACAACAACTACAACAGCAGAGAGACAACAAAACGCATACGCGATAATTTTATAGCGCAGACTTATGATAGAAATTCGGTGGAGAGCATTGAGAATGTGGATTTGGAGCTGTCAGAGAATGTGGTTAGCTCAGAGGCAACAGCAACCGCAGTGCAGAGCACGGCAGCAACACGTGGCAGCAACGACAACAGCAGCGAACAGCAGACAGTCTACAACGATGGCAACGATGAGTTGGAGAACTTTTTTGATGAAGTCGAGAGTAATACGCATCAGACACGTGTGCCCGCGCCAGCGAAGCCCACAAATCGAGGGAAAACTCGAGGACAGCAGCAACAGCAGCAGCAGCAACAACGCCAGCAACAACAACAACAACGACAACAGCAACATGAACGACAACAACAGCAATCCGCAGAGCAATCGCTGCCACCTTTAGTGCTCATGGACGATGTCGATGATCGCACCGATCTGTTGGAGTTAATCGAAGATCGACGCTCGGGCAATCGATTGTTCAAGGTGCTGGAGCAGCGCAACATGACGCTGGAGGAGTTGATTGAGCATCGCAAGCGTGGCTCCAGTCAATTGCATTTGTCGACCATCCTCAGTGGCGATGAGCATTCGCGTTTCTATCCCGGCCAGAAAGTTGTACTCCAGGATAATATGGATATTGTAACGGCATTTGAGAATTTTCCGCATTTCAATTTAATCGATTTGAAGAGCGTGAAACCGGATGAGATAAAAACGGATTCGCAGGGTTCCAGTTATTTCACATCGATTATCGATATTGAGCCAAATGATAGTGCTAGTGTTAGCGATAACAATAGCGATAACGATAGCGATAACGATAACGATGGCAACGGCGATAACATACGAAATCGAGGTATTACTGCATTACGTCTACGACGTCAGCGTCAACGTCAGCGCGAGCAGCGCCGGCGACAGCTGCAGCTGCAGTGAGCGGTTGCGGTTGCGTTTGCGGTTGCGGTTGCGGTTGCAGAGCAGGGCGTGTTGAGCTGTTGCCATTTCTTAGTTAATCGATAAATCGAAACAGTTATATCGATTGTGTTCTGTTGTTTTTGTTGTCGTTGTTGGCAGCAGCTCGGCACGCCCAAAATGCACACGTAAGTAAAAAGCTGGGATTGGTTGGGCATATTTCCAAGTGTGGCCAGTTATCGATAATGTGTTATCGCTCAATATACAATGCAAACGAGTTCGTGTTCACCTCTAACAAGTACAGTTGTCAAAGCACGTTGCCTTCACATATTTACCTAATTATCGATAAGCGAAAAACATATAACTCGCACAACAATCAACGATTATTATGGCTGTGCGAGATTTTAAATTTAAATGCATATATTTTACCGATAAATTACATTTTATCGTTAAATTATTATTTGTTATCGATAAACGAAAAGTATGACGTTTATATAGCGAAGAATATCACAAATGCAACACAAATACTTTATCGATAAATCACCGATAATAAATGTAGGTACATAACTTATCGAGTGTTTCGATAATTTATCGATACACTGAAAAGTATACGATTTGTAGCAAAGGCAGCAAATATTAATTATGTTCTATCAAATAAAATAGATTATAATCGATCGATAAATGCAATCGGAATAGTTATCGATAACTGATTGATCAAATATCTTTAAATGTAATACATACAGTATACGTCAGCCTGAACAATTATGAACAATTACACATAATCGATAACTTATCGAAATGAATAGATTGACACACTAACTTCCCATGCAAATATGCCATCACTTCTGGTACTATCGCACACAAGCCACAGCTCGCTGCAACCGCCGCACGCACACAAAACACACACAGAAAACAGTTATCGATAAATGTTTAAGCAGTAGCACTCTATATATCTCTCTCACTCTTACGCACAGGACCCGCCTATGCCCAAACATCCCTATTGGCCTCAACCCTAACCTCCCAGCAGCAGCAACAACAACAACAACAACAGCAGCAGCGAGGCGAGAAATCGCTTGGATTTTTCCCATCATGGAAAACTCTGGCGCTCGCCTCGCTGGCAACAGCAACAGCCGGACGTGCCACAGCCGGAGGTGGGCCAGCAGCAGTTGGAGGAGGAGGAGGAGGAGTAGCAGTAGGAGTAGGAATAGGAGGAGGAGGAGGAGTTCAGCAATGCTGCCTACTATTTGCCACCGCCACGCCTGCTGCTGGACAACAACAACGCGGCCAGCTCGCAGGAGCAGCTGGACATCAACAATGCGAACAGCATGGACATCGATCTGAGCAGCAATGGGAATATAACAAAGCTAATGCCGGGCGAGGATAACAGCGATGTTATCGATACGATTGAGAATGAGGTGGCACGGGCACACGATCTGCTCGATTTGGAGCTATCCGGCCATGGATTCCATCGTAGTCCGGCAGCGGCAGCTGCCACATCGATGTCGCAACAGCATTTAGGTGGCAGCTTCTATGCCCAAATGCCGGCGGGCATACGGTCCGCAATTGTGGCAAGTGCGGCCATTGTGCTGACATCGCTGGGCACGCTGATGGTGATCTTTGTGGTCTGCCGCTGGAAGCAGCATCGACGCCGCAAATCGAGCTATCTGAAGACGTACAATGCCATGAAGAGTAAATTGCCACAATTGCCACAAGCGGTGGCATCGCGTCGCTCCTCGTTGCGGCAACATATGGAGGAGCTGGTGGTTAGCAGTCACAGCAATAGCAGCAACAACAGTAGCAACAACAACAGTTGCCACAACTCGCACAAGGGCACACTGGGCATTGCCACAGTGTCATGCAACACGCCCATACATCAATTGCAACGTCAAAGCTCGTTGCTCTCAACAACGCTCAGCACTTGCAGTTCGCTGGCAACGCCGGCGGCAACAACAACAACAGCAGCAGCAGCAGCAGCGAGAGCAACCACAGCAACAACAACTATGGCGGGGGCAAGCGCAACAGCAACGGCAACGGCAACGGTGGCAGGTGGTGGCACTGGTGGCGCAGCTGGGCGTGGCGTCGGCTCATTGGCATTAACACTGCGCAGCACACACCAGAAACTCAACACAATGGATCCAAATTCACCCGAAGTGCAGGAATATCTATTCGATACATTGCGCAAATCATTCGATAATTAAAGCTCTAGGCTATCGATAAGAGTGCTAGACAAACCCAACACACAGACACACTGTAGTCCTATCGATCCAAGTTTAGGCCAACTTTTATATATAACATACACAAACAACAACTATTATAAATATATACAAATATATATATACACACACATATATACATACATATATATATACATATATATATACATATATATATACATATATATATATACAGTATATATATATATACATACGATATTAACAATAAATCGCAATGTTAGTTCATTAATTAGTTTAAGGACAACAACAATTTTTTTGTGAATGTGGTTTTTTTTTTGTGGTGCAAGAAATGAAAGAAGTTTAGATGAACTATGGCAATGTACAGTTGAAGACTGGTCTGCAGATTGCACTTAAGGGAAGAGAGAAGTTGATTGAGAAAGGATGATATAAGCTTAAAAAGCTGAGAAGTAATGCAAGCCGTGAAAAGAGTTGTGAAAAGAGAAGCGAACAGAGAAGTAAAGCGAGCAGGGAAGCGAAGAGTAATTCGAGAAGTATAAAGAGAGAAGTGAAGAGAGAAGTAACGCGAGAAGTGAAGAGAAGGGTAAAGCGAAAAGTTAAGCGATATGTGAAAAGCGAAGAGAAGCAAGAAGTGAAAAGAGAAGTAAAGAGAGAAGTAAAGCGAGCAGTAAAGCGAAGAGTAATTCGAAAGGTAAAAAGAGAAGTGAAAAGAGAAGTAAAGAGAAAGATAAAGCGAGAAGTTAAGCGATACGTGAAAAGAGAAGAGAAGCAAGAAGTGAAAAGAGTAGTACAATGAGAAGTGAACAGAGAAGTAAAGAGAGAAGTTGTGCGCGATGTGAAAAGAAAAGTAAAATAAGAAATGAACAGAAAAGTGAACAGACAAGGGAGAAGTTAAGCGATAAATGCAAAAAAGTGAAGAGAAGGGAAAGGAAAGAGAAGAAAAGTAAGAAGTGAAAAGAGAAGTAAAGAGAGAAGTGAAAAGAGAAGTATAGAGAGAAGTGAAAAGAGAAGTGAAGGGGCAAGTGAAAAGAGAAGTGATGAGAGAAGTGAAGAAAGAAGTGAAGGAAGAAGTTAAGCGAGAAGTGAAGTGAGAAGTGAAAAGTGAAGCATGAATTACAGCGAAATGTGTAAAGTGAAAAGAGAAGTATTGCAAGATGTGAAAAGGGAAATAAAGCGAGAAGTGAAAAGAGAAGTATAGAGAGAAATAAAACGATAAGTAAAGCGAGCAGTGAAGCGAAGAATAAATCAAGAAGTAAAAAGAGAAGTAAAAAAAATAAAGCGAGAAGTGAAGAGAGAACTGAAGAGAGAAGTAAAGCGAGAAATGAACAGAGAAGTGATGTATAAAATCAGAAAAAAGGAAAGAGGAGAGAGAAGTGAGAAGGGAAGCAAACAAGAAGCGAGATAGGAGAGCAAAACTAGCGAGAAGCGAATGAGAAAAGATTTGAAGCAGGAAAGATGAAAAAAATCATGATAAGAATGTAAAAGGCAAGTGAGAAGAGAAGCGAGTCAGAAAGAGACAAGAGTAAGATTGAAAGGGAGAAGCAAAGAGAGAAGCTAGGGAAGTAAGCGAAAAAAAAACAGAAAAGTAAAGCGATAAAAGAGGGAAAGAAAGAGAATAGACAAATGAAGGAAAGAAAAGAGAAGTATTACAGGAAATAAGAGAGAAAATTCAAGAAGTCATGCAACAAAACAAGCAAAGAAGTAAGAGAGAAGCTGAGGTAGAAAATAAAGAATGCGAAAGAGAATACAAGTGAAGTGGAGCACGAATTGAGAAGCTAGGAACGAGAGACAAAGTAAGAGTGTAATGGGAAGAAAAGCAAGAAGTGAGTAAAATGAGAAGCATCACAAACTTAACTTTGAATTGAAACCAAGCAAAAAGGTAAAAATATAAAGAAGCCATAAAGATTGATATATATTTTAAAGTAGTATCAAGAATAATATTAACTATCGATAGTTAAGCAGTACAACTATCGATTTCAGTGTTCTGTTTTCAACAACATGTACAAAATCTATAGTTATTCAAATGGAATCAACAATTAATTGTACTTGTTAAATGCAAGTTTGGAACTTTGAGACTAGTTGTAAGTGCAATTTGTAGACCAGTTTGCAGCTGTCATGAAACTCGTACATGCATACCTAGAAACTAAGCTCAACTCACATAATTTTAGAATTAGAAAAGTGAACAAAATATGTTGAAATAAAAAAATTAAATTATAAACAAAATATACTCTATAAAGGCAAAGTTTCAAAATGAAATGAAAACTGTGTTTCAGGGGCACAAAAATAGAATTGGAAATGGGTTTTGTAGAGCACCAAAAGAAATGCACTTAAACACACAGAAAATTACAGAAAAAGACAGAGAGAGAGAGAGAGCGAGAGAGAAAAGTAAAAAGTATTAACTTTTGAGTTTATGTTAGAATTTCAAAACATTTTTGAGGACAATAAACATCGAGGAAAACAAAACAAACGTCAAAAACCATAAAAAAACTAAATTTGATTCATTTCACTTTTCCTTCTATTTTTTTGGCAAGAAATTCTATTTACACTGCATTGCAAAGTTGCTCAACACTAGAATACTTAAAGAACAAAAAAAAATACAAAAATACAAAAATACTAAAAATACTAGAATTACTTAATGAATAACTGTTTCTGCCCCCTTAGCAACAGTGGAATACGGTTGTTGTTTTTTTTTTTTGTGCCCAAAAACAACATAAATAACGATAGAAATACATTATATTATTTATATAAATATAAATACATATAAACATACTATAATTAAGCATGTAAATAAGTTACAATATGTTTAATATTTTTCGTTTTTTCTTATCATTTTTTTTTTGAGCATAAATTGTAGCAAAAATAAAGAAAAGCCACATAAAAAAAAATGGGAAATAATGGAAAATGTTTTGAAAATTGTGCAAGAAATTTTCGACAGAATCTCAATTGAATTGCAGAAAGACACGGCGAGCGTGTGTCTAAAAATAAAACCAAGAACAACAGCAGCAGCAGATGCATACAGTTTGAAGAAACCACACCGAAGCTTTCTACACACTATTGTACCTTGGGAAGAGTTCTGTAGCAGTGACAGCATAATACCCTAAACCGTTCTCTCCAGTAAAAGTATTTAAATAATTAATACTACTTAACTGAAAATATCCCACTTCGCACAATCTATCTTCCAGTAACTCATTTAATACATGTCAGCGAATATCATTAAGCTTGTTTGCGCGCCAAAGCTGAGTGCTATATCACTCGCACACATGTGCTGGCCGCAACGAACAAAGCGCAAGCAGTTCAATTTTCTTTCTTTTCCAATTATCTTTCTCATTTATAGACTGAACTTGATGAAACTTTCAGCATTGCTTCTCTGTTTAGTATTCTTTAAGTTAGAAGTATACTTATATGGGGGCATGAGGGAAATAGGGGCATAATTGGAGAGGATATACAGAAACCTTCATGCCAAATTTGGAGTCTCCATCTCTTAGACAGACGGACAGACAGACATGGACATTGCTTCAATGACTTGGTTGTTGATACTGATCAAGAATATATATATTTTAATTTATATCTATATCTATATCTATATCTATATCTATATCTATATCTATATCTATATCTATATCTATATCTATATCTATATCTATATCTATATCTATATCTATATCTATATCTATATCTATATCTATATCTATATCTATATCTATATCTATATCTATATCTATATCTATATCTATATCTATATCTATATCTATATCTATATCTATATCTATATCTATATCTATATCTATATCTATATCTATATCTATATCTATATCTATATCTATATCTATATCTATATCTATATCTATATCTATATCTATATCTATATCTATATCTATATCTATATCTATATCTATATCTATATCTATATCTATATCTATATCTATATCTATATCTATATCTATATCTATATCTATTTCTATATCTATATCTATATCTATATCTATATCTATATCTATATCTATATCTATATATCGGATATTACAGACCAAAGCAATCTGTGTAATACTTTCTAAAATATGGACAATTAAAAGCAAAAGAGTAAGAGAAGCATTATAATTTGAATTTAAACAGATCTCAGCAGCTGTTTGGCCTTTGTCTGGTTATGCCAATCTCGAGCGTACATTGAACGGGGGTAGGGGCTAATGGGTAGGTATTTAGGGGCCAAACATAGACATAAACATTCTGAACTCACCTATAGAGGTCGTAGGAAACGCCATGCTGGCTAAAGAAACTTGCGACGGAGGCATAGGCGCTGTTTTTGGGCTGGAGATAAGCGTAAGAGTACATTGTGGCATATTGTCGTGCCACAAAACGGCATTGCCGCAATGCTACCGAGCAGGCGGATGTGCCACGCAGACGTTGCATCTGCTCCACGCTGTAATAGAGCACAGTATTGTAGCGTGAGGGCAACGTGTTAATGTAGGAATACCAGGAACTGGAGGGCCCTCGCATCTTCTCAATGATCAGCGCATAGGCCAAATTTAAATTGATCAATTGCGGTAAGCTGCTGTATATATTACGTTCCGATTCGGACAAATGTTTCTCGGAGAACATCAATTTACGGGGCACACTCAACACTTGGTCGCCAACCTCAATGTCGCGTGTGGCACGCAGTCCTAGTCCATAGCCAGGAAACATGGCGATTTCCACAGCATCGCTTTTCACGCCACCAGCAGTGGCCCATTCATTGAAGGCACTCATTTTGTCCAGACGCGCCTTGTCATTCAGATTGCAGCTTTCCGGCGGGAAGGCGATCTGTTGCAGCGGCTTCTCGTACTGCATAATGGTCTCCAGCAGGCCATGTACCTCCACATAGCACTTCCACTCTTCGTTCGCATTGGTCAGCTTTTTAGAGATAATATCCAATATATTTTGTGCCACCTGATTTAATGCTGCGCGATTCTTCTCAATAATTTTGGGTATGCGAATGCCATTGCTCTTGTTGTTGGTGGTGTTGTTGTTGTTGTTGTTATTGATGCCGGTTGATTTTGATGTCGCTGATGCTGCAGTTTGCTGCGTGTTTTTGTGCTGCTGCTGCTTATTGTGACGTTTGTTTTTGCCCATTGTTGTCAATTGTAATACGAATTACCGGTTAATAGACGACGCCGCGCAACAAAACCAAAACAACAGCCAAATAAGGGTAAATCTGTAATGCAGCTCTGCCAACACGTGCTAACTTCTGGGGAAACAGCTGATTTAAACTGGTATGCTGTTCACAATGAACTCCGATCAATTCATCGATCAATCGAAACTGCTAAATATGTTTGTAAATTCACCATATGCATGAGCATATCATATTCATGACTTAACATATATTTATTTTTAAATTATGCATAACATTTGCAGAGCATAGCATTTTTATTTGCGATTACAAATTATATGCTGTGTCTGCATGTTAGCTGCGTACCTAATTGATGTTATCGATGAATCGATTAATCGAAGCGACAACTCTGTGGCGCTGTCACGTTGCGACGAACAACACAGTTTAGCGAATTTTTAAAAACGTGTTCCAAAAATTCTGAAAGCAAAACTCTTAATAAATAATGGGCAAACAAAAGGCAACTGTGGCCGATGGTGGCAGTAAAGTGCCAGCTAAGAAACAAAAACTTCCCGGCAAAGAAAATCAAGAGCTCGGCAAGAAACCGAAGAAAACCAAAAATGTGAAGAACCTGCAGCAAAATGGAACAAACGAGGATGCAAAGGTGCCGGCTAAAAAACGCAAACTAGACGTAGTCGTGAAGGAGGAGGTCGAGGAGGCAAAAGAAATCAGTTCCGACAAGACAACAGATGCAGCCAGCATCAATAAAGACATATTTGCTGTATTCAATAAACTGAAAGATATAAAACAAAAGGACATTAAGAAGCATTTGCAAAACATGCTGGAGCTGCTCACAACGGAGGCCAATGAGAACAAGGTACGGGCACAGCATAAATCATTAAAATTTGTAATTAATAAGCTTCACATACAGAGTCTGGCAACCAGCGCGTATGCACTGAAACGTTTGGTGCGCTGCACAGGCGCGGATGACATGCAGGCGGTGGCGTTAAGTGGCAGCTATCTATGTGCCATATTGCACAAGGTGCCGGGCATCGATCCAATTGCGTTGATAGATACATTGAAACGCGAACTGCCTGTGGGCAGTCAGCAGAAGGGCAAAGAGGAGTCGCTAGCAGCAGTTGGTCAATTGATCACAGTCTTGGCCATTATGAAGAGTCAACATTTTAAGAAACCCTCAGCGGCATTGATAGCAGCCGTCTATCCCCTGCTTGTGGCCCAACTCAAGGGACGCGAGTACGTGATGACCATGTGCCGACATTATGGCCGATTCCTTTAAGCAGGTACATCTCATGTTATACCCCCAAACGATTATCCCTAATGGAGGTGATCTCTTTCAGGTGAATGCTGAGAGCTTTCAGTCGCATGTGTGGCTTTGTTGCAGCCGGAGTTGAACAAACCGCTGGCCTAAAGCTACATAGCTGTGATCTATTGCTGGCCGTGCATTTGAGCTACGGCAAGGTGCTGCCACTCAAGCAGCTTGAGTCGAGCCTGTGGCGCAAGCAGCCACAGTATGGACAGCTCTTTGAGCTCTATATGAACAGTGCCAGCATACAGGGCGATGGCCTCTATGCGCGTCTGGGTCGCTTTCTGGCAACCACAAATGGTGGCAAGCTGCTCAACGAATGGCAGCAGCATATTGTGGAACAACTGCCATTAAAGCACAACACAGCCAAGGGCTATGTTATACAAACGTTATCCTTTGTGCTGCTCCACTTCGATGATAGCAAGTCTGGCACAGAGTCACCGCTAACGCAGCTGTTTGCCTTCGCAACCATTGATGAGCATGGTGCTGCAGGAGCTGGCGGCGGCCAAGCAGCTGACGGACAAGTCCAAGACCAAAGCGAAGCCAGGACAACTCCAATTGCGCTCACATTTGTCGCCGTTTTGAGGCATCGCTGCTGCTGAGCTTCAAGCGTCAACTGAAGCAGGACAGCAGCAAATTGGCCATACTCCAACACTTGCTGCAGTTGCAACTGCAGCTTGACAGCGTAATGCAGACGCCACGTCCCACACAGCAACTGATCGGCCAGTTGGGTGAGCAGGGACTGCAGGCAATGTATAAATTCTATAGCGAACAGTTTACCAGCAACAAGGACGAGCTGAGCAAAATGCATCGCGAGCATTGCCTCAAGTATATGCAGCTGTTGCTATTGAATCCTCAGCTAACGGAGCGTAAGAAGCAATTGCAGTTCCTGTTGCCCATCTCCATATGCCACTTGAATGAGCAACAACAGCCATGCAATGCGGATCAGGCAGCTGCCTTCAGTCGTCAGGGTGCATCACGTTGCGAGGAAATTCTATTTGGTTGTCTGCTGCATAAGATTGGCAACAGCAGCGAGCAACTGGAGGCACTGGTGTCCCAACTACGCGACACACTACAGCAACTCTCGAAGCTACTAGCTCAGCCACAAATCGACACAAAGTTGCGCTCCAAGCAGACTCCCGAGTTGCTGCAGGCATGGAAGCAAGTGCAACAGGTGGCCAATGCTCCAGCCAAGAGTAAGCAATCCCTAACACTTGTATTTGATGCATTGATACTGTTCCTGGGTCTGGCCATGTATGCGCCCAGTTGCAATGTGTCCATCGAGCTGTTGAATGATCTGTTCATCTGCAAGCAGAATGCGCTCAACAAGAGCAAGAAGGTGAGTTCTTCACAGGATTAGACATGGACTATATATTAATTGTAGCTTTGGTTCATAGGCGCAAGCGGAGCTTGGCTGGCAGGATGTGTTGACGGATGTGCTGCTGCAGTTGCTGCTACAGACGGGACACTTTTGGCGTGAGTTTGTCAATAAGATTGGTGGCGCTTTGATGCCGCATCTGGGCAAGGAGAACTTGGAGCAGCTGCTGGTTGTATTGGACATGAACAAGAATCCGCTGGGCGACAAGGAAGGCGAGCAGGAGAGTGACGAGGAGGAGGATGAGGAGGAGCAGGACGAAGAACAGAGCAGCGATGATGATGATGAGGATGAAGATGAGGATGAGGATGAAGATGAGGCTGAAGCTGACAATGATGATGAGGCCACCAATTTGGCGTTAATACGTGAAAATGTGCGCAAAGCATTGCTCGGCGAGGACAACGAGCAGGATGACGATGCCAGCAGCGTCGACTGGAACGATGTGGATGAGGCGCAAGGCGAACGTCTCAATCTGGCACTGGAACGTGCCTTCCAAGCGTACAAGCCAAAGGCACACAACAGCCACAAGTCGCAGCTGAAGCATCAAACGAAATCGGAGCGCATCAATAGCACAACATTGTTGCATTTCCGTGTGCGCGTCTTGGATCTTGTCGAGCTCTTTGTGCAGGCCCAGCCGCAGCTGGAGGTGCTGCTGGATGCGCTGACCAGCGTCTACTATGTCTATCAGATGAGCTGCACTGATAGCAAACTGCAGCCATTGGCCGAAGCCAGCAAGAAGCTGTTGCGCAAGCTGCTCAACCAAAAGATTAGCTACCAAACGCCGCCAGAAGATAAACAGCCCATTGTGGACTGCATTCAGCAGTTCATCTCGCAGGAGCAGACACAAAAGGAGCCATCGGCTGACCAGAAGCCGCAGCAGCAGCAGCAGAAATCCATTAAGAAGAAGGGCGACCTGGCCGTTTGGCGCAACAAATGTGTCGCCTATTTGGTCAGTCAGTTCAATGAGGACGATGTGACCACCAGTGCTGTTTGGCCGCTGCTTCAAGACTATCTACAGGATTGGATCACGCGTCGCAACAGTCCACACACGCTGGCCAGCTTCGATGCAATCTTTGTGTCACAGTGGAACGGTGTTCCCCAATTGGCCATTAACTTTGCCTCGCTGCTCTCCAAGGATTTGCGCAATTTCCGTCGCAATCAAATCCTCGATCTTCTAACCAAGCACATCGGTCGCATACGCATCGCATTGGCCAACAACGCCAGCGCGGCCAAAGAGTTCACCAGCATCTTGACCGAGTACGTGCCAATTGGACCCAAGGATCGCAATCAGCAGACGAAGCTGCTCAATCAGCTGAAGAAAGGCAACAATTGAACAGTTATTTTGGGGGCGTCTTCTTTTTTTTTATAGTAGCATTGGGTGGGTGTTTACTGTGCCACAGTAAACCTAGCGATAAGTTCGAAATAAAATATGTGCTAACAATTTAAAAGCCAACAACGAAAAAATTCGCTTAAAGCTTGAAGAGAGTGGGAAATTGGGTGTGTGTAAGAGGGGGGAGAGAGCTGTATCAGTCAAGCATACGCGACAGTATTACACCCAGTGCAGCTGCCTATAATTAAAGTATTTTGATAATTATTACTAAATTGAAAGTATCCCAATTCCCAAAATCGATATCGGGACGATAAGTTTTTAGTGGCAACCTATCAAAACGAACGCAAATTTTAAATTGAGCAATCTGGTCTGGCAACTCTTGCAAGACATTTCAGCATTTTTCAAGTGCGCGCCAATATTTAAAAAATGTTAAGATATAAGTGATTGTAATACTATGACTCATAAATTAGAAAAAAAGATTGCTTGGCAAGATAGTTTAATTGCGAAATGAATTGGACATTTAATAAAGCTGAGCCGAAGCCTTGTTAACTTTGCTAAATCGAGATTTTTAAAGATATATTGCTAATTAACTATTTACAAAGCAAATTTATTTGAAATATGTTGTAAACCAATATACAACAATGATCTCCAAAACGAAACCATAATTTTGCACCGATTGTTCCTATGTCTGCAAGTTGCAACAAGTGAGAAGCAAGGTTATAACAATCATTAAGTATCATAACATCTTACATACATGTCTCCACATTGATGAGACAGAGACAGTTATACATATTTGCGTACTTTTCATACTCATAAACAAAAATATATTGCATCAAGTATCTCCCGATCGTCGTGATATCTAAACACCTAAATACAACAAAATGTTATGATATCTGAAGAATGTACGATTGCTGTTGACTAAATGGCAGGAAAGTAGACTTTCTGCCGGAGCGTGCTGATGAGGAGTGGCTCCATTTTCTGGTCTTTGTCGCCGCGCTTCTTGCTCACTTGTCCAGAGGTTGCGGTCAGAATGTCCAGCACGTGTTCGCTGCAGTAGAAGCACACAAAACAGAGATTAGAATTGTATTTAATATAGAGTAGGGATGAGCTCACCTGGCTGCTTGTTGGGTAACCATATCACAGAGTGTTTGAATGAACCAACTGCCGCCGATGTTATGACGCAATGCAACATAGCCCGGGACCGTGGACATCGCCACAACCATGTTGGCAAGCTGGCTGGGTGACTGTGTCCTTGCATTCACATTGCGCTGCAATCAAAACATAAAATATATAAATATGCTATACATTTAATTTGAAAAGCACACATATAGTCTGTGCGCTGCGTTGTTCACCCACCGTTTGCTGCTTCGTCTCAACTTGCTGGCACGCCTGAATGATGAGCAACTTGGGCTTATCATTCAGCTGCTCATCCGCACAGAGCACATTCTCAATATCACGAATGCTCACTGCAATGCTGTCGGAGCCATAAACGGCGCCCTGAAAGCCATGCGATAATATACACACAATCAGCGAATCCCTTAATAATGATCGTGCACACGCTCCTCGAATTAGCTCCAACATTGCCAAGTGATCCACATTGTTGTGTGGCTCCACGGTGTAACCAAGTTGCGAGAAGACTTCGGTCAGTCGCTGCTTGTCGACATCTGTGCCGTCGCGCTTGCCCAGCGTATTCCTAGACAGCAGTGGCTAGAATTTGTAAATTACATTTCACATTCACATTTAAAATTCAGAAATATGAACAAATAACTGTTAGTGCAAACTGGCTGCAGTGTTGCCACCATATGCAGTTTAGCCCTTAACAAAATTCACTAAAAATGGCGAAATATAAATGCATCGATACCATATTGAAATATATTACATTTAATGTACATGTATATTATTTATTTTCTACCATAGAAGCATATGCTGTTGAGACTGTTAATTATGAATTTACCAATGCCAATTGCCCAATTGTATTATTACTTACTAAAAGATCCTCGCTAACATTACGATGGAAACTGTGTTGATTGATAATTAACAAAATTCCAGCATTTTCACGCCGCACCTGAAGTCCATTTGCACGCTGCTGTGGGCAGATGCCATTGCTGGCCACTGGTTTGCCAATGATCGTTTGGTTAGCAATGGCCGCGGGTTGAACAACAGTTTCTTGGGCATCCGATTCACATTTATTGACTATGGCTTTTGCATTGAAATTGTAGGTTTGGATGAGCAGCGCGGCAAGCGAGTGAAGATCATTGAACTTGAAGTATTCAATCAACAGTTGGACATCGCTGCCAATTGTCTGAATGTCGCCCAATTGCAAATGCCGTCGCGTCAACCAATCCAACAGAAATATCTCCAAATAGGCATAATCATAAAAACGCAGCGGTTCATCAATCTGCTGACCGGCTTGACGTTGCGCCAGCTTTTCATTGATATCCAATACAAGACGTCCGCTTTGGACTATGGTCAGCTGCTCACATATCAGATACATGGCCTTTAGTAACGGATGCACATGTAGTGATATTTCCCGAATCTGTGGCAAATACTGTAATCGTAGTTCTTCCCAATTGAATCCCAGCCTCCGCAGCACTTGACGGGCATTAATGATGCACAGCGCCTCCACGAGATGACCACGCCATCCACTGGGATTCGTCTGGGCGTACATGCGCAATAGATCGCTGTTACGCTGATCTATTGTTGGAGTACGCACCAATGCCAGCAGCTTTTGCAATATATACGTAGCATGGGAGTGTTGATCGCCAAAAAGCAGAAACGATAATGAAACCTGATAAGGAATGTCAACAACTTCATTATTGAGATTGGGCCAATGATGGCTGGAATGATCATTGTTTACCTTTTGTGCAAAGTCAAGATCATACTCCACATAGGGTAAATCTTCAATTTGTATATTATCAATTGGCACATTCATTCTGCATTTGTTCGAATCAACGGGGAAGTCCAAAAACTAACTGATCGATGAGTACTTTTTGTATCAGCATTACAAACGGACCAAAGCAGAGCAGCCACTTTAGCCGTAGTAACAACAACTGTAATAATGCAGTCGTTTAAGCAGTCGTTTCAATTTTAACTAATGCACTTAACATATCTTAATAATCAAAACAATATACAACACGCGATCCCAATGTGACCATGGGCGAAACTACGGCACTGCCATCAGGTCACACTGTCTATCGATAAATATTATTTCCTTTCATTTGAAACATTTGCCTTGAGTTTTTATTCATAAGGAAACCTAAGCAATTTTCCAACTTTGTTATTGCTTAATGTTCATAACTGTGTAGCATGCCTCACAGCACAACAATTTTTTAAAAGAAAAAATAATTAACATTTTGCTTATAAGAATAAATTTGTATAACAAGACATTAATAATAGTGGTCTAAACCTATGTTTAAGGTAAGATACTTAATAGCCAATGCAGACCACCGCGCCCTAATACCATTGTCAAATAATATTTGCAATTTGAATACTTATTTAAGCATGTATAAAATGTTTTGTATTATTGCGAAATTATTATTTTCGCAACAACTCTGTTACCTATCGAAGATATTCACCATACGTATGCAATGTTGCCAGAGTTGCGTAGTCAGCGTTCAACAGTGCTTAGCGCTACATAGAAATTGCCATAAATGAATCGAAATTTTGCGGTTCTTTGGTAAATATGCATTTAAAGCGTAAACTTATTCAAACATTTATGTAATCATTGTCATACACGGTTGCCACACGTGGTACTTTAGTACCAAAATAGGTAATTATTTGATTCGTTGGTACTTTGATACCCATTTTATTAAAATGGTATTTCTTTTCTTTGAAACTATTCGCATGGAAAATGATTCAATTATGTTTAATTTTAGTTAAAACGCTATATCATATCTATGAAAGATTTATTTTTTACCTTTTTAAGGCTTCCAACACGGCATTATAAACAAATTTATACTGAATTAAGCTTGGAATATAAAAAAAATTATAATTTATAAATTTGATACCTTTTTTTCAAAGATTTGGTTTCAACAATTTTAACGAGGTGGCAACCGTGAGTGGGAGTGCTGATTAAATACAAATGTAGCGCTCAAACTGTGCAGCCATCTTCACGTTAAAATTCACCACACGCAAATATCCCTGGTTGTGTTCGATTTATACGGTTGCACTTTTCTCAACTCATTCAAGTAGAAATTGTTGAATTGTTAACAACGCTCATGTTGACGAGTTTTTAATTATTTAATGTATTTGTTATTCTGTCTATGAGCGAAACAGAGAGAAAGGGACAGACATATACAGAGGCCAGGGCCACAGTCTGAGAGAAAGAGAGCGACAGCTTGCATATATTGTAAAAAAAACTAAGAAATTATATTTCTCATACATATGTACCACATATATATATGCATACGTATATGTTATATGTATATGTGCGTGCACATATTGCGCTATAGCCATATGTATATGTGTATGCCTGTATATGTATATACCTTCACATATTTTATATACATATATGCATATCTATTCACCTACTGTACCACTTCATTATGTAAGCAGCGGGATCTCTACGACGCCAATCAAAGCAAAAGCAAAAAAAAAAAATAAATAACCGCAAAGCAAAAGCAAGAGAAAAAAACGACAAACAAAATATAACCAAGAAACAACGAAATTGAACAGAAATGTTATAAATCATTAATAATTGTAATTGTAATGTTCCGTAACCACAAACCACGCCCACGCTGAAACGTAAGAGAAATTGTTCCAAATGCTAGCACAACAAAACTTTTTCCAAATTTTCTTCGAAAAACTTTCAGTCCTGTTGTTGTTGTTAGTTTTTGTTTGTTTAGAGTCGCACGAGATGTACGTGCAAGTCGGCCACGCCCACTTTCCATTCAAAATTCGAAACGGCAATGGCGACATACACATACACACACACACACACAAAAAAACAAACCTACTTAAAAGCAAACAAAAACCAACACGAAATTGTACATTTTTTTTTTGTTCAACAACAACAAAGACGTCTTCAAAGGCCCCACTCTGTGTACATATGTATGTATATGTGTATGGCGTACATACGTGCATACAAACATTGATGTATGTTTACACAAACGTGTGCATTTCTGCATGTGCATAGTAAAAGCTGCTAAGCTGCCATTGCCGTAGCGTTCTTTTTTTCCTTTCGTCGTGTGTCATGCGGGGCGTCGCATCGAACACGCACGCATAAGTACTCAACTCATACACACGCATATATACACACACACGCACGCACACTAGCTTACATATACGCAGCAAAAAAAAAGGAGACAAAAACTTTCGCCCAGCGTGGCACCGAATATTGTGGCAAGTTGAACGGTTCTAAGCTAACAACAACAACAACAGCAGCAGCAACAAATACTGTAACTACAAAGTGTAATATCCTAACATAACATAATTCATAATGTATGTATGTATGTATATATTATATGTACGTTTATCAAATATGCATATTACCTGAACATTATTTTAGCAATATCACACACACACGCATTCACACACACACACACACATTCAAACACGTGAACACATGTATGTATGTATGTCACGCATTTGCGTTTTATGCTTTGCCCATGCGCGCAAGCGAGACAACATCACAGGTCAACAACAATGAGAGCACGCGGAGAGCGTCGCATTCTATTGTTTGTGTATATGCTTGTGTGTGTGTGTGTGTGTATGTGTGTGTCTGCATATGTGTTGCAAAGGCCAAAAGAATTTAGCCAATTTATGCAAAATTTTCTATTATATTTATGTTTTCTTTTTTATTTAACGCAAATCGTGTTCAACATGATGACATACATACATACATATATTTATGGTATACAGCAATTGCAGAAGAGTTAACAGCGGTTCATTAACAGAACTCTGTTATGACTTCACTGCAATTATATGTCAAAAATAATTGAAAGTTCAACATAAATGTTTGTCAAATTGTTATGAAAACAATTATGGAAATCGCAGGCAAACAGAAGTATATGTTATTGTTGTTGTTTGTTTGTTTGTTGATAAGATTATGATGGCAGCAACAAGTTTTATTTGTTGGACAACATTTTGCTTAACAGCGCTATGTTAAGTGCAAGTGAATGAAAATATACGCAAATAATATCGTGTCGAGGCGTTATACATAATATATGTATATATATATATATATGTATAACAAAGCTTGCCAAGCAATTTGAGCTTGTTAAACCTATATGCCAGCACGTGAGCGATAGAGACAGAAAGAGAAAGGGTCGTTCGATATTGGTTGTTTGTTTGTTTAGCCATGACTTGTTTTTGTTTTGTATACATACTGCGGTTAGCAACATGTTGCGCATCAGTGCATTGGCAACATGTGACTATGCCCCACTGTGG
Organism: Drosophila macrospina; assembly: GCA_035042075.1. Classification (NCBI taxonomy): domain Eukaryota; kingdom Metazoa; phylum Arthropoda; class Insecta; order Diptera; family Drosophilidae; genus Drosophila; species Drosophila macrospina. Next base: position 3,445,238 of record JAWNLW010000467.1, on the reverse strand, counting down.
TCAACAGTTCGTGTGAATCTATATGCATATAATTAAACATTTTTTGTTTGATGACCCCAAGAAAACCAAACAAAACAAAACAAAAAAATCTCTTTTTGCAGTATTAGAAATCGATTGATTTAAACCGGAAACTTAATTAAATATGTCGTCCATTGTGGCCGGCGAACCGACGATCATAAATCTAGATGAAGATCTCGAAGATGGCGAGATCGATGACGACGATGAGGAGGAGGAACTGCAGCAGCAGCAGCAGCAGCAGCAACATAAACAACAAACAAACAAATTAAATACATTGGCAACTGGCAGTTCTGTTGATGACATACAATTTGTGGGCATTGAACGTCTACCAGAGAAAGCGCTGTCCAACCATGACGATGACGTTGTATTCCTCGGCCTGGCCAATGAATCATCCACAGCCATTGGCTCCGCTTCAGGCCAACAAAGCAACAAGTCCAAAAACCACGCCCACTTGAAGGTATCTATTCAATTTTCCCATTTTTTTTTTTTTTTTGCTTATTGTACGGATTGGATTGTTACAATCTTTGATTCCATTGTAGATGATCACGCTGTGAACATTGAGAATGCCATTGCCAAGGTGCTCTTAAGAAGCGGCATTGAGCCACCCATGCCGAAGATAAGCAACAACAGCGGCAACAACAACAGCAACAGCAACAACAATGCTGGCAACAACACCAGCAGCAGCAGCAGCAACAACAACATGAACAACAACAACAACATCAACAGCGATGCCGATGGCTCTGTTCACGCTCTCGGTGACGACGGCAATCCACATGACGCACTGCAGCAACAACAGCCGCCGAGTCGCAGCAGCCGTCGACGCAAGCGCAAAAAGGAACGGGAACGCGAGCAAAAGAAGGACAAGGAATATCAGGTGAGGGTCAACTTTCAATTCCAATCCCAATGCCAATCCCAGCCCCAGCCCCAGTGCATGAAATAAGCTTTAATAGCTGTTATCGACAGTTATCGATGAGTATATGCCTGCTTACAGCGTATATTCTTGACCAGCGATTGCAACTTCGGTCTAATCTTGATTGCAGTTGCTGTGTTTTTTTTTTATATATTCACTGAAAATGAGATTTAATAGCTGTTATCGACAGTTATCGATGAGAATATGCCTGTTTACAGGGTATATTCTTGACCAGCGATTGCAACTTCAGACAAATCTTTATTGTGGCTGCGTTTTTTTTTATATATTCACTGAAAATGAGATTTAATAGCTGTTATCGACAGTTATCGATGAAGTATATGCCTATTTACAGGATATATTCTTGAGCAGCGATTGCAACTTCAGTCTAATCTTGATTGTAGTTGCTGTTGCTAGATATTCACCTAAAAGCAGTTATCGACAGTTATCGATGAGTATATGCCTATTTACAAGGTGTATGCTTGACATGTAATTGCATTTTTGTACAACTCTTGATTGCAGTTGCTGTGTTCTTTATCTATTCACTTGCTTTTCTACAATATTAATGATTATCGATACTTATCGATAGGTATAATTGCCACATATGGCACATGTTTGATGTGTCCGCTCAATTGCGGTCAACTACGTTAAATCTTTAGGCTTCTCCTGCGCTTCGCCAGCAACTATGGTGTTATCGATCACAATTGATAGACATACAGTGTATGTTTTACACAGTTAATCGTATTACATTTGACCATTTATGTGTTTAAGCTCATTGAGGCTGTTCTCGATATGCATGCAACCTGAAATTCTTCCTAATCTCTTATTGAACAACTTTGGTCTTATCGATAACTATCGAGATGTGTAAAATCAGTGTAGGGTATATTTTAGGCAATCAACATCGTTGTTAAGCTACTTTTGCAACACATTTGTCCACATGTAACCCGAAGTTGTTTCCCTTTATCGTTTCCTTAATCCTTTTGCTGTTATCGATTAGTATCGATAGTTGTATGATCGATTTTCTTACTCAATGTGTTATCTGTTATTCATGCTCCCTGCTCCTGCCAGAAACGCGCCCGTCGCGATTCCATGGACGACACCGGCGCCGCCGTTGGAAGCGATGACATGGACATGGACGAATACGAGATGATGAATGTGCGCGGCGGCAGTCCACCGCCAGGTGGCGCCACAGCGGCAACAACTGCACCCGGACGCTACACCAGTGATTGGCCCGAAATGGGCGACGGCGGCGGCTACGAGACGCCAGCCGACAACTACAGCAGCTACGAATCCTACTCGGACGAGGAGCCAACCAATGCCGTGTCCAACGTACAGGGTAACAGCCAGCGACGTCGCCAGCGTCGCGAGCGCGAGAAGGAAACCCGCGGCGGTGGCGGCGGCGGAGGCGGAGGCGGCGGTCGAAAGCGACGCGATCGGGACAGAGAACGCGATCGGGAGCGGGAGCGCGACCGGGAGATGGATCGCCGACACGATGGTGGTGGCAACAAGCGCAATCGTCGCGATTCCGGCGATGATAAGTCCCGTGAGCCACGCAAATTGGAACTGTGCAAGTTCTATCTGAAGGATTGCTGTGCCAAGCGGGACAAGTGCAGCTACATGCACAAGGAGTTCCCCTGTAAATACTATTACCTGGGCATGGACTGCTACGCTGGCGAGGATTGCCTCTTCCATCATGGCGAGCCGCTCACCGAGCAGCTGCGCAACATACTCCTCAAGCACATGGAGACGGCCCCAAAGGAGATTCTCGGCGACTTCAAGCGCATCTCGCGCGACGTGGCCCTCAGCCAGATGACGCGACGGCACGAGCAACTCTGTGAGCAGTACCACATGGACAACAGCTGGACAACGCTGGCCAGCGCTGGGATTAGTCGACTGCAGGAGCAACAGCATGCGGCCGCCAAAGCGCAGGCTGCCAATCAAGCGGCTGCTATTGCCGCCGTCAATGCGAATCTGCAACAGGTTGTGGCTGCCGCAGCGGGAGCTGCTGCTGCTGCGGCTGCGGCGGCGGCGGCTGCTGCCACTGGAGGAGCAAGTGGCGCTGCGGGTGGAGCTGGCGTAGGCTCTGCTGGTGCCGCTGGCAGTGGTGGAAGTGGAGCAGCTGCAGCTGGAGCAGCCGCAGCTGGCGGCACGTCGATACCCTCGCTGCTGGACATGGTCATCAATCCGCCAACGAATCTGCATCACGGCGATGCGAAGCCCGAGAAGAAACGCAAATCACGTTGGGCCGAGAAGACGGCAGCCAAGAATGCAACAGCCACAGCTGGAGCAGCTGGAGGAGCTGGAGCAGCTGCCACATCCACGCCAGCGTCCGCGTCCGCCGCAAAACCATTGCCTGTCCACCTGGATCTGGCCAATCTGACGCAGGTGCTCAGCGCGGAGCACATGGCCAAGCTAAATAAGCTGGGCATCAGCAATCTGGAGCAGATGCTGCAAGTGCCCTTCGGTCAGCTAACCGAGGCTGGACTCACGTTGCCCGAAATCGGCGAGATTCAGCGCAAGGCCGAGGAAGCCAAGCCCCAGGAGTCGGGCGGCCCAATCCCAGCCACCACAGAGTCCACCGTCAAGTGCGTAGTTGAGCCGAACCACAATCTCTCGATTAACACTTCTACTTATGCGTTTCCCCATTGCAGAAACTCCGTCAAGTCGGATCAGGAGGCGGTGTCGGGCAATGTGAGCGGCGTCGTCAGCTCGAATAGCAACAGCAATAGCAACAATGGCTTCATCATGGTCGATTACACGCAGTACCTGAAGGATGCCCACGTCAGCTTTGCCGGCAACGATCCCCGTAAGTTTCCAATCTCAAATTGTTTTCAATTTTTTTAGTTTTTCATTTACTTAACGATCTCTTTACATATCTGTTAGCTTAACATACTCGCTTAACATAACTCTCATTAACATTAGTTAGCTTCAAATTCAAATGTTAACTCTTAACATCTTCTGTTAAAATTTTGCACTTCCAAAAGTGACAATTTCTTTGAGTTTTCATATGTAAAGCAAAATCCGAACATTTCTTAAATAATTCTTTAAAGTTTTATCGATTCAATTTTCAAATAAGCAAACATATTTTCTATGTAAAAAGAATATATATCGATAACAGCAGCCATTTACTCACATTAACATTTTCTCATCATTTTCTTTCAACTAAAAAGCTAGTAATATTAACTAATTAGCTAGTAACTATGAATCTAATCACTGATAACTAACTAACTCATGCTCTTCAGGAATAATTTCGCAGAATTTTAGATGCTTTATTAGAGATTAAAAAAAAATTTCATAATTAGAAGCATAAATAAAAAAATTCATATTTTTCTAAAATGTTAGCTCATTTATTAAATTTAATATTAATTTATTAAACATAATTATTATTTACAAAGAATTTTAGACGATTTATGGTTTTTATAGAAACTAAAGCGCTTTTAAAATTTATGCAAATCGAACTTTCTTAAGCTTAAATTATAATTACAAATTTAATATATTTTTATTTATTTGTTATATATTTTTATTTATTTGTTATATATTTTTATTTATTTTTTATATATTTTTATTTATTTGTTATATATTTTTATTTATTTGTTATATATTTTTATTTATTTTTTATATATTTTTATTTATTTGTTATATATTTTTTGTTATTTATTTATTTTTTATATATTTTTATTTATTTGTTATATATTTTTATTTATTTTTTATATATTTTATTGCTGTTTTTATATGCAATATTGTAGAAATTCTCTTATATCACATTTTACTTAAGTGCTTGCTGTTAAATAACATTAACAGTGGCATGAAGTTGCGCTTAACAGTGTTATGTTACATTAGCATCTCTGTAAAGTTAGCGTTGCTTAAATGGACGCTGTTAAGTAACATAAAGATGTTAATTAACGTTGTGCGCATGTTAAGCTTAACAGTGCGATGTTAACTAACATAAGCAGCGGAAATCACGTTAATTATGCATAAATAAATTTAAATCAATAAATTTAAATGTTATAAATAAATTATTAATTTTGAAAAATAACATAAATCCAAGATTAAATTTAATATATTTGAAAAACTCGCTTCAACTAACTGCTACTCTCTCTCTTTCAGTGGACGACGACCGGGAGGAAGATGATGAGCAGCTGGTGATCGATGATGGCAACGATGAGGAGGACGATGAGTCCGAATCGGATGCCAAGACAAAGAAATCGAAGCGCTCTGGCGATGACGATGAGCTGAAGAAGGAAGAGGAGGCGCCACCAATGCCATCAGTGTTCGATTTGCCCACCTTCATGAGCAACATGCTCGGCCAGCAGCCAACAGCAGCAGCAGCAACAAGAACCCCCGCTGGGGCAGCCACTGTAACACTGCGATCCCCAACAACGGCTGCCTCGCCAACGGAGCCCGCCTCGGCGGAGACAAGTCCCCAGGGATACGGGGCCAAGAGCGGCACGGGACTGTTCAGTAAACTGATGTATTGTGATAACAAGGATCCGGAGGAGAGAGCTGCCTTCTATGGTGACATTATACGCAATCCCTTCAAGGCGCACAGCGGCGATGCGGATGCGGATGATAGCAACGATGTGTACAGTTTCAAATACACAGATCCACATCATTCGAATTCCAATTCGCGTTCGTTGACGCCCACGCCAACACCAGAGCCAGGCTCCCAATCACCCAAGTCGCTAGCCGATGATCAATTTGGCATGGAGAATGCCGGTGCCGGTGCCGGTGGCACGCAGCTGGGGACGACATCGATCTACACGCGCAAGTCGATGTATGACTTTGAGCCCACCAAGGCGGCGCTGGAGGATGCGCGCGCCAATGAGGCGAAACGTGAACGGGATCGCGACACGGATATGCGTCTGCCGTTCGAGCCGATGAAGGATTATATGCCCGCGACGGAGATCGATGCGTCCATCTTCTCGCACACGCCCATGCGTTGGCGCCTGGAGGAGTTGCTGATCGAGGCGCCAAGCTATGCGCAGTTGCGTCTGGGCGCCACCCACAAGGAGCAACGTGAATTGCGTGATCCCCGCCTGCGTCGCATACTCGGCTTGCCCGAACTCTCCGATGAGACGGGCACATCCCCAGCCACCGGCTTGGGCGGCACCAGCTCTGGCTCCGGCTCCGGTTCCGGCTCGGGCAGCGGGACGACAATCTCATTTGCAACCGAGCGCCGTGAGCGCAAGACGAGCAACTGCATCTCGTCACCAGACTCGCATCAATTATATGATTCCACGCCCAGTTCACCGCCGCCGATCAGCAATGCTGCACTGCAGCTGCCCGCAATGAATGTGCCGCCGCCGCTGGCCGAATCGCCGGCAGCTGGCGCAACTGCAGCCGGCAGCGATCCGCGTCGCACAGATCCGCGTCGTGATCCGCGACGTGCGCATTTAAACACCTCCGCCTCCACCTCGTCCACCTCCACATCCGCCTCCAATAGCAACAGCAGCATCTCGACATCCTCAGCGGTGGACAGCAGTCGGCAAATCCTTGAGATACGCAACCTACTGCAAAGCTCCAATTGGTACAAGAATCTGGGCAGCAACAACAAGATTATGGTGAACCAGCAGCTGGCCTTGGTCTTCACCGAACTGAAGAAGTTCCATCAGCAGGATGCGCCCAACAAGATCTTCGATGTGAACTTCATTGTGAGCAATCAAACGCTGCAGCAGATCTTTGCCAAGCTCCACATCTACATTGATGACAACGGTCTCGTTGTCCAGCTGCCCGAGGAGCCGCCCCAGAACGTTGGACCCGTTGGGCCCGGCCTCGTTGTTGTGCCCGGCGTGGGTGTGGGTGTGGGTGTGGGTGTTGGTCCCGGCGGTGTTGGAGTTGGTCCCGGCGGTGTTGGTGTCGTACCCAATTTGCCGCCCATATTGCCAAATATGTCGCAACCGCCGCCCAATTTGGCCCAATTGCTCCGTCAGCCGCCGCCGCAGGTGGGACGCATGGGGGCATGCCGATGGGCATGGGAATGCCGCCGTTTAATCAGCCGCCGCCGACGCCTGCGCGTTCCAACAACAATGGCGGCAACAATGGCAACCACAACAACAACAACAACAACGGCAACGGCAACAACAATCCGAACAACAATAACAACAACAATAACAACAACAACAGCATCCTCGGCATGCCACCGAATGTGGGCAATGTGAATGTGATGGGCGTGATGGGGAACAATCCGTTCAATCCGTTTGCGGGGAACAACAGTATGAATAGTATGAATACAATGAATAACATGAATAGCATGAGCAACATGAATATGAACAACATGAATCCCATGAATCCCATGAATCCAATGAATCCAATGAATCCGATGAACAACATGAACAACATGAATGCCATGAATAACATGAATAGCATGAATATGAATAACATGAATATGAATAATATGGGTATGCCGTTCAATAACGGTAATATGCCAAATATTCCATTCAAGAATTTCGGTGGCCCTGGCAATAATAACAACAATGGCGGCGGCGGCGGGGGCGGCAACCAGGGCCGTCACTTTGCTGGCAATAATCGAAATCGCGGCAACAGCGTTCGAAATCGCAGTAACAACAACTAAACTAATGATGCTCACTTTATCACAATACCCAACCACCAACCCCCGTCCCTGTATCCCACCACCGCCATCCATTACAACAGTTCTGCCGTACAACCATTGCCTCCCCACCCCCTCCCCCAACAAAACTCAACGAACTAAATGTATGCTTCCGACCCCCCCCCCCATTTTTTTTCACTCAAAAGACTTGTAGCATTATGTTTAAGTTAAAAGAAAAAATGACCCCCAAAAATCGAACACCCCACCACCATACACACACACAAAGCGCGTTCAAGCACGCTCACACACCAGTACACACACTTACAATACTACTAAAGATAATACAAATGTTACATTTTAATAATAGCTTTATCGGTTTTTGCTATTTGAGCTACTTAAAAAATCGGATTTGGACTGCTATATAATTGTATATTATTCTATTCTATACATCTAATTGTTTTTTTTTTATATATATATATACTATATATAGATATATATATATGTATACATATATATATACATATATATATATATATTGCAGACATATAATTATTTTTTTTTATTACGTACTGATATAAAAATATAGTTCTAGTTGGAATTCAACTTTTATTTCGTACGATATAAGCTTAGTTGTACTCAAACACTTGTAGATATACGAAATAAAGGGCAAGTGTTAAGTATTAATAATAATTAGGATTTTACACATGGCAATCGTTAAATAAATGTTTTTTTTGTTTTGAAATTCAGATGTATTTGCATTAACTGCTGTTTACTGGCTATTATCAGTGCTGCCAGCTGATTTGATAACGAACATCTGGCAGCCTTTTGTGTGAGTTTAGTAGTGCGTTAACAGTTATATCATAAAGCGCATTAGCAGGAGTCATACAGTGCGTTAGCAGTAGTTTGCCTCGCTTATTGCAGCTTTTAAGCTAATCGATATTCCTTAACTGATACATAAAAGCTTTTCTCATGCAAACTCGAAAGCCATTTAGCTTGAATAAATTATTGTTTGATATAATAACAAAAGTATACCCCACATCGTGCATTATATTCAGAGTTATGCACGATTTTCAAGTGTGATTTAATTTAATCGAGTGCTATCGATTACTAGCAAAAGACTTAGTTTAGCATAGTTTGTCCAGTGTGACCGCATTTTATGTAACAGTGGAATAAGTAAGAAGCCGTGTGTGTATTCCTGCCCATACTCGAGTCGGTCACGCTTTCAGTATCATTTTGTCGGCTGTGAACTGTGAAGGAAATTTGTAGCGCCGCGCGCAGTGCATTTTTTTCTGGTAACCTTTTTTCTCCACTTTGTACTGTTTTTCTTTTTTTTTTTGCAACAAAAAACAATGCAATATTTTCGTATGCGTGTAATCGACTAGCAATATAAAGACATTGATGTGCAATCGAGAGAGGATGAAAGCCTAGTTAAAAACAATATAATATACATACACACACGTATGCAGACACATGCGTATGCATGTACATTCACATTGTATGTATGTATGTATGTACTAGGGCCCACAATGGGTTTTAGCGTGACGTGAAGTGTATATAAAGAAGCTAAAAGAAAACGAAAAAAATGAATCGACGAAAAGAGAAAATGGGAAAAGAAAAACACGCAGACATTGTGAAATATACGCAAACAAATATTGCACATAAATATGTTTTTTTTTCTCGAAAATCTATCATTGAAAATACATGCGTAGTTATTTGCATTCCATATAGTACAACAGAAATGCTTCAATTTTATTTTATTTATTTATTTTCATTTTTTTTTATCCATCATTTACACGTACATATGGATGTATGTATGTGTGTGTCGGCGAGAAGGCAACGAGTAGCAGGGCAGCATTTTTGAGTAACTGTAGCAGTTACTGCTGTATTGTTTTTCTTTTTTTTCTCCGTTGTTTGTTGGTGTAAAAAACGGGCTTAAAATGCGAATAAAACAACATAAATATGCATAAAAAAGTAAAGGAAAAACAAAATGAAGTGCATTTGAAGTGCAACGACTATGCTGACGGTGGTGTTTACAATGGAACCGCATATGTATGTGTTTACATACATACATAAAACAAACGGACTTTATTACTGTGCGTACAATAAGTTATGCGCCGCATTTTAAATTTCAACTGCCAACATTTTGTTAGTAAATTTATATAAAATACGTATGTATGTACAATTTTTCTGCGCATTTTATAAAGGTCAGCATACTTTTCCTGTGCACTGTAGTGTAGCTAACGACAACAACAGCAGCAGCCACTGCGAAGAGAAGAGAAGAGCAACACTACAGCAAAAATGGCAACGAGCCGCTGAAAACGTACGCGCGCACTCACACATATACACACACACACACAGACAGACACAGAGTCACATACACATTTGCGACGTCCTCGTTCACTGAGGCCGCCGCCACTCGCTGTTAGCGTCGATGACGAATGCGTGTGAGTGAACGCAGCGTGTTTGCGCGTATATATGTATATATATGTGTGTGTGCGTATATATATATATAAATATGGAAGTGTGTACATGCATATGTGCGCTGTTGGCTCTGTTTACCGCGCCGCGTCGCCCAACCTCGCGTTGTCAAGCCTTCAAACCATTGACTAGACTTTGCAACATTATTTATATTTATTTCTCTTTCTAATACTTGGTCTTTGAGGTTTTTGTATTTATTTCCCGTTAGCAATAAACAAGTGTTTCCAACCTTAGCAACAGAAATACTCAACAACAACTAGAATAATAATAACAAAACAGCTACAAAACACATACATTTGTTTGCATATGTATGTGTGTACACACTCGCTTGAAATTCATTCTGTTCGCAACGTGGGTAAATTGAGTTTCTGCCGTCTGTTGTTTTTGGGCTGCGCTTATGTTATACATAAACTACCATTTTGCTTTTGGTACGATGTGGATAGGGGATAGAGGGAAAGAAGAGAACACTTGCATGCTGCAGCAGCAGCAGCAAAACCAACTATACAACAACAAACGGTAATGCGCGTGCATACAGTCGCGTCCAGCAAAACGTTGCCATGTGCTTGCGCTTGCTTGTTACCTGGGTGGAAAAACTTCCTTTCCATTTGTTTCGCTGCACAGCAAAAAATGAAAAAGACCTAAAATTTGCATTTGTATGTGTATATGTCACAATTTCGGTCGTTCTTTATCGCTCTGCTGACTCGTCTACCTAATCCACAGTATCTTTTACATGTCCTGTTTAGTCGTTTCCGGTTTTCAATTTATCTATTGTGTTCGCTTATCTCTGTGTAATTTTCCACTAGCGCTGCAGCAACTGCTATGTATCAGTTTTCCACTTTTAAATAAATGATTTAAACACATTGTATAATTATAAATTCATTAAATCTGGCAACACAATGCAAATATTCTCTGCTGGTAATACTATTCTGGCAGGCGACTGTAAGACCAGCTGTTATCTTTAGATAATTTGTGTTTCGAATTTGTTTTTATCGTAAACTGCGATAAGATATCAAATCATTTTGTCTGCGCGTTGCATGCACGTATCTGTTGTTCGACATGCATATAAACATTAACAATTATAATAATTGCAACAGCATGTGAGATTAATAACAAGATACAAAAGTTCTATCAGTCACGTTGATGACAAACTACCTACTAACTTGATCTTATCGATAATAAATTTTCGGCACACTGCTGCAATATAAACAGATATTAACTTGGCACACGCGCGCCCGTTATAATTACTTGGATTTAACACAGTTTTATGATCCGTTTTCCATTGAAGAAAAGGTGCAAAAATGTATGCGTTTCTGCATATGTGTGAGTGTCCATGTGTGAGCTTTATGTGTGTGGCAGCACCTTTTGCTTCTGCAGGTAGTCGCTGCATTCGAATTGCAAGCTGCATTCTGTCGTGTCGTCATGCAGCTGTCGTGAGAGTGCGGCAGCGGCAAAGTGGAGAGAGCAAGAGAGAGAGAGAGCAAGGCAGGCAGAACATCGTTTGGCATTTTTGACAGCTGCCGCACATTTGTTTTTGTTGATCCGTTTTCCATTTCTTTTAGCTCGATCTCGCTCTCTCTCGATGTGGCTCCACTTCCTTTGAAGGCCATTCCCCTTTTAAACACAACGATCAATGCTCGTTAATTATACCTGTCTGTGTTGTTGGCATTTCACTCGTTACTTACGCGGGGGCAGCATTTTTCTCTGACCAGTTAAAAGTGCAATAGCATTCAGCTATAAACGTATATATATATACATATACATATGTACAAAATAACAACACAAACACAAATACTAACATAGAAATCAGCTGGAGTACCGGCCCTGCCATATGTATGGTTTCTCTCTTTGTCTATCTCTCTCTTCCACTTTGTCGATCGCCGGTTAATTTTCGCTTTTGTCTGGCAACGCTACACTTTCATTTCATTTCATTCACAGCTGAGCTGCTCCCTTCATATATATAATATATATGTATAAGTGCGCGTGTGTGGCTGTGTGTTTTGCCTTGACTGAATTGTTGTTGTTTTTCGTTTGCTGTTATCATCAGCAGTTGCAGCCAATTCTCGCTCTTTCACACACACACGCATGACTAGAAATTTGCATATGTTTACCGTATGTTGCGGTCAAAGCTCAACGTTTGTTTCTTTATTTTTGTCATTTGTTTTTGCCCCGAGCTAAGTTTTAAGATCTTGCACTTGCGCTCTCGCTCATTCGGACACCTGCTCTCTTCTGGTACGTGATGTTAGCGTGTGACTTTCTTTTTCTTCTCTTGCTGTGTGTTTTTTTTTTGTGGCTTTTTCTTCTTCTGTTGTTTGCTTTCACCTTATAATACAGCGTGTTTTACATATCTGCTTTAGCCACTGTTCTGCTTGTCGTTGTCGTTGTTGTTGTTGTCGTTATTGTTGTGAGTTAGCGAACGTTTAAGTGTTCTGTCAGTTTTTCACAGCAGCCCACAGCTATTTCTCCCCTCCCTCCGCCATCCAGTTGCTCGATAACAGTATTCACAAATTGTTCTTATACCTCTTATTTCTCTGTCTCTCCATCTCTCTTTTGCTCTTTACATTTCCGCTATATACTCGTTGTACTCGTTGCTCTTATGTGTTGGTGTATATATATATATATATGTATGTGTTCTTTTTTGGGCAAATTGTGTCGTTACATAGAGTGTGTAAGTATGTGTGTGTTTGTGTGCAGCAGTTCTCCACATAGCTGTGTAATGCTCTTATAAACACACACACACACACAAACACAAATGTATATATGTACAGTTACAGTTACAGCGGCACTTGCTTATTCTCGTTCATGCTTTAGGGTCGTTTTCAACCCCCTCGTGTTTCCCCTCTTCAGCACAACTACCAATCCATTGCCTTCCCCTTGCCGGTCACGCAGCAGCCACGCATTTATTGTCCAGTTGTATGCGATGGGTGTGTTGGGGAGTATGAGGGGGGTAATGGAGCTGCTGTCGTTCTGGAGGGTTTGGTCTACCCTCGATTTCGCGTCCAACTTTTTGCTGTATTTCATTTTTCTTTTTTTTTTGGAGTGGGACATGCGCCACAGAGCAGTTCTGCTACCCCCTCTTGCGCACCCTCTCTGCCCCAGTCATGCATGACAATTGCAGTTCGCGTGGGAAGTTCCTTAAGAGGATTTTCTACCTAGTTTTACTCGGAAAATTCGACAAGTCTTCTTCTGCAGAATATCTGTTACTTTGAAAGCACTTCAAGAGATTTTGGAGTATTTTTGCAAATTAATTTAAATATATTTCGAATTGCTCGAGATGCTCTGTATATAGTTATACTATATTTAATACATTTTGACCTTTTGAGATCCTTAAAATTGTGTTTAATACATTTTCAACTATTAAGTAGTAGATATTAACTGTACATATATATGATATTATTTCTCAATTAAGATTGTTTTATACCTTAACAATTCTATAATTTATTAACCATTAGCTCTTCTATATTGTAATAGGTAAGCTCTTTGGATTAAAGATTCTTCAAATGGTTTTCTATAGAGCTGAAACGATTCTGTTGGGTGCAAGAATCATGTATCATGAATCATGTATTAAGATAGATTCATCTCTTGGTTTAGTGCTTAAAATTAGAGACTATATGAATTCTATAATTAATTAAAGATTATCTTTAATTACCAATTTTTTTTACTGCCTTTCTCTTTAATATTTGCAGCTGCAAATATATTTTTTTTTTTCGCTTCGTTCGAAATTGCATTTTGGGTCGTCTTTGGATTTTCTTGGTATTAGCCATTGGGTTGGGCATTTTCCAACTAGTCCAGCTCAATTAGCATATCACCTGCTTTTCTTTTCGCGTTCGCGTTTCTGTTCAGGCAGCTGCATTCCGTTTTCCCGTTACCCCGTCGACTTCATAGACGTTTCTATAATTCATTTGATAGACAGACTTGTCTATAAAGCATATCTGCATATATACATATGTAGTATGTTGTATGTTAATTGAATTAAATGTCCATTTAATTGAATAATCTAATCAAATGTGATTACAAATTCTGTGAAGATATGAGCTAACTTTAGTTAAGGCTTCGATAGGTCGCATAGTAGATGGTTAAATTATCAAGATTTTGATATATATTCAATGGATTTTTATACGATTATGATTCCAATCGAGTTTCTTTAGGTATGTTGAGTTGAGATTTGTATAAAATATTTAAATTTAATAAAGAACGAATAAATTTGTAGATCGGAATATATTCAATAGCAATTTATTGTATAAGTTTCATACAAAAATTTATATAAATAACATTTTAAATTGATATATAAATTCCATTTTAAATTTATAATAAATAAAATTTCATATTATATGTAATTTCCATTTTAAATTTAATTTTTAAAATTAATTTCAAATATATAAATATATTTTAAATTTATATATTAATTACATTCTCAATTTATATATAAATTCCATTTTAAATTTTTATATAAAATAAATTTCAAATATATAAATTAAATTTTAAATTAATATATAAAATGTATTTTTAATTTTATATATAAGTTTTTTAAAATTTTAAAATTCCATTTTAAATTTATTTATAAAATAAATTTCAAATATATAAATTAAACTTTAAATTTATGTATAAAATTCATTTTTATTTTATATATAAATACAATTTTTAATTTATAAATTACATTTTATATTTATATATAAATTCCATTTTAAATTTTTATATAAAATAATTTTCAAACATATAAATTAAATTTGAAATTTATGTAAAAAATCAATTTCAATTTTATATATAAATACATTTTTTAATGTAAAAATTAAATTTTAAATTCATATATAAAATTCATTTTAAATATTTATCTAAAGTCAATTTCAAATGTATATATAAATTAAATATAAAATGTTTGTATCAAAACATTTTTAAATATATAAATATACATTAAAATTTTATATTAATTAAATATTAAATTTATATATAAAATCAATTTTAATTCAATTTAAAATTTATATATAAATAAATTTCATATAATTTAAGTGTAATCAGATTGGTGCAATTACATTATGCTATATTTTATAGGAAATCTTTCTTTAGTTTAGTTTTGAGTATTTTTTATATGAAATATTGCTTAATTATCAGAACTAACTAATTAACGTTTTTAATTAAAATTTGAATATACATTTCATAGAGATTCGATCTAGTTGAAAGATTCCTAGACTTCTATCGTACCTTCTAATCCATCCATATAATTATTGTTTTATATAATTATCAGCTAATTAATTGATTCCTTTGAAAATGTGTGTCTAGCCAACGTTGGGTTTCCAACGTTTGGGCCAAATTGCAGCTTGCTTCCCAGTAATTGCAGTTTGCAGCTTGCAATTTGGCAATATCTTTACACCTTTCCACGATTGTCACCTTGCCTTGCCCTGCAGCAGCAGCATCATCAAGCTTCCGAGAAGACAAAACATCTGTCTGCCTGTTGCTTGCCTGCTCGCCGTTGCGGGTCCACAAATGAAAAAGTCCAGTCCAAATCGACGGCACACTTCCTGGTAGATCCCATGATCTAAGCTAATCGGGTGGGTGGCTGTGCTGGGTTGACTTGGCTAGGGTTCACAGGTAGCGCACGCTTCTGGCACGCGTGCACCTTGTGCCAGTTGCAGGTAGCAGGGTGGTAGGGTGGTAGGTGGTAGGGTCACCTACTCCGCCCATCGAGGATCACAGATCCTTGTTTAAATAGCACGAGTGCTCGCATTGTGACTTCAGTTGAGTTTTACTCGTCGTGTCAAGTCTAACTTGTGCCTTGTGATTCCTTGTGCTCTACGTGATTGCTTTTTGTGTGATATATTATATCCTTTGAAAATGGATTTCAATTTCGATTCAGTGACCCCCTCGTCCACCATGTCGTCCTTCTACGACTTCAAACTGGCAAGGTATGTCTTGATCGTCCTTCTTTAAGTCTATACTCTACATTTGTTTAAAGCGCAATTTGCAGTTCTTTGATTCGTGTTCTTTTCGGTTAGGTTGGGGTGACAACCCTACATTCGCTTTTAAGTATTTTTCTATTATAAACAATTTGGTTTACATAATTATAGTGCATAGTTTTCGCTTTTTAATGCTACTGCTGGGCTGAGGGTGACAACTCTGGTTTATAGAGTAATTCTATTTAATTGTGTCTGTGACAACTCTGCTCTTGCGTTCATTAGCTCGATTAGGTGACAGCTCAAATCGTTTGCTATCTTGCGTTTGTAGAGAAGGTGACAACCCTGGTTATTGAATGCCGCTGTCAACTCTATTGCTTTACTTTCAACTAATTGTGCTAAAATGTAAGGTGAAATGACAACTCGTTCCGTTCTCCATTGTTTCGTTGGAGAAGAGGTGACAACTCTGTTTTTTAACTGTTGCGTTGTATTATTTTAATGGAATGAGGTGACAACGCTGAGCGCGTTTTTTTGATAGAGAAGGTGACAACTCTGGCTGCTCGTTTTTATTTAAAAAGAGGTGACAACTCTAGTCGCACACACACACAACCCGCATACATACAAGTGTAAATAAATAGTTTAAATAGTATTTAGTATTTTTTGTAGTATTTAATTTGGTATTAAAGTCAGCTACTCGCTCGCCTCACAAACACACACACACACACACACACGCACGCACACAACACACATACATGCACATTACACACATAGGCATAAATGAAAAAGCGCGCAAAGCACGTCTCTTTTTATCATATGTTAATTTCCTTACCAATTTCTCACCTTTCACCCTAAACAACTACAACTACAACTACAACTCCAACTACAACAACAACCTTAGTAACAACAACAACAACACAGCTGAGCGCGCCAACGACAACAACAACAACTAGAACAACAGCCACAAAGAAGAGAAACAATAATAACAACAACAACAACAAGAACATCAATCGCAACAACTATAACAACAAAAGCCGCCCTCCCACCCCAAGAAACAGAAAACAAGAGAAAGAACTATTTGATACTTGCAAAAACAAAAAAAGAGATAAATAGAGCAAAATAAAGTTGAACTGATTACTGTGGCTAAAACGAAAAGGAGAAGGAAGCAGAAGAGCAAGCAGCGCTGAACCGAAGAAGAAGAAGCATCAGCAGCAGCAGATACAAGAGGGGAAACTATATACAGAAAAAAAGGCTTTCAAGTTGCGAGAGCGCCAAATTGTCTACGAGAGCCTCTTTGCTCTCGCCAGACACAACGACAAAAGAGACATAAGAGAGAGGGAGAGCGTAATATACACTCACTCACACACACAGATACAAAACACACAGAAGACCGTTAAAGTTGAACAGCAGCTGGCAGCTGAGAGCGCTGAGCGCCAACAAATAACATAAGAAGGAACGAGAGAGAGAGAGACATAGAAGGAGTGAGAGCGAGTGCCAGAGAGCGCGCCGATCACTTGAGCAAAGAAAGTGAGAACAATTACGCAAATATATATATATATATTATATATACATAAATATATATATAGATAACTATCGATAAATCGATAAATAACTTACGTTACCTTCAAACGCAGTAAAGGGGCACTGAGAGTATTTTTTTGTTTTTGGAAAAATACTCGTGCACACACACTCTCAGGATATGTACGGCAACAATAATCCGGGTAGTAACAATAATAACGGTGGTTATCCCCCATACGGTTACAACAAGTCGAGGTAAATTTTAACTTCAGTTTCTTCATCTTCAAGCATTATCAAAACCAAAAATACCAAAAAAAAGAAAGAAAAATAACCAAAAAATATTCAAGAACTACTTTACCTATTATTCCATCCAGAAATATTCCCATACCACCCTACCCTTCCCCCCACACCCATACACTCACACGCACACACAGAACGTACTACAACTACAATTACACAAGAAATTTTTTTTGTCTCCCAAATTCCAAAAAAAAAATATAAATAAAATTAGGAAATAAATTTTTTTTATTGCAATATTCGCTGCATTTTCTGGCAGCAATTTTTATATTATATTTTTTTGATTTTTATAGTATTGTCAGATGTGTTTTTTTTTTGTTAGGTTGATCTTGCAATCTTCGCAGTGTATGCATTGATTTATATATATGGAATATGAGCAAATGGTGGCACATACATGTGTGTGTGTCTGTGTGTGAGCATTGTTGATATATGATGCGTGTGTCGCAAGGCATTTCCTGTTATCGATTACTTTTGTGCCCACATGCCACACACTCGAAAGTATCGAAACGGCTCAACACAATATCCGTGTTCATCAGCTGCAAACAAATAAAGAAGGACAACCCCACACACCCTACAATGTACCCCACTCCTCACTCACACACACACACACACATACACATTGTTATTCTTATTTTTTTTGATGTACTTGTTATATATGTATGTATATATGAAATATTGCGAAAACAGCAGAAAATGTAACAAACAATGGACACTTGAGCAAAGACAACAACAACAACAACAAGAACATTAAGAACCATAAGAAAAGCTGCTGCAACAACAATGAGAACAACAACTGAAAGCAAACTACAAGAATAAGTAATATTAATCTAATATATGTACTAGATTGTACAGTAACTAATTAACTAAATTAAGCACAAGGCAAAAAGCTCGAACTAAAAAAGGCGTGCACACACACACACATACACACCCCTCCCACATACACATACCCACACACAAAGTCAGACAGACACACACATGCATACAGCAAAAAGCAGTCAGGCAACTCAGTAAAATTAACAAAGATACAAAAATGACACGATCCATTAATTAAGCGCCCTGTATTTTAAGTTAAGCTCTCATTCAATACACAAATACACACACAATCACACACATACACACACAGAAAATATCGAATATCGTTCATTGATTGGAGTTGCCACTTTTTTTCCTTTTGTGCGCATTTTGTTTTGTTTTTTTTCTTTCTTTCTACTTTTGCCCGTAGACATTGAGCTCTCATTTCTCATTTCTACGATTTGCAAAAACAAAGTTCCGTTAGCTATATTTTGTTTCTTACACACACATGCTCACAAATCTGTATCTGTATTTGTGTCTCTGCCTTTATCTTTATCCTTATCTTCGTAGTTAACAGACGGCGTCGGGCAGCCCATGTAAAATGCCATGTCAAATAATATAACGCGAAAAACGCGTCGCGTTTATTTTTGGGTTTACGCAGTGTGTTTTGTGATAACGAATCTAAACGTAACGTAACGTAAGCAAAAATTCAACGTAACGCAAGCTCTTCCAGTCTACCACATAACCTGTTATACGTAAACGTAAACGTAACTGTTACTGTAACTGTTAACACTGCATTTAAAGAACATACGAAACATAGAAGAAGCAATCACAATGAAAAAACCGCGCTGCTGTACCCATTATACGATCCGGATTTGATCCAACGCAGGCTCTATCAATAATACATATACATATTTCGTACCGAGGACCGACCTTAGCGGTAAACGGCCTTACAACGTTTTCGTGCGGCCTGTGCAACCTAAACTGTCTCACAATGTACCGGTAAATGTTGTAATACTACAATAATTGCAAAAGCAAAAATCAAATGCATTTCATGCAAATTAGTCTCACTTCTGCTACATAATTACATAATTACATAATTGTATTATTGTATTATTGTACTATATATTTATATTATTGCATTATTACGTTATTACGTTACGTTCTACTTTACGTTTTGCCAGTGAAACAAACGCCAATCACTCAACGAAAATTTCACTCATTTTCGAATCTCACACTCAATCGCCCAATAATAGCTCGTAAGCCTAAGCTTGGTTTGTTTTTTTTTTTTCTCTCTCTATATATATATATATACTACATAAGACTGTTTTTTGCTGTACACGCCGAGTTCCCTTGCACTTAACTGACCCGACCCATATTGTGGTGCAAAACCCCAAAATTCAATATGCAAATATTCAGCTCCTATATACAACCTCCCCCCCGTTCACTTCAGTGGCGCATATCCTTGGCTTTAGTGCCAAGTGGGCCAAAGTCTTTGTGGCGCCCCATTGTTTATGATGCTGCCTTAATGATTTCAACTCTCTTGCTTTGTGGGTCAAAAGCGTGATTGCGCTGTTGCCGCACTTCACCAACTTCCTTTTGCAATTCTTTATTGCATTTTTGGCGTCAAAATGGCTCTCCCCTTTCCCCCTCTTTCTTAGTTGGCATGCAGAGGCATTTAAATTTATTGCATATGCGTGTGCTCAAAAGTAAACCAGAGAGAGAGAGAGAGAGAGAGAGAGAGAGATGGAGAGCAAATCACGTGCAGCGCAATCATAAATTGTGTCAGGACCTTGACACAATGCTAAGCAGCGCAGTCGCAGCGCAGCTGCAGCAGCAACAGCCACACTACTGTTAGTCTTAAGTTATGTATGTGTTTATATATATAAGTATTTAGTATGTCTGCTCACAGTTAACAGTTACTTTAGTTGTTAAGCAGCGCAGCAACAGTTGTTGTTGTAGTCGTACATACACCACACACACACCTCACCACACTTACACACACACACACACAGACCTGTCCATCCATACATATATATGTCAATGCATACCTGTCGAATTGCCTATATATCTTCGTCTCACTCGCACGCTCTGCAAGCAGCGAAACATCATTAAAAAAAAGTTAAATGCAGATAATTGCAAAAGCAAAAGCAAAAGCAAAACCACAACAACAACAACAGCAGCAGCAAGGCCTTGAGCCTTGAGCAAACAGCAAAAGCAACGCCAACAACAACAACAGCAAGAATATCAACAATCAACAATGAACAATCAGCAATGTCAACAGTCAACAATCAACAATCAACAACAGCAGCAACAGCAAATAGCAGTAACAACTTCAAGCCAGTGTGACCAATTGCCGTCAATTTAGCTGGCAACTTTTTTGTTGTTTTTTTTCTTGTGCTACCAAACTATGTTAATTTTTTTTTCCTCTTTTGTAAATGAAGAAAACGAGTGAGAGTGAGAGAGAGAGAGTAAAGCAGGAAAAAAATACTATTTATTTACTTTCTCTCATACACACAATTTGACAATTTAACTTTTAACAACACACACACACAACATATACAAAACCCAAACAAATACACACACACACACACACACGCATTCCCGAAATGTTTCTCCCCCGTATTTATGACAGTTAATTTAATTGTGTAGACATCATCTCTTCCCACAGCCAAGCAGCATTATCAAGCGATCTCAACAGCGAAACCGAGAGACAGAAACGTTTAGTTAGTACTATGTAGTGAGGTTTACAATCATTTTGAGTTAAGATATTATTTTTATGGTTTGAGACGAAGCATATATAAATATATATATATATACATAAACTGGTGTGATAACTCACTCTGTGACGCAACAACAAAATGTTCCTTAAACGAAGACGCCGGCAACGCCTGTAAGTAAAAGACTCCTTGACATTTTACCATAACATTAAAAAAAAAAAATAAATAAAAATACGAAAAAAAAAAATAATAATCTCATGCATTCCTAAGTTAAACTAGACACTAAAATACACTCTCTACAATCAACAACATCAACTACAACAACAGTCTTACCAACTGTCCACGCGGGAAATATATGTATAAAAAAAAAAAAAAACAAAAAACACTGTCAAAAAAAATTTGATCAACTTTTTTTTTGCAATTTTTTTCAAGTGCAGCAAATATGTATATATATTTTTTTTTCAAGTGTTCCAAATGAATTTGTGTGTCCGTACATCCATATCAATCATCTCAGGGGTTTTTTTTGGTCTACCATACATAGCTTTTTTTTCAGTGTACTGAGTATTGAAATACTATTATTTTTTATATTTTTTTTAAGTGAACTACAAAATTGGCGTCCGAATTATTAAAAAGGGTTTTTTTTTAAGTTTAGACTCAATTTTTTTTTAAGTGTGAAAATATTGAAAAACTTTTTTTTTTACTTTTTTGTTCAAGTGCCAATAATAGAAATAAGAGATATAATAAAAAAAATTCTTTAAAGGGTTTCCATATTTTTTTCCAGTGTAATTCAGAGAAATGTGAACGTTTTTTTTCCAGTGTAACAAATGAAATCAAGTGCAAATATCTTTTTAGGTGCTCAAGTCAAAAATCAAAGCCAAAATCAATAAATCTTGATTAAGGGTTGTTTTTTTTTAACAGTGTTTGAAAACGCAACAAAGACAACTGTTAAATGCCGCTAGAGGCATTAAGGAACGTTTTCCCCATATACTCACGTATAACATCTGTGTGGGGATATGGCGAAAACACTCCTAAAAATTGTCTGTTGCAGTATTTTTTTTTTTTTTGCCTTCTTTCACATAAAGCGCCCAAAAGGCGGCTATAAATTGATGCTATGTCTCTTCGGAGACTCTACACATTTGTTGTTAGTTCGTAAGCTCTATAGGATAACACCCTAGTTATAAGGTGAAGGCAATGATTGATGCAGTGCCTTGTGACTGACATCAATCATTGTGACACTTTTTTTTACGTCTCTCTGCCTCTTGTTTTAAGCCTTAAGTTAGTGCTGTAAGTTTAATCTCCATTCATACATCAAACTCATTTCAAAGAACCAAAAAAAAGAAGTAAATTGCGCTTTATAACAATTAATTATTATAATTATTATTATGTTAAATGTTGTTATTACTATTATTATTATAATTATTTTATTATTTTCAACAATTTATTAAAATGACATCAATACCAGATTATGCTAATACTTTGATATTTTATTCTCTTCAATCAATCAATCAATCAATCGAACGAACGAACGATCAATCAAACAGCGGTGGGCGTGTATTTGGCATGTCGCATTCACTGCCGTCAGGAATGGTACGTATTACAGTTAAAAAAAAAACCAATAAATTTTTGTATTTTATTTGAACATAAAGTTCGAAATCAATCAAAATCAAATTTCATTGCATGTGCAAAAGATAAAAAAAAAAAAAATCAAAATCAAAATCAACAATGATACATATAAATAAAAAATACTTAAAAATAATGTACAAACTGCAATTTGCAATTGATAATTGAATTTTTTGTTTTCGTTTTTGTATGTT
This sequence comes from Drosophila macrospina, assembly GCA_035042075.1. Taxonomy (NCBI): domain Eukaryota; kingdom Metazoa; phylum Arthropoda; class Insecta; order Diptera; family Drosophilidae; genus Drosophila; species Drosophila macrospina. The sequence continues at coordinate 3,422,265 of JAWNLW010000467.1, read as the reverse complement.
TATTCAATATACTTAAATTTATTCTAGTTGAATGTTATTGAGTTTGTCTCATTGAACGCTCTGGGGCACACGCTTAAACTTTAATCTCAAAATCTCGTTTTTTGTGGATGCTCAACATATTTGATTTAAACAAATAAAATATCAAAACCAAAAAAAAAAAATTAAAAACTATTCAAACAATTACTAATAAATTACTTAACCTTAAAGTTTGCATTTTGGTAAAGAAAAACAAAAAAAAAAAAAGAAAAGAAACTAAACAAAAGAAAACTAAACAAAAGTCACAGTAAAATACAAAACAAGGCAACAACAACAATAACAACATCAACATCAACAACAGCAAACAACAACACAACAACAAGAACAATAAAAGAGTTAGCAAAAACAATAAAGAATAAATTAAAATTCATTGCATACTTTTGCGGCCTTGCGCTGTTGTCCAAGCTCTTCCGTTTCCTCCTCCCTGTCACCTTGCCCACCTTTCTACTGTCAACAGTTCAAAATCAATGACTTGCTGACATACACACCCACACACACACACACATACTGTTAAAAATATACATATTTATATACACCCACACAGAGAGCAGTACTTATACACCCACACACACCCACACACACACATACACACACACAACTGTGCCCTTAAGCGGCTTACAGCAAATACATTTCGTTTTCCTTGCCTTTTCTTTTGCTTCTTTATGCTCACACAATTTGCAATTCCCTTTTGCCATTTAAATGCAACGCTGAATGCCGTTAACTGTTTGCAGTTATTCATACACCCACACAACAACATACGTACACAACACACGCATACAAGTGAAATGCATATACATATATATACATATACACAGTCAAAGCTTAACTTACAAATGCTCTTAACATTCTTGCACTGGCGTCTCTCTGAGCGCTGTTAAAATGCATTAACATTATGCGACTGTTAAGGTACGAGTAGCCACTGTTAAACGTAACGAAGCACGTAACGAGCAAGAGCGCAATGTAAGAGCGCTTCGTGGACGCTCTGTTAACGAATGTTAAGTACGAGTAGCAAACTGTTAAAAAGTACGCACGTTTATTACACACAAAACAACAACAACAATAAGCATAATATTTTGTTGTTTTTTCGTTCTTTCTGAATTTTCTTCAACTAATTTGAATGCATTTAACAATTTGTAGACTTTTAACAGCTTACTAAGTGTGTATGAGTGTGAGCGACAGAGAGAGAGAGAGAGAATGTATGTTGTTGTTGATGCTGATGCTGCTGCTGATATGTACGTATATCGATAACAGTGATAATAATACAAACAATAATCGAACGTCATCCAGTCGAGTCGTGTTGAGTCGTTTCATGCCACGTCGTCCCGCTCAAGACACCACACCCCAAAAAAAGAAAAGAAATCAAATAAAAAATGAACAAGTACAGCGTTTTATGAGGCCTTCTCTCAACATTAGAATATCTTTGTATGGTTAATTTGATTACAGTCACGTTATGCGTTCTCACCACAGGACACAGAATTTACATTTCCAAGTTCCTCGTCCCGTCGCGGTTACAATGATTTCCCAGGCGGCAATGGCGGTAGCGCCAATTCGCTTGGCGGCAATATCTGCAATATGCCGCCAATGGCCAGCAACAATTCGCTGAACAATCTATGCGGTCTATCGATTGGCAGCGGTGGCAGCGATGATCATATGAACGATCAACGCACCAGCAATACCAATTTGATAGTCAACTATTTGCCGCAGGATATGACTGATCGTGAGTTGTATGCGCTATTCAGAGCGATTGGACCCATCAACACGTGCAGAATCATGAGAGACTATAAGGTAAGTAATGTTATCGATAAACATCGATAAGCACATATAATTATAAAGTGCAAAAGAGCTTAAATATATTTAGAAATAAAATGATTTTAAAGCACATACAGTAGAAATTGAAACATTAAGTTTATAATAAATTTAGCTAGCTTTCTTTGAAGAGCTTTTAGGGCTATAAAAATATCTACAAAGAGCTTTTAAAGCTCATGAAAGCTGCACGCTTTATCTATACATAAAATAGCTTTACTTTAATTTTGTCTGTTAATCGAAAAAATGCGTAAAATATCCTACAAAGAGCTTTTAAAGCTCATGAAAGCTGCACGCTTTAAATTTATTTATGTTTTAAGTTCTTTATCATTAATTCAATCCATTCCATCCTAATTATGCCTAATCTTCTAGACTGGCTACAGTTTTGGTTATGCTTTCGTGGACTTCACATCGGAAATGGACTCGCAGCGTGCTATCAAAGTGCTCAATGGCATCACAGTGCGTAACAAGCGGCTAAAGGTAAGCTTTCATCAATTCTATTCAATTCAATTCGATTCCACACTTTGCATCAGTTAGTAACTATTTGCAAATGATTAAATAGGTTTCATATGCGCGTCCTGGCGGTGAATCGATCAAGGATACCAATCTGTATGTGACCAATCTGCCGCGCACGATAACCGATGATCAGCTGGACACAATCTTTGGCAAATACGGTTCGATTGTGCAGAAGAATATATTGCGTGATAAGCTCACCGGGCGGCCAAGGGGCGTGGCATTTGTACGGTAAGTTGAAACGGTTCAAAGCACATGCCACTCTTTGCAATCGATAACAAAGCCGTATGAGAATACATTTGTTATCGATTCATTAAACGAATTGTTCCATCCCCATTCACATTGATCATCATAACGCAAACATTTTAATCATTCTCTTTTTTTCTCATTTCCATTTCTTTGTTTTTCTTCTTCTTTCTTTCTCTCTCTCTTCTCCATTTACATTTTACTTTATTGCATCACTGCATATCGTAATGTCGTAATATCGAACTGCATCAAAAAAATTCCTACAAAAAAAAAAACAAACCAAAACCAAAACCAAAAACTTCAACAACAACCAAACAGCTACAACAAACGCGAGGAGGCACAGGAGGCCATCTCGGCGCTGAACAACGTAATACCCGAGGGAGGATCACAGCCGTTGTCGGTGCGCCTGGCTGAGGAGCATGGCAAGGCAAAGGCGGCGCATTTCATGTCCCAAATGGGCATGGGACCACCACAGGCACCACCACCACCACCTCCACCACCAGCGCACATGGCGGCTGGCTTCAATAATATGGTTCACAGAGGTAGATCAATAAAATCACAACAGCGCTTCCAAAAAACGCATCCGTACTTTGATGCACAAAAGTTTATCTAAAAAAAAGAAAACAAAAGAAACATAATAATCAACAGCAAAGAAAACAAATCAACGTAACAACAACAACAACAACAACAACAACAACAAACAAACAAAAAACCAAACAACAGACCAGTTATACATAACAATATTATGTATATATAATATATAATATAATATATATAAATTTTTTTTGACAAACAACAACATAAGATGCAAAATCACAACTCTAACAACAAAGCAAACCAACAAACACAACAACAACAACAACTTAAGAATTAATATAATACATAAATATATTAAACTTTTAGTTCTCTTTAATTATTTTGATTTAGGAACATTATTAACTATCTCTACTTTAAAGTAAAAAAAAAAAAAAACTAAAACAAAAAAAAAAAGAAAGAAAAACAAAACAATTTCTTGTTGCAATTTTTTATTTGTTTTTTTTTTTTTTAACTTTTAGTTTCTATGTAAATTACACGTAAACAAAAACACACTGAGAAAATGTTTATGTATATATTATAATAATATATATGTGAACTAACAATAATGACAACAACAAATTGAATTGTATATTTCCCTTTTAGTGTAAAATGATTTTTTAACAAAACTATAAAAAAAAATCCCAAAAAAAAACCGAATAAAAACTAATTGCGTATTTTTAAAATTAAAATTAACTTTAGAAAATACTAACAAAAAAAAAAAAAAAAAAAAAAAAAATATGAAGAAACGAAATGAAAACAGGCAAAGTTTTTTTTGTTAGCTTTTCCAAACGCCCCAATTTAAGTTTAGAACGCCCCTTCGCCCACTCCAACAACAACAACTAAGCACACATACATACATACAACAACAACAATAACAATAACAAAACCATAGAATGAAAGTTAAAGAGAGAATAAACTGAAAACCAGTACGATAAGAGCAAATAAAGCAAACAAGATGAACATACCGAACCCAAGTGCCGTAGAACATTAAACAACGATTCGTGCAACATCAAGCAAGCAGCTATCGATAACTGCATATCGATAACCGATAATTTGAGCAATTTTTTTTTAAATATATAGAAACAGAGACAGTTAATGAATGATATAATAAAAAATAAAAAAAAATAGAGAGAGAGAGAAAGAGAAAGCAATTGCTATATAGAATATACACATACATATATACATATATCTATTTTTTTTATATATACGTACATATACATAGACAGATGTGAAGTGCGTGTGTGTGTGTGTGTGTGTGAAAGAATCAACGTACTGAAAGCAACTCAAATACCCCACGTAATAAAAAAAGAAAAACAAATAAAATGAAAGAAATATGACAAATATAAAATTAAATAAATTAATAATAAACAATTAAACAACAAAAAAACAAAAGGAACGTGCAAATTTTTTTGAAAATTTTTTTATGGTGTGCAAAGTACATGGAATGCTAGAGAAAGCGGACTTAAAAACAAAAACAAAATACGAAATACAAAGATAAATGAAAATCAAATGAATCAAACGGAACTGAAAATGAACCATAACCTTAAAAGTAAAAGAAAAAGAACAACAAATGAAGCGAAATAAAGCGTTGCCCTGTTTGTTTACACAACTATATATCCATCCCTCTCTGGCCCAATAAGCAATAATACACATTCGTTTCACATTTATGATTTCTTAATTCTCCCCTCCACGCAACAACAACAATAACCAGAAACAAATACAACAATTCTTATTCTCATAAAGTTAAACATAAAAGTAAAAAAAGTAAATTAAAAAAAAAAAGCAAAATATAACTTACAGATAGTTATACATATATATAGCTTATACCATATATTGACTATATAACGTATCTATATCTGAATAGCGTTAAATTTTAAATTATTTAGTTTGTAGTGCGTTATCAAAAGCAACAACCACGGCGAGCGACAAGCAGCGACAGCAACATCATCAACAAACAATGATCTAAACACACACATATATATATAATAAATATATATATATATATATATATATATATATGAATATATATATATCTATATATATACAGTATATACTCCATGTATATATAAAAAAAAAATAAAAAAAAAATAAAAGCCAAACGCAAAACAAAACAAAAAAACCAATTTTTTTTATTTTTTTTTTGTTTGTAATAACAAAAAAAATTGCAAAGCAAAAAAAAAGTGTGTGGGCCGCCAGAACAACGGGACTAAAGTTCTGCTATGCGTATGCGTGTGTCTGGCTGTGTGCATGTGAGTGCTCCTGTGTGCGTGTGCGTGTTTGTGTGGGTGTTGCCGTATTTTTTTCTCCTTTTTTTCTTGTTTTACATTGAATACAAATGCAAATGGTGTTGCCATCAAACCGACGACAGGTGGCGCGCGCGCAAGCAGCAGGCTTTCTGTTCACAGCTCGCAGAATTAAAGACTTGAGAGATTCAGACAGAGAGAGAGAGGGACAGAGAAAGAGAGAGACAGAGAGAGAGAGAGAGAGAGAGAGAGAAAGACAGACAGGGACAGGGACTAAATAACTGTTATAAAAAGCAGGCGTGGCGCATGGTAAGTATGCGCGCACTTACGTAGCCGATAACGGGGTGAATTTCAAAGAGTTATCGATCGATTAAACCAATCACGATCACATTTGAATCGAAAGCCCGCAAATACATTTTGTTTTTTTTTTTATATGTGCAAATTTTTTCAACGTGCTGTTTGTTCTACATATTTTTTTCCAATTTTTTTTTTAATCCGCAAAAGAAAAATTTGAAAAAGTGTTGACAATTTTTTTATATATTTTTTTTTCGATATGCAGAATGCATAATGCGGATGAAACGTAAAGTAAACTGAAACGTAAACAGGCAACCACACACCCCTTTATCGGTTCCAGTGCCAAAACGAGTATAAAACATAAACAAAAAAAAAAAAAGAAGAAAGAAAAAAACTAAAAAATAATCTATGTACTTGTTATATATACTATATATATGTTTTTTTTTTCATATTTTTTTGCAAGTGTATCATGCATAAACAATCATACAAAAACATTGTACGACTGGTTCTATTCTCTTCCTTTTTTTTTACTGACATGCCCGAAACAAGTGTTGACAAGTGTTGAGCGTTAGCTCCTTTCTTATAAATGTTTCAAACATATGTATATACATACTATATGATTTTTTTTTTTTTTTTTTTTTGGTGCTAGCGTCTAAGTATACGCCCCTCAGCCTTACGTACTTTATATCAACCATATGAATATATATATATTTTTTCTATATTTCGATTCCGTTTATTTTTTTATATGTGCCTGCTGTTTCAGTGTTAAGTTTAAATTTGTAAAAGAAAAACTTTCCAAAGCAACAGGAAAAACAATTAAAGTATAAAGACTCATAACTCATTCTAACTATGCAGCTTCTTTCCCAATTTTATCACGCCCCCGCGACAGGCAACAAAATTGTTTAATAGAATTTTTTTTTTTTTTTGTGTTAGATTTGTGATTTTGTTTCTCAATTTAAATAATTTTTTTGTATTTTTTTTGTTTGTTGTTGTTTGTTTACTTAAGTCTCTGATTTTATGTCTTTTTATTAATTTTTTTTAGTTAATTTAAACATATGAATTATTTTTTGAGGTTAGTTTATTTTAACATAATCAATCGAAAGACAGTTTATCTAGTTTATTACCTTTAGTATTCGAGTAGTTTGTGTTTTATCTGAGAATATATATTTATATATTTGTATCCGTATATATCCCATTTGTTGCCGTAGTAAAATCACTAACCGGGTCTCGGCATTATCTACTTGCCACGCCCACTTAGCTAACTAACCCCCAGAACTCATTTCATCATATATATATATATTTTTTTTTCAACGATTCTTCTGCCTTTGATTTTTCTTGACGACATGATTTCTACAAAAAAAAAAAAAAAAAAAAAAAAAAATATGAAAAGAAAAACCAAATGATATATATAAATGTATAAAACATTACAATCATAAAAAAAAACTTAGTTGGCGCCGACAACTAATAAGTTGTACAATTTGTTTATTTTTTTTCATTTTTTTTTATAGACGGAGCAATGGAAAAATTACGCTCATTATTCGATGCTATTTGCGATGCTATCTTTGGTCTCGATAGTAATTATTCCTTTTATATTCTCTACTATGCCTAATGATAATCATAATCATAATAATTCTCTTGTTCTTGTTCTTTTTTTTTTTTTTTTTTTTTGAGAGCACTTAAGCATTTCTGAGTCTAAATATATATAATTTAAGTAGCTTAGTGACAGACAGACTATATATATACCACAAACACTTTCAAGGGCTGGCAGCACATTGTCGCCGAAAGAAGCGCAGCGAGAAGCAACTGAATTCAATTGAAGTGAGAGAAGTGTAGCGAGTAACAGCTTATAATTTTCTCAAATTACTTCTCCATCAAAACAGACTTTTCCACTTGAGAAGCGAGAAGCTTAACAGCTGTATCAGCTTGCATTACTTCTCTAATTTCTCTCCGCGCTGCTTTCGTCCACGTTAATGGTAGCCCCAACACATATATTAGAACATTACATGACGTACATACACATAATTAAGCAAATACATGTCTCTATCAACACAACTACATAACATAATCGACACAGCTCAATTTGTATACAATATTTTTATTCTTTTAATATTAATGCGAGCTTCAAATTCCGCCTCATGCTGCTAAATTTGTCGATCAACACAAAAAAAAAAAATTGAAAGTCTTCAGAACGTGCCATGTTTTTTCTTCAATACATTTTTAGTTTCTCATCTTTCATACAGAATCGAAATCAAAATTTGATAACGAAACAGACTAAATGCAATTCGTATTTATTTGACTCTCTCTCTCAAAAAAAAAAAAAAAAAAAAAAAAAATCGAAACAAAACGAAAGAAAAATTGTAAAATAATTAGAGCGTTATTTGAAAAAGTTCCAATTGCTATAAATACATTAAATTAAAATTTATTTCTAAGAATAATAACAAAATTGCGCAAAAACCCTAAACAAACTGCTTTCCAAGATCATCCTCAAACTCTTTTGCAATTGATTAGTTTTGCTTGCGCTTAAAAAAACTAAAAGTATAAACCAAAAAAAATTAAAAACAACTTCACCTCGAAGTTGACTTTCGTTTTTTGTGTGTGTTATTTGACGTTTTGTATAACTTTCTCTATATATTTATAGCGAATTTTGACCTTAACCTTCCTTAATGTAATCCCAAACCCGAAATAATAGTTCAGATAATTGTCCGATTTGTTGTCCGATCATTCACATATAAAAACACACAAACACAAGCACATACACCCAGACACACACATACACACACACACAGAATCAGATGCCAGCTCCGCCTTTTACTCATCAGCATAAAAATTGATAATAAAAAAAAAGAACACAATAATAATTGTAATAATTATAATAATATTGATATCTCATAACTTAGCTCGTCCCACGTATGCGTTCAAACTTGTAATTTTTAGATGGATCGTTTATCACTAATTTGTTTTGCTTGCCACGTTCACGTTTGGCACGCAAACCTTAACAATACACACACTTATACATATATATATATATATATATATATATATATATATACATATATATATATGTGTATAGGTATGTGTATATGTATAACTTATCATGCCATAACATATTTCATTGAGCAACATGCCCTCATAGCAACGCTTTTATGTTGTTGTTCTTTTCTTTATTTTTGAAACTCTTCCTAGTATTTCCCAAAGCTCTTCCATCAAATTTCCTTGATCCCAGAAAACAAAAAAAAAAAAAACTCAAACTATATATAAATGAAACAAAACATGGCACGTTTAATGAATGAATAAAGCAATTATAAAGTTACACCAGAGAACGTAAATCTTGCAAGACATTCTTCGGTACGGTCGTGTAACGAAACCGGAGAAACGAAACGTAAAGGAAAATTGTACACAGAAAGAAAGAAAGGAAAACACGTGACGAGCTAAAAGAAAAACTAAAAAAAAAAAAACAAAACAAAACTCGCATTTACTAAAAGAAATTCAAAAAGAAGAAAAGAAAACCTTCAAAAAGTTCAAACAGTTCCAAAAACCAAATACAAATTCAAAAGAAAAGGAAAACAACAACAAAAGATACAAGATACAGGAACAACAACAATAAACACACTAACCACACCCTTCAAACTCAATTCTAAATACTCGAAACTAATATTTTTTTTTTTTTTTTTTTTATGTAAGTCTGTTATGATCTCTGCCTTAAGTTACAGTTACGATTACAATAAGTTAGGTTAGGGTTTTTGTCGATGCACTAAACGCAAACAGAAAGAGAAACTACTTAAATTTAGCTTAAATTTTAATATTTTATGAATGCAACTTTTTCAAATAGACGCCACACTTTGCAACCTTGCCACGCCACTTTTTACTAATAACAACAAAACATTTTTTTTTTGTTTTTTAAATGTACGAAAAAAAAAATTGCAAATTTTAGGTGAGAACTTTGCCGATTTGCTTGATGGACTGTACCGCCGGAAGTATCATTATCCCTACTTATAATTGACGCCGCAGCAGCAGCAGCAACTGCAATTCTATCAGCAGGCGTGCGGCTTCAATTCCAACATCAACAGCATCATCAATAGCCTAAGCAGCAGCAGCAACAACATCAACATCAACAACAACAGCAACAGCAACAATAGTACCAACAATCTAAGCAGCAGCAGCAACAACATCAACATCAACAGCAACAACAACAACAACAACAGCAGCGGCAACAGCAATATGTTACAGTATCATTCACACTATCATCAACAACAGCAACCACCACAACAACAACCACAACAACCACCACCAACACAACCACAACAGTCGCCACACAATCTTAACCATCATAACAATGGTCAGCTGCCACGCCTGAGCAATGCTGCCGCTGCGCACAGTAGCAACACTCATTATCCACACAACAGCAATGCGCAACGCCAGCAGCAACACAATCAGTCGCTGCATTACAACCAGCAACAGTTGCCATCACAGTCGCTGCTGTCACGCCAACAGCAACAGCAACAACACAATCACAATTGCAATAATTTGCGTAGTCTCAGCTTGTCGCCGCACGCGAGCAACAGCAACAACAACCATTGTCATAATATGTCGCCACAGCGACAATTGCATGACTTTGGCTACAGCATGGAGCAGCAACAGCAACACCAACAACACCACAAGCTGCTGAGCAATGGCAACAACAGTTTTCCACAAGCAACAACAACTGTTACATCAGCAACTGCAACAGCAACAGCAACAACATCAGCGTCGGCGGCGGCAACAACAACAGCAAATGGCGGCTATTTGTGGCCGACATAACCTTAAACTGTTTACAGACTTTACCTATACATACATACACATGTATACACACACACTCACACACACACACACACACTCATGTGGATCATTTTTAGCGACATTTATCTTTATGTTCTCAACGAATTGTAAGCTTAAAGAACTAATTTTTTTTTGAATTGCTTTTTTTTTCGTTTATTTTTTAAATGTTCCTCATTTATTTTATGTTTGTAATTTTTTTTTTTATTTTTGTGCTTTTTTTTTTGAGGAATTTTCTTTATGTAATAGTAAATAAATACATTAGCATTAGTACACACACACACACACACACACAGATACAAACAGACAGACAGACGCAGACACACATACGCAGGATTGGCTATATGAAGTGAAAAGATATAGATACTATAATAATTATATGGAAATGTGAGGTATATCCAACTTTTTTTTTGCGCTTAACTATAGGCAAACGATTTTTTTTTCACATATTTATATATAATCTATATATATATATATATACGTACATACATATATAACTAAAAAATATATATATATATATAAGGTATAAGATCTGTTTTTTTTATTATTATTATTATTATTATATTGTAATTATTATATCGATTTATTCTGTTTCTGTGTGTCTAAACCGACTTACCAAACTATACTATATACATATATCTATCTAATTAATTTAGTATATATGTATATTTTTATAGCTGAAGATCTGTTTTTTTTTTCATAATTTATAAATGAATTTTTTTTTCAAATATATATATATATATAAACATAATAATAACAACTACAACAATAACAACAAGAAACATTAGCATGCTCAAGTTCAGGCTGTTCTTACCAACTATGTAGAGAGGCGAATGTGCGCAGAGGGCGGGAGAGGAGAGAGAGGGAGAGGGAGGCGAGTAGAAGAGTAAGGGCGTGGGCAGCACTGCCCGTTGTTGCCCGTGGGCAGCTCAAATGTGCAGCTTATTTGGGGGGGTGTGGCCCTTCCCCCCGTAACCTGTTTAACCAGACAAAATTACAACAAAATATCTAATTTTTTTTTCATAGTTTGTAAAAACAATTTTTTTCATAATTATAAACAAAGAAACAACTTGAGCATGTTATACACAAACACACACACACACTCACACACATACATCAATATTAAAAGCAAAGAAAATTAAGAAAAAAAGTAAGAAAAAAAGCACGTGATAAACGCTGGACAAAATGCAAAGAAAGCTAAAAAAAAAAGCAAACACAAAAACGAAATGCAAAATTATGATTATTTTTATTGAATTTCCTATTTTCCAATCAATTGATCAAGTGGGCGTGGTAGTGTTTAAACGAAAAGAACATATATATATTTCTACAAATAATTGTATTGTTTTTTTTTATATATTTTTATTTTAGTTTTTATTTCTTTTCACTTGATTTGTAGTTTGTTTTTGTTTTGATTTTGTAAGCCATTGAAAAATGTATGAAATGCCACGCCCATAAATTATGTAAACGAAACAACAACAATTACCATCTACATGAGAACAGTTCGTTGATTATGATCTTCAGATTTTTCTATGTAAAACAAAAAAAAAACAAAAAAAAAACAGAAAAAGTTTTGATTTCTCTATTATTTATTATTTTGATTTTTGATTTTTAGTTTATGCATTACGAATAAACAAGCAACAAAATGTGTGGATCTTTTATTTTGTATACACATCGACACACACACACACACACACACACATATATATCAAAATTTTACTTTATTTTTAATAATGATTTAACAATTTGAGACGAAGCACACACAAATTTTGAATCGAAACATACATAATAATATAAATAAACATTTCCCAAAACAAAACAACTTTATTTCGTTTGGTTTTATTATTTTGCTGCATTACAAAACTATAAAAATTACAAAAAAAAAAAAAAAAACAAAAATATAAAAACTATAATTAAGTTTCTCTTCAGCTGAGAAAGTGAAACTTCGGCTTGTCGAAGTTTGAATGTTCTTGCAGAATCAGCCAGAAATATATATACATATATATAAATAGTATATATATAAATCAGTTGAGCAGGAGAAAAGAGAAAGAGAGAGAGAGAGAAAAAGAGAGCGAGAGAGAGGAGCCAAATTTGTTTGCAAGTGACGTCAGTTGCAACAACGAATTGCGAATTATATGAAGCAAGATGAATCCATGCCCCATTTGGGGCTACAAATAGCATTTAAGAGTTAAGAAACAAATGAAACTAACAAACAACAAAACAAAAGAATTAAAGAAATTATTGTTAAATAGCATATAAACAATTTTTTTTGCATACTTACAGCTTGGTTGTGCTGAGTACGAAACATTCTAAAGACAAAACAAATTACAAAAAAAAAAAAACAAAAGAAAAGAAAAATCTAATAACAAAGCATAAAACAAAACAGAAATTACCAAAGTAAATCAATTTTTTTTTCTAATAATAATTATGATATTCATACAAATCCAAATACGAAAACAAATAAAACAGTTGAGCTGCATGGGCTGACAGCGAAAGGAGGACGCGAGAAGCAGAGAGAGAAGCAAGCAGCGAGTAGCGAGTAGCGATAGCGATAAATAAGCAGAGAAGTAACGAGAATAACATGAAGCAGAGAAGTTGGGTGGAAAACAAATTGAATTGCATGTAATGAGGCAAGTGAAATAGCAAAAAAGGGAAAAGCGAAGCTGGAAGAGAAGCAAAACAGCTAAAAATATTGCAGAGAGAAGCAAAATCATAACAGAAGAACAGATAAAAAGGGAACTACACAGGAAAGTAAGAAGCAAAGTGTGCGACGCAGCGAGTAGCAAGAAGAGAAGTAAAACAGCTACAGAAATTGCAGAGAGAAGCATAAGCATAACAGAAGAAAACTAAGCGATGAAGCGAGTAGCAAGAAGAGAAGCAAAAGCGGAAGCAAAAACAAAATTAGCTGTAATGAAGTGTGAGGAAAGAGCAAAGCAAACAAAAAAGAGCAGATCAAAGAGCAAACAACTTCTCTGCACGCTTCTCGCGTCTCCTGTCAGCCCCCGAGACACATACATACAAACGACAAGGACATTTGCTAGCAAATCGCAGTCACAGTCACTGTCCCCGTCACAGTCACAGTCATAGTCACAGTCGCAGTCACTGTTGACATGAATACTCAACCAATCGTAGCCTTAGCTTGTAACGAAATATCGGATTAATCCAATAGCACTTAGAGTCTCGTCTCGTAAATAGTTCTAGTTAAGCGAATGCAAATTTTTTTCTTGTCCAATAATCGATAAACATAGCTTAAAGGGTCTCATCAATTGTTCAAGTTAAGAGAATCACTAAAAAAACAAAACTAAAAATGCAAAAAAAAAATAAAAAATAAAAAACTACAAAAAGAAAAAAAAAAAAAAAAATTATAATAATAACAAATTTCTTTTATAAAGAATAAAAAAATAAGTTTTTTTTTTGGTATTTTTTTTAAAATAAAATCAACTTTTTGTGAGCATGTGTAAAACCCTATATTTTTTTGTAGTGCGAATACATATACATACATACATACATTAAGATATTGTTTTTTTTTTTTTTGAAATATTTTAAACTAGATACAAAGAAGAAGAACTTTTTGTTATTAAACATAAGCAGCCAAGCTAATTTTGTTGTATACTTTTTTTTCACATTTTTTTTGTGCAAAAAAAAAGCAAGAAGCAACAGAAGAAGCGCAATTAGCAAAGAAGCAGCAGATAATAAAAGTAAAAAAAAAAAATAAACTGATATGAATAATAATATAATAATATTTAAAGGGAACCTCACGAAAACTACTTACATACATTTGAAATGTTGTTCAAGGAATATATACATCAATTTTTTTTTTTATAAATATATCGATAAATGTTTAGCGATAACAGAATCTTTTTATAATGCATAACAAATCGACGGCGCATACAATTTTTTTGTGTTTAGCATAAGAACAAAAACAAAAAGAACAAACAATTAAAATATACTAACCAACAATTTTTTTATAATGAAGAAAAAACAAATGAGAACGAAGAAAAGAAAATGAAAATGAAAAAAAAATAAACTGAGAGAAAGCATACAACACAATAAGACGAAGTAAAACCAAATAAATTAACGAATCGAACCTCAAAACTGATTAGTGAAAATAGTTTCTTACGTATAATTGAAACCAGGTAAACCAAATATTAACGATTTCTTTTTTTTTCTTGGTCAAAATGCATAGCAAATTGAATGAATGTAGAGAAAACAATAATTAAATAGTTGAGACAATTTAGAGTTAATCGATAGAGCGATAAACGAGTCGATAAGCGATAAGCGATACTTTGCAATCGATTTATATGCATAAATGTAATCGTAATTTCGATCAAAAATCATTTCTTCTTCTTCTCCAGAACTTATAGAGGCATATACCATGCGTTCATCTTATATATATATAAAAAAAGAAGATATATATATACAAATATATATATACTACATAAACGACTCGAGTTTAGACCGACATTTTATATAAGCTGCATATACATAAACTTATATACACTAATATATACATATATAGTGCATACGTATAATGAAACTATATATATATATATATATACTAAATGATGATCTTTTTTTTGCTTAGAAATTGTAACTACATACGATAAAATAAAAGAAAAACAAAAAAAAAAATCCCATCAAACTGATGTCAGAGAGTTTGAATGCGGAACGTGAACTGCCCTTTGAGAGATTTTTAAACAATGAAAACACCAAAAATAACAACAACAACAACAACAACAACAAGATGTAGTAGATGAACAATGAATTAATGAAGAACAGCAAGAAATGCAAATTACATAAATGAAATGCCTAGAAAAGGAGATTGACAACTACATAAGCAATATACTACATACATGAAATACATTAAATAAAGGGACAAAACAAAACAATGAACAAAATGAAAAGAAAGAAGAACCGAAATCGATAGCAAAGACAAAAGTAAAAAATAAATTATATATGTAACTATATAACAAACGTATACAACAACAATGTTAAGACAACAAGAAAAATCCATAATAAACGCGCGATGAACTTTGTTTATTTTTTTTTTCAAATGAAATCCCAATTAAAATGCATGAATAAAACGATAAACTAGTCTACACACACACACACACACACACACACACAAACAGATGCGACAACTTGTAATGTTCGCAGTTTACATTACACATATTATATACATACAAACATATATAAATATAAATATATATATAGTATATATATATATATAAAAGTGGAAAGAACAACTTGAATTTTAATTCGTTTATACAAAAAATAATATATATAAATATATATATATATATTAATAGCAGCTAATTGTTGTACTAAGACGTCACATTAAACCCCGATAAGAACAAATAAACGAAAATATTTAAAATTCAAAAAAAAAAAAACAATCAGATGGCAACGCCACTTATGTTATTTCATTCAACCAATTGCTGATTGCTGTGCCACGCATGTTAACGATCATCAAGGGTCAAGATGGCGTTGCGCGCGTGCTTCTTACAGTGAATTCTTGTAACAACAATCAAATAAAGGAGTGCCAAAAAAAAAAATATATATGTACGTGTTTATTGTTTGAGAGTCGAACGGAATGCACTTTGAACGTATGTGATTACGTTTGGCAATGGACAAGTAGTTGTTACGCAGTATTTGCCATGGTAAGTGCAATACACTTTGTGTATTTGGAGAGTCCCCAACAGTGCTGGCACTTTAGCTATTTAGTTGCTAGAACTGGCCACTGTTAGCCACAAATCTAGCAATTTGTTATTTTACTTCAGCAATTTTCGCTACTTTATTACGAAACTAAGGAATATTTTTACTTTTCTTTAGTATTTATTTATTTAACGTTGATTAATAACAGTCGACAAAAGTATTAAAATAAAGTCTTATGAGAATATATTTCAAAATAATTATAAACGAAATGCATAAAATTAATTAATTTGATGCCAAAATGTAATTTTTAAAATATGAAAAATGAGTTAAAAAATATAAGTTTAAATCTGGGGAAATCAAAAAAGCATTTGATTAATCCAACATTTGTTGCGAGGTTTGGGGAAAACACAGCAAAACCCAATCAGAGCAGAAAGTATTATAATGTGCTTAGTATATACTAGCTAAAGAGTTTAGAATAACAAACTTGATAGTCGGAAGAGAGGACTCTGAGCTGAATATACGAAAATGTCTACTGTAATCAGCACAGAGTACTCGGGAAGGTTCAAGCAAAGCGTAGTTGGTGGTACATGCGTTAAGAGCGAGAGGCATAAAGTTGCGAGTAGGTCTAGAAGGAACAGAGAAATTAATTCGATTTAATAACACAAAAGAGTCAATTTTTGCATTAATTAGTTTAATATGTTAAGAGTTAGGACATGCTCAATGTGTTGGAATATGTTGAATGTGAAAACATTGAGGATATTAAAGTTCAAATTGATAAAATCAATTTTATTAAGTGATAGTTTGTGGAGAATACCATTAATTGTTGGGTGGTAGACCTGAACTACAAAGATGTTGGGAATTTGCCCTACAAATTCTTTCACTGTCATGATTGAATATTAAAGTTGAGCGTATATTTTAGCAGATGAAAAGATAGTAAAGAGCAAATAACGTAATCTACAAACATTAAATGCGATATTGTGTTCTAAATTTCAATATAATTATTGAATAGAATAGAATATAATAGAATAGAATAGAATAGAATATAAAAGAATATAATAGAATAGAATATAATACAATAAAATAGAATAGAATATAATAGAATATAATATAATATAATATAATAAAACATAATTAAATATAATAGAATATAATAGAATAGAAATACAAATACAAATGGATCATATGAAACTACAAATATTTGAACCGGTTCGGACTACAAAGTCAAGGTAAATGTTGCCATAATTAATCGCTATCATATGAGTATTTGAGTCACATCACTGGTAAATAGAAGTTCGCTGATTTAAATGAAGCTCACAAGTTATTTAACATTATAAGTACACTTAATTCTGTTTAAGATATGAAATTTCCTTTTAATGTAGATCATTTTAATGTTTTAGCAATTTTCACAACATTTTCAGCCATTTTTAGCTACTTTCTGCCAAATCTAGCAATTTTCGCTTTAGAATTTCTGGCAGCACTGGTTCCCCAATAGTATAATCCCGTTACACACACACATATGTATGTGTGTTTAGCTACAACTTTGTGCAAAAGTTTGCCTATGTTAGTTTGAGTCTATTCGAGTGGTAAACAAAGCGCTCGAGTGTCGTTGCTCCAGCAAAATGATATTATTTCCCACATTGTATATACATATGTATTCTCTGATAGTCCATTGATTAACTGATAAACGTTGCACGTTTTTTTTGTTTGTATTTCATTCAAATTCAATTAGCACCGTTTGTTGTGCTCGCTGCTGTTTTATTATAGTTGTTAACTGTTCGTTATTACCATGTTTGAGTTACGTCAACTCAATGGGAATCTGGAAAATGGAAACTAGAGTTTATTCTACTCGTAGCTAATTTATTGTGTTTGTTCATTGGCAATAACAATAAGTGCATATTAGTTTTATTGCCTACACAGACAATAGATCAGCGGGCTAATAATGGGCTGTTTACAGAGCTCCTCTGACCCTCTGTTAGTGCAATGTGCAATAACAGCGAGCTTAACAGAGACTCGTAACTCTGTTGTGGAAAGAGAGTGAGAGAGAGGAGGGAAGTTATAATCACTAAACATCAATAAAAATGTAAATAAACCTAAAAAAAATGTACATATCGTAGATAACATTACTAAAAAAATGTTACATTTAATTGTAGCTGTACTATAGGCAGCTAGCTACTATAGACTAGGGGAACCCTTTACTATTTTTAACCATTTTTTACCGCTTTTTTACTTAAGATATTATCTCAAAGAAATTCGTATATTTAAATGGCATAAAATGTGCAAATATGTAGCAAAATATGTATAGTTTTATACATTTTTTGTTGCAAAGCAATATTCAATTTGAGCTGTATTACAATTTTGTCGAGCAACTTCCATTTCATTGCCAAGGAAAAACCCAAGGAAAAAGGAGAAAGAAATGTGTAAAAACGTTGAAAAATTGACATATTTTTGGTTGCTCAAATTGGGTATTGAGTGGAAGCTTTTCTATTTTCAAGAGAGAGAGTGAGAGAGAGAAAGAAAGAGAGGAATCAAATGAAAAGGGGAGAAAAACTGAAAAACTGAACTGTAGTAACTTGTTGACTTTCCGCTTTTCAAGGCATTTTCTCTTTTCACTAATGAAAAGAAATGCGCAAAAATGTGAGAAAATGTAGAAAAAAGCTATAAATTTGTTTTACCCAAGTAATACTCAGTTAAAGCTGTACTTTAATTCCAAGCTGCGCCTCTGCTCTAGGTACTTCCCTCTTTTAAGCACTTTTGCTGCGTTTTTCGACTTTTTTGCAGGGTATTTTGACATGAAAGACCTTGAAAGGTTGCCGCTGTGCGCGTCAACAACAATTGCTGGCTAATCTTGAATTGGCTAACAAATGGATGGACTTGTTTGATACTGATATGGGTAACATGTGCAAACAGCTCAATTTGCGATTTGTGAAAGAGGCGAGAGGGAAAAGCAAATGATTTGTGATACGCTTACATGTGGTCTACTTATTTATATATATTGTTTATATATATTGTTTGTATATATTGTTCATATATATTGTTTATATGCAAATATTTGCCATGCTATATATTATGTCGCATTCAGCAGCTATCAGGGGCATTCAAGTCTTGCTGTCTGAGCGGTTTGATGCATAATCTGTGTATCTTCCTCTAACTCTCTTTGTCCCTCTCTCTCTATCTCTCTCTCCTCTCTCTCTCTCTCTCTCTCTCTCTCTCTCTCTCTCTCTCTCTCTCTCTCTCTTACTTAGAGTGTGTAGCACTTTGCCCACTTATCATTGCATTCACTGATGCGCAGTTGCATTCATGCCACAAGTGCCCCAATGCTGACTCAACCCAATCAGCTGACTCAGTTGTCTTATGGCTAAGAGCTATTGGCCATTGGCTAGTCGCTAATGCACTTTAAATGACCTTTTCTTTTTGTTTTATATTTATATAATATTTTCCTGTGCTTTGACTAAACTTTACGAGTTCTCCGCTTACTTGAGGCATTCTTAACTTAGCTAATTGCAATGTTAGTCTTTAATTTTATAATATTTAATATGTATAAGTTTTAGTTCTTAATTCTATTATAATTTTCCCTTCATTAAAGATCTCTTGTAACTCTTCTTAAGCCTAATGAATTGGAATTTCAATATCTTTTTGTTAAATATCCCAATGCTAACTTGAGGCACTTTTCACGGCTGTAATTCTTGCAGAATCGAAGTTTCCAGCTTAAGATTTTCTAATTTTCTTTTCTCTTTCGTCAATTAGCTAATTGAAGTCAACTTAAGAATCTTCAATCTATATCAACTTAAATCTATATTAAACTTTCAACTTCTGGCATTTAAATTGTTCATTCACAATCTGAAGCGTTTCCTGGACCTTCTCTCCTATTTCGCATTAAAGATCTATTGTAAAAACCTTTGTAAACCTAGAGAATATAAATTGGAGTAGCTATAAGATAGCTTTAGTCTTTAGCTTTAGCTTTTAATCAACTGAATCATCAATTGAATGAGAAAAGATGGAAGAGAATTGAGTAGAGCACAGGGAGAAGCATGGGAACAGTAAAGATAGGAGAGGAAAAAGAGGCGAGCAGAGTTGAAGACTTCTCTTCCGCTAGAAGCATCAGCTACTTCATTGCTGATCCAGTGAGTTAAAGTATCCCAAAGCATCTCAATCTGCAGAGTTTTCCGACAGAGTCTCTCCCAGATAACAGCTCAATGCGGCTGCTTCTTGTAGAACTTCAGCTAATCAGTGTTTTGCTTTCCTATCCCAATGAATTTCCAGTTAAATACTCATCTATTGTTGTTGTATTTGTTTATAAATAAGAGTTTATTTATTTATTTCTTTAGTTGATTTAGTTGATTTACTTTGTTTTGTTAACTTGATGATTTGCCATTCAAAATGCCGCATTCCACTTGGGCTAAGTACTTAAGACATCACAGATATCATTCGCTGAAAAGCTGTAAAAAGCTGAAAAAGCTGATCACTTCTTGAGGAAGATCTCGTGCAGCTCCACATCCTTTAGATTACTGAGTCCAGCTGCCGCCGAAGCGCGCGCCTCCCGTCTACCCCGCCTGCCCATGCGCCAATGCTCCTCGATCTCAACTAGAGTGCGTCCGCGTGTCTCTGGCACAAAGCTGTAGATGAAGACGGCGGCCAGAAATGAGACGAACGCATAGAAGGCAAACAGATTGGCCACGCCCAGCCAGGCCTCCATATTCGGATAGATCTTTAGCATAATGAAGGCCAGGATCATGCCAAAGAATACTGAAATACCCGATGCACTGCCGCGCACACTCTGCGGAAATACCTCCGATATCATGATGAACGGCAGCGTCAGCATGCCCATCGTGGAGAACACAATGTGCGCCACAATGCAGACAACGGGCAGCCAGGACAAGGTGCCCACGTTTGCCGGAAACCAACCTCCGGCGGCCAAGAGGAGCATGCAAGCACCCATGCCGGTGGCTGAGAAAATGCCCGCCGGCCGTCTGCCCCATTTCTCAAAGATGCTGCTCATGAAGAAGGTGGTAATGATGCGAGCGACGCCCAGCATGACGGCCACTAGGACTGGATCGATGGTGACACCAGCTCGCTGGGCAATCTGCACCGCATACACAATGATGACGACAACGCCGCACGCCTGCTGGAAGCCAAAGAAGCCGATCATCATGAGCAGCGGCTTATAAACCTCCGGACGTCGGATGGCCTGGCCAATTGATTCACTGGCCGCCGTATCGCGACTGTTGTCCGCGGTCATCTTCATCTGCGTTAACTCCGCCTCAAATTCGGGCACACAGTCCTCACCTGTTGTGTGGGATTATCGATTATGGATTACTCTGGGCAAAGCCAATGCGATGCGCTTACCTCTGCGTTGCAGGCCACGGAAGTAGCGCAGGGAGCGACGCGCCCGCTCGACGCGTCCCTTTTGGAGCAGCCAACTGGGTGACTCGGGCATGGGCAGCACCAGCAATGTGGCTGCCAGTTGATACGCACAGCTAATGATCGCAATGAGCACCACATTGTTGCGTATAAAGTAACCCAGCACATACATCAGCAGTATGCCGGAGGCCAAGCCTATTGAGGTGCCCAATATAAGTCTGCCTCGTATCCGTGGTAAGCTTATTTCCGCTGAGTAAACGCCCACGGGGGAGACAAACATGCCAATCATAATGCCACCGAAGGCACGTCCCACCAGCATCTGGGCGTAGATATGGTCGCGATTCTCGTGCAGAAAACTTGTCGCCAACAGTAGCCAGCCAATTAGACCCATCAGATTGGTCAATAGTATCGTGTATTTGCGTCCAATGCGATCCAGGAAGTAGCTAACCAACAGTCCGCCCACCGGACAGGCCATGTTCTGGAAGGAAGCTGGCGGAGGGAAGAGAGTGGGTACTTCAATTAGCGAGGGGATCTATGGGAAAAGTCAACTGATCTTTAGCAGAGTAATTATGCTTTCTTCTGGAAAGAAGCTATAGAAGGGAGAGAGTAAGTACTTCAAGAAGAGGGAATATTTATCGGAAAAGTAAACGATTCAATGATAATCTACAACATCTGAAAGAGCGAGGAGTAAAAGCGCTTTAATAAGAGGGGACATCTATCGGAAAAGTCAAGACAGCTTTAGCAGAGTAATTAAGCTTCCTTTGCTATATGATCTGGAGGGAAGCTGTAAGAGGGTAGAGAGAATGCACTTCAATTTATCGGAAAAGTAAACGATTCAATGATAATCTACAACATGTTCCTATCCTATATGTTCCGATCGAAAGATGTCAGAGAGCGAGAACTAAAAGCGCTTCAATAAGAAAGGAAATCTATTGGAAAAGTAAAAAGATCTTTAGCAGTGTAATTGCAGTAATTTCCTTTAATAAATATCCTGAAAGGAAGCTAGCGAAGTGAAGGTGAGAATGCACAAAAATAAAAGAAGAAGTCTTGCTTATCTTCAGCAGAGCAACTCGACTTCCTTATCTACATTATCTATACAAGGTCTTTGCTACTGAGTTGTTGAAGTTCTAGTCTTTCTATGTTGTAAACAAACTCATCATGCCCGCTCAGCGATGACAGACAGGTGCCCTATCTCTTCTTTCGTAGCAGTCTCAAGCTGACAAGATTAGTTCTTTGGGTAATTCTTCAACAGATAAAGAAATTCCTTTGGTTTTTAAAAGCTAAGTGTACATTCGACGCTTTCAAAGCATTGACCACCACGTGCACAACTCTACTCACTAAAAGGAGAAGTCCTTCCTACTTCGTCCTTCTAGGTTTGCTTTCAAAACCTTATAACAGAATTGAGGTCTGTCACTTGCACAACCCTAAGCTATTTTCCTAAGTATGCTAAATATTGGATTACAAGAGGGTCGTTCATTCAAGGGAATGAACTACTCAAGTAGTTACTTTACCTAGAGATGGAGATCCTGACCTTCCCCAGGCAATTTCCTAAAACATCGTAAATCTTGGATCCCAAGAAGGTCGTCCGTTTAGAATAAGTTCCTACCGCTCAATCGGAGCTTTTCCCATTTATGTCAGGAGAATGTAAGCCTCTTGGGTTGACTAATAACTTCATAGGTAGATCATAGAAAACAATACATCACAATGAAGTTTTGTAGTTACGGGATTAGGGAAAGTTCCTTTCTGCTTTATTTTCTTATCAAGTATCGAGCAGAGCTTATATCCTGATAGGCTAGCAGCGGTAATCCCCTTGAGTTGAATATGAATGTGTATTCAATAGATAGATTCCTTCGTAAGTGAATTACTTAGATCACTCTTCATCTAGGAAAGAATCATGCAGACAAGAGCATCATCTTCTGAGCAACGAGCACCTTTCTTAGTTGTTCAAGTTATGAACGATATTGGAAAATATTTCGCAGGAGTTCTCACCACTTGCATTCCTTTGTCGCAGTAGCTCGTAGGAGACACACTGAAAGCTTGTACTGGAGTCTCAGAAGAGACACTACTCCAACTGATAGCACCGTTTCCTCCGTACCAGGAACTCTTGGAGCAACTACTACAGTTGAAGAAAAGTTGACTAAACCCATTGCTAAACTGAGAACTGCTGATCATTGAAATTTTGGGAAAGGATGCAGATGCCAAGGTGAACTAGCTCACTAGCTCAGCCGCTACCTACCTACCCTACCCTACTGTACTCTACCTCACCCTACCCTACCCTACCCTACCCTACTCTACTCTAACCTATCCTACTCTACCTCTTCCCTTACCCTACCCTACCCTACCCTACCTCTAACCTATCCTACTCTACACTACCCTACTCTACTCTTCCTTTCCCCTACTCTACCCTACCCTACCCTACCATACCCTACTCTAACCTATCCTACTCTACCCTACCCTACTCTACACTACCCTGCAATTGTATGGTTACTCACCAAACCAGCTGGCCTCATCCTTGTTCATCCAGAAGGATTGTGTGGGGTCGGTCAACTGATTGAGCGTCACCGACGGCAGGCTAACGACCATGCCAGAGCCGAGGACACCGCTGTTGCCCAGCAGAACCATCAGCTGTTGGCGCAGTACCGCCAAATGGCGTTCGCCCAGTGGCAGGCTGCTCTCCTTGCGTCTGTGTTGTGATTTATTGTTGTTGTTGTTGTTGTTGCTGTTGCTGTTGCTGTTCTCCTGCTGCTGCAGCTGTGTCTTGTCCATGTCCTTGCAAATGATGGACATACCGGGTTGATAAACCGCTGGCATTAACTGCTCCTGCTCCAGCGTCATCTTGTGCAATGAGCTCCAAACTGTGGAGTGTGTGTGTTGTGTGTGTTGTTTTGTGTTGTGTTTGTTTGTTTGTGTGTGTGTGTATGTTGTGTTTGTTTGTTTGTTTGTTTGGACTTCTTTTTATTTTGTATTTTGCTGTCCTTTATCAATTGAATTAATTGCTTTATGAGAGAACACTTAACAATATTGGCAACGGTTTGTCATTGCCGTTGTCTGTGGCCCGACTGTGGCAATGTGGCGTGCTGTTAGCCGCTTTGTACCGTTCGTTACACACTTGTCTAATTGAAGCGATAAGTGGAAACTTCCGCGCATTGCAATCAAATGGCGCTTGGTATCAATTTCATCATCGGCATTGGTCGCTCCATGACGCTGCCTAACTTTGGCAAATTTATGAATAGCAAGAGCGCGACTCCCAAGAGACGAGGGAGTGATAGGGAGAGAGGGAGAGAGAGTGACAGAGAGTGAGAGAGCGGGAGAGTGAGAGAGAGAGAGCGGGAGAGTGAGAGAGAGCGCTTCTCATGTTAACGATGAATTTATGATTTTGGTGTTTTTCAAGTTCTTAACGCTTTTTGTAGTTATCGGTCAACAAAGTTGTGCAAATTTGGCTGATACTCTGCAGAGGCTAACTTAAGCTGCCTATGAAGTTTGTAACGCTCTAAGAAAGAACTCTATATATATATATATATATATATATATATACATTTATATACATATATATATATATATACATATATACTTTTTCATATGACTTTTCATCAGTTATACCCAAGTTAATTATAACCTAAACAAGGATATATTAGCTATCTGCAAAAAGTATGTTACAAGTAGAAGAATTCGTGTCGGACACTATAAAGTATATATATTCTTGATCAGTATCAAAAACCAAGTCGCTTAAGCCATGTTCATCTGCCTGTCTATCTGTCTGTCTGTCTGTCTGCCTGTCTAAACGCATCGATCTCTGCAACTATAAGAGCTAGAGACGCCAAATTTGGTATGAAGGTTTCTGTATATCCGCTGCAGATCGAGTTTATGTTAGATTCTCGATACCTCAACCCTCTCAACGTATATACTTCTAACCCCACAGATGCTTAAAGAATACTATATAGAAGCAATGCTGAAAGTTTCATCAAGTTCAGTCAATAAATAAGAAAGATAATCAGAAAAGAAAGAAAATTGAATTGCTTGCGCTTTGTGCGTTGCGATCAGCACGTGTGTGATGCGAGTGATGTAGCACTCAGCTTTGGCGCGCAAAACAAGCTTAATGAAATTCGCTGACATGTATTGTATGAGTGACTGCAGCTGATTGCACAGCTAAAATGGCGTTTGATTTGAGAAATTGCCACTATAAACGTGAATTGCGAATTGAGATATTTTCAGTTTAGTAGTAATAATTATTAAAATACTTTTATTATAGGGTATTATCAATTTTGCAGCTTTCTAAGCTAATTTTGCTGCAGTTGTGTATTTTGTATGCAGGCAGTATATATGTCGAAATTAGCCGGATCGGCTTACTATATCATATAACTGCCTTGGAAAGAATTGTTGCAAATTAAATGCTTACTAAGGAAGAATCTTTGTTGTTTCTTAAGAAATCTTTAACAAACTCCTAAGTTGTGCATTAAATGGTATTCTATGTAGGTTGACTCAATTTGGCTTTAATCGGATAACTATATCATATAGCTGCCATAGGAACAATCGGTCTAAAAGTAAATTTTAGTAGGAAGAACTTTGTTGTTTCTTGAGATATCCTAAACAAACTTAAGTTCTGTGCAAAAAATGCTAATTATATATAATATATCCTGGCCAAATTTGGCTTTAATCGTATGATTATAACATATAGCATCAGTCCAAAATTGTATTTCTGTATGCAACATTTTCTTGTTTCTTGATATATCTCTATTAAACTTATAACTGAAGTTTAGAATGATATATAATTTACATCTAGACTAACTTTCTCTTAAATCGGTTAACTATATCATATAGCTGCCATAGGAACAATCGGCTCAGAAGCAACTTTTAGTAAGCAAAACTATGTTGTTTCTTCAGATATCTCAGACATACTATAAATAAATATATATCTATATATATAAATAAATAAATTTATATGTATATATATATATAAATAAATAAATAAATATATACATATATATAATTATATATATATATAAATAAATAAATAAATATATACATATATATATATATATATATATATATACATATATAAATAAATATATACATACATATATATATATAAATAGGAACGATCGCTTGAAAATAGAATTTTGCAATAAAATCGGATTAGTTTTGTACTCTGTTTTCTAAGCTGAAATAACTGAGGCAATGTTAGTTTTTAGCAACCCTACTCTGCTCTGCAAGGGTATCAAATCTTCGGCAAGCCAAAGCGTACAATTCTGTGTCTGTCTCTTGTTATTGTTGTTGCTCTCGTGTGTACATTTGTTCGAGGCGTGTTATTGATTAGACTATCGATTAAGGCAGCAACTGACGAGCCTCTTCAACAACAACAACACACACACACACACACACACACACACACAGCGCACACACAGACAAAAATGGTTGAAATCAATTGAGAATAACTGCAATCACTGTTCTACATATGTTCATTACAGTTATTGTTATAATTGTTATTATTTGCTCGAGTTAAATTCGCTAAAATGCGGCAAGTGACGCGTCCGCCTGTCGCAACGTTTGCCCGGCAACTGAAAGCGGCAACAGTTGCCACCACAACCAGCAGCGGCAACAGCAGCAGCAGTAACAGCAGCCGTTTCTTATTGAATTTTAGATTCACTTCGTTTAATACTTATATTGACGACAATCAAATTGATTTCACGTCCAATGCAACATCTTTTATTACGTATACGCGCCGTGTGCTGAATTTTTACTCGCAAGTTGCACCTACTTATATTGTTGTTGACGCATTTGTTGATTGGGTTGCCACGCGACCAGCAACTGCATTCTCAGAAAATCATTCCCTCTCTCTCTCTGTATCCTCCCTGCCACCAACAGTAACCACAACTCTCTTCCACCTTCTTCTGGTTGCGTCAATGAACGAACGACATTGACAACGAACTTGTCTATTTCTGTGTGCGTTAATGCTGTTAGGCTCTTAACAATTTGTCGCTCAGTTTGCTACAAAGAGAGAGAGAGAGAGAGAGAGAGAGAGAGAGAGAGAGAGAGAGAGAGGGAGAGAGAGAGAGACAGTCCAACTGGCCTATGCATTCTCATGCAACTAGCAAATCACTTTTATTTTATAGAAATTTCATTAAAAGTCAAATTATTAATCGTCTTTCAACTATCAGCTTAATAAATGCACTTCATTATAACGATAGCTTCTTGGTATTGAGGTTCACTATAGCGAATTGCAACTGTACAGTTTCGATTCCAGCTTTTAGCTATGTATGTTTATCTCATATCTCATAATTAGTTCCTTCTTTTGTAGAATTATTTGTATATATTGATTTAAATGTAAGCTTGTGCTGTTATATGTCATTGCCCAACTGTTATACACATTAACTGTTATACATATTTGTTTTAAACGCCAATAGAAACTTATATTGAAGCTCTTTTGTACTGATTACACACTCTCTAATGCCCATTTTCTGTTATACGTCATTGCTAAACTGTTATACATATTAACTGTTATACGCAATTTTTGTATAGGCCGTTGGAAACATAAGCTGAAGTTTTTTTTTGACTAATTACATACTTGTTAGTGTCCATTTTCTGTTATACGTCATTGCTAAACTGTTATACATATTAACTATTATACATAGCTGTTGTTTAAGCCGTTAGAAAACCTCTGCTGAAGTTCTTTTACATATTAACTGTTATACTTGCTGTTATGAAGAACTTAATAAAAGTAAGGAGCTTGTTAGATCGATAAACGACGATCGATAAATTTTCTATTGGACACAATTGCTTAATTACTGTACAGTATCATTCATAACTGTTGTTTAAACAAATACAAGCGGTTGATGAAGCTCTTTCAGTGTATTGATTGTGCGTTTTGCTTGAAATAATTGCAACTGGCGGAATGCCAAAAGGCCATGAATGCTCATTGAGGCTTATCAGCGAACAGAATCTCTCGCTCTCTTCCTTTTTCACTCACTCTCTCTCTCTCTTTCTCTTGCTCTTTC
Source organism: Drosophila macrospina (assembly GCA_035042075.1). Taxonomy (NCBI): domain Eukaryota; kingdom Metazoa; phylum Arthropoda; class Insecta; order Diptera; family Drosophilidae; genus Drosophila; species Drosophila macrospina. Next base: position 3,393,740 of record JAWNLW010000467.1, on the reverse strand, counting down.
TCTTGTACTACACACACACACACACACATACTTCTCTTTCTCTTCATTTTTGCGCTGCTGTTGCGGAAGAATGGCATAAATTATGTTGCATGTTGTGCGATATTCGTTGGAATTTCACTTAAAATTATCGCCCTCTCCTCTTACCCTAGTTAGCTAAGTTTGACGTATTGACAAACAGATAGCCGGGCATGTAAACTTGGTTATCAGGTTGGTTGGCCATGCGGCAAACTCATGTGGCTTGTATGTTCGACGTGTGATCTTAAACCGAGCTTCAAGCTTAAGCAACAATATCGAAAGTTAATAATCTATAAATACTACGTATACAAATGGCACAAATTAAGTTCTTCACATATTTGTTGTTCGAAAATTATTAGCGCGACAATTAATGAAATTAATTGAACAACAAAACATGTTACGGCACGATAAGCACTCATGGCAAGTGTATGGGCCAAAGTTCCCGATAATAACAACGTCATGGGGAATTTGATTTATTTTGTGACAAGCAGCGCACACTTCTCTCAGCTGATTTATGGCAAATTATTGAAAAAAAAAAATAAAAAAATAATAAAACACAATGAGACAATCAGGCAGACAGAAACCTGATTTGGCATTTAAATTTGGTCTGTTTGTGGGAACAACACGTGATTTGACATTTATGACGAAAACAACGCAGGGTTAAAAACGTTCATTGCCTTGTTGTTTATTTTAAAAGTATTTATTTGTTCACCTTTCTAATTACTTTAACGCAATTTCAACAGTTGTGAAATATAAACGATCAAATTGAACTCAATCATTTTCAGCAATACTCGAGACCTGAAAACCTTTTGTATCTTTACTTATTATTACTTTTTTTTGGCATACATTATAATTGGCAACCATACACACACAACAACACGTAAATGCACTTATGTTTACATAAGAATCGCCGGCACACAGCTGCTTAAATAATTTTAAATACGTTAAGCAGTCTGGCGTCTAAAATAAACTGTGTGAGACTAAAGAAATATTGGTATCTGTAAGTGCAAAACATGTCTGACAACAATTGTACTTAGTAATAGATGACATTGCAAAGCAAATTGCACCTAATTAAATTAATTTCAATTCAAAAAGTCGTTAAGCATTGTTTACATTGTCGTTAAGTTAACAGCTCTGTAACATGAGTTAACAGATTCTGAGTGCCACCAACTTCATGCCAGTGCGCACATTTGAGTAGCTTGAACTTAGCTGCATGACAGCTTTAACATAAGCTCCTTAACATGCCTATGTTAAAGTGTCATATGTTGATTTGAGTACAAAATTGCCTGGCCACAAATAAAATAATAAAATTAGTGTTTTATCTCAAAAAAACAAAATCTAATAATATTTAATTTTGAGCTATTGTAAACTGTTCCAAAATATGGTATTTTATTTCAAAAGCACTGTGGTGCAACCAACAGCTGTGCTGTACATGGGACGCGACAAACATGAAAACGAGGAGCTGATCCGATGGGGCTGGCCGGAAGATGTGTGGTTCCATGTGCACAATTTGTCGTCGGCTCACGTTTATTTGCGCCTGCGAAAGGGACAAACCATCGATGATATACCCACTGATGTGCTTGTGGATGCCGCACAGCTATGCAAGGCGAATAGCATTCAAGGCAATAAGGTAAACAATTTGGAAGTTGTATATACCATGTGGGAGAATCTAAAGAAGACACCGGACATGGAGCCCGGCCAGGTGGCCTATCATGATGAGAAGGCTGTGCGTAAAATACGTCTGGAGAAGCGTGTCAATGAAATTATCAATCGTTTGAACAAGACCAAAACCGAGGAGGAGCATCCCGATTTTCGTGGCATGCGCGAAACGCGCGATGCCGCCGAACGTCAGGATCAGAAGCGTTTGCAGCGCGAGAATCGTGAAAAGGAAAAGGAGGCAGCCAAACAACGCGAACTGGAAGCGGAGCTGCGCAGCTATGCATCGTTGCAAAAAACGGAGAACATGCGCACCAATTATGATGCCGGCAACGAATCTGATGACTTTATGTAGTTAGTGCTAGTGATCAGTCCGCCCAACCATGGGCATTTGCTGCATTTCATCACTAGATACTAAATATATATATATAAATACAACTATTTTTTTATTAAAAAATTGCAAGAAAAAAACATTTGTCGTGCAAAATAAGCTTCTAACTTAACAGTTGTGGAGTGATTTTTTTTCAAGTGTGGAGCAGTTCTGCTAACATTTGTGAACGCACAATGTCTGGCAACGTTGTGTGGGGGTTTAAGCGCTGTTGCTACTTCACGAAAATTTGTGCAAACGGGAACTTAGAAAAAAAAAGTCTGCGTGCACGCGTTGATCTCAGTAATTAGAAGAGTTGGATACACAAAATTTACCATGAAGGTTCGTGAATACCCTATACAGATCCAGTGTATGTTAGATTTTCGAAACCTCACTTCACTACCCGGCACGGCACACTCGCTGGTACGCACACTGGTCGCGGGTGCGCACACTAGTGAAGAATAATAAAGAGTACCGACAAAGAGTAAGCTACCAAGTGTGGCAACTGTGGTTTTAAGATTGTGCGCGCATATTTCGAAATGATATACAAATTGAAATTGTTGGTAAGTTTTTAAAATGTACAGACACTTGATTAGACTTTATATCTTGAAGGTTCTTTTTTTAATTATTAGCTGATGTTAGCTTATTAAGCACATTAGCAAATATCAAATCTTTGGGGTTCTTACTGTTCGCATTTGTCACTCAAAGAGTTCAAGAATATTTAGCAGTTTAATTGTTGGCCCCTTGCTGACTGCAAAATATTAAATTCGAAATCGTATCTTGCCAATTAAGTTCAGACCCTCTTCCCCAAATGACTTTATTTTATATTGCTTAGTTCTGTTTTCTATTGTCATCAGCAGTCGAAAAACAGATAAAAGACGGTAAAGAGGGAAAGGGTAGGGAGGCGAGATAAAGAGAAAGAAGAAAAGAAACGTTTTTCACATTTATAAAAACGCAATTTGAAGTGGCCGAGCTCATGGACCAAATGCAACATGAATCCCTGAGACTTTTGGGGGCGGCTTGATGTTGTCGTGGTTTTCATGGTCGCGAACTGCGGCTCGACTATTGAGGCTGTCCTTGACAGCTCAATTTTTGGTTCGTTCGCTTTATGGATGGACCGATGAGGATGATGACTGCGGCTTGTTGCCTTTTTGGAGTTTCTTCTGGACGCACATGGCCATTGTTATTGTTTTTTTGTTGTTGTTGATGATGTTATAGATGGGCCAGCTGGCGGGTCAGCGTCCAGCACGCACTCATTATCGCTCGTTTTATTTTCACGCATTGTTCATAGCTTGAAGGAAACGCTCTCCTTCCCTTTCTATCACTTCAGCTTTTCCACTCCTTTGTTGTGTATGTATATATATAAGTGGTGTGTGTGTGTGTGTGTTGAGATTGAACAAAAAACTTGATGAGGCTGCGTGTCTTTTGATTATGCCATAGCTCACTTGCAACGCTGCTCATCTCCCAAGCAATGTTGTCATTATGAGCCCTCGTAAACATTGATGACAGTTCGGGGCGTTATAGCCACGCCCATCGCTCCAACGCCTTGCCGCTCTTACGCCCCATTCCATGCATTGATTGATTTCAAGCTCTTCGCCCACGGTATCTGTTTAATTTTGTGCTCCTTTATACCCTGTAAGAAATGACTGACTAGCAGCTGGCTGCTAAGACATCATGCACTGTAATTACATACTATTAACGGTTACATTCGAGTTAAGAGCTCCACTTAAAACTCATCTCATTCGCTCATCCGCGTTACAAATTCTAGTTTCAATTTGAAAATCATTGCGTTTTCATGTGAATGTTAAAATTGAACTATAAATTGTATCAGAAACGCATTTCGTAGCTTCAAATGTCTGCAGGCTAAAACGCACTTACCAACACACTGTTATAAAGGTGTTATATAACTGTTATACTAGAAAAAGTTAGGGCATTCGAGTCCAATTAGCTGTATGCTTTGTTAGACGGAGTTATAAATGTGTTATACAACCTTTGTAAGATTTTTTTACAACTGTTATACGACTGTTATAAAACAGTTAATACGAGAGCGCAGTAATAATGTGCCTTAACACCCATTGACATGCTAAGAATCTAATGTAAAAGTGTTATAACACTGTTATACAACTGTTATACAGTTGTCATTAAGTGGTTAGAAGGCTTAGCATCAGTTAAAGCCTTTTCCCTTAATAAGATTTGCCTTCATATATATTGCCATCCTAAATAGCGAATTTCAAAGTGTTATAATACTGTTATACAACTGTTATACAGCTATCTTAATATTATCAGGCGGTTAAGCATTAATTAAGTCACTCTTCCTTCAAGAAGTAATGATCAAAACTGTTATACAAATCGCAGAGTTGCAAAGTTACCGACGTAGTCGTACAACTTTCACGTTTTCCATGATGTGAAGGGTATTGGGTAGTCGTGCCTGCACTTTCCGCTCGAATTGGTTTAAAATGGCTCCATTTGATGGCCATAAAAGCGGCAACTTAGTTTTGCCATCCGCACTATAATAAAGTGGCATCCATAAGCATGAAAATGTCCCTGGCCCTGGACTTGGGTCTCGGCTTATACTAGGCTCCCTTTGTCCCATGCCCCAATGTCAAAGCCGCTCATCACTCAGTGCCGCAATGGCTGTCATTAATCAAACTGCGCCGAAACCACCCGCCCATTGACCATAACACATGCGATACCGTACGCCCCCCTATCATCCTATGACTCGGGTATCCCTTCAGGCTAGCCATAATAACTGACACTGACAATGGGAATGATACACGTCGCTTTTGGGTTTTTATTGCATTTGTCACCAAACACAGAAGATCCGCATTCAATCTGTCCTGTACACAGGGGGGGGGGGTGTGAGGGATGGCAGGGAGGGGTTCTCCTTGGGAAAACGACAGTTGCAGGACAACGTCTGTCTACCTTCGCTCCTCTCAGTCTCGTCTGCGGTCGCCTGTCTGCTATCTGCTATCTGTTGGCATATTTAGCTCGGTCACAACATAATTATTGCTCACTTCACAATGTTGTTACCTACTCCCCCCCCTCTCTGTCTCCGCCTCTGTGCTGCCATCTACACATTCTTTAGCACCCTCCGGGCTTCCTGTTGCCATTTAACGCTGTCTATGATAGGTGGCAACTGATTTATGCTTTCAATGCGACAATTGACTCGCTTAGCACTCTTTTTAAAGGAGGATTTCCCTTGGTTTTATAATAGTATTTGTTAGTTTGCTGTTAGGTGGCAACGCTATTATTTTTACTTTTTGGTTTAGCGATAAACACAGTGGTATACCAAGAGTTACTTATTTATTGCTAAAGATAGGAGTAACTTGAAACTTTGTGAATGCAATGAGCAGATGGGAGTCGAAACTTTCTGAAGTTGTTTTTCTTTTTGTCTTTTATCGCTACACAACAGTTTATCGATAACATATTGAGCATTTAGTCAGCTGTTAATTTAATTTAGTTGTATATTAGGTAATTTTTAGCTAGAGTAAGGGGTTAGAAATTCTAAATTTGTAAGCGAGAATCTATCTATCTATCTATCTATCTATCAACCTCTTTGAGGTTATGTTTCAGATTGGACGCAATTTGCTTTCTTTAAGTTTGCTTAATTTGAATTAGACTTTAATTAATTATAATACTAGGTTGCATTACTCAATCTAAATATATTAGTTTAGATCGATTCTTGAAGTGTTAAACTAAAAATGTTTCACGATTAAGTGAATAGAGCTGGAGGGTTTTCACTTTATGAGAAAGTTAGGTTAGTTCAGATTACGTTATGTATGATTAAATTAGCTTTATAAATGTTAAGCAATTCAGATTTGGGTTCGAATTGATTTAGATGTAGCTTACAAAACCTTTATTAAGGCTGCACTACCTTGAGGTGAGCTTGGGTGAGGTTGGGTTATGTTATATTAGGTTAGGTTAGGTTATATGAGTTGAGGTAGGGTTGGGTTGGGTTAGAAGTTGTTATGTCAGGTTAAGTTAGATGATGTTGGGATCAGGTTAGCTTGGTTTATGTAAGGTTAGCTTGGGTTAGATGAGGTAAGGTTAGGTTGGGTAAGGTTAGATGAGCTCAGGTTAGGTTAGATGAGGTTAAATTAGGTTAGTTAAGTTAGGTTGGGTTAGGTTAGATGAGTTTGGGTTAGAAGAGGTTAGGCTTGGTCGGATTAGGTTAAGTTAGATGGGATTAGGATGGGCTCAGCTTGGATTATGTAAGATTAGATTAAGTTAGATGAGATTAGGTTAGGTTAATGAGGTTAGATGAGGTAAGGTTAGGTTAGTTAGGTTAGCCTATGTTAAGTAGGATTGAGTTAGATGAGGTTGGCTTAGTTAAAGTTAGATGAGCTTCGATTAAGTCTCTTTGAGTGAGAATACACAGTAAGATTCTCAGATTGTCGATATGGAGCACAAAGCATAGAAGTTTTGCTTTTCACTATGAAAACTACATGAGAAAATATAGTTTTACTTTTCAGCTAGCATATGTTGTAGCTTTGTAGTTGCTTTCACATCTGCATAAGTATATACAAAGCAAGACTAGCAAATACCCGGTAAGCAGCTTTAAGCTGCTTCAACTGCTAAACGACTTAAAGTAGATGTATGAAATTTGCAGCAGATAAGCTGATGACTTTTCTCAAGCAGAGAAAGAGAGATAGCAGAGATAGCAGAGAGGCATGGGAGGTGGGGGTAGGGTATCATTTAGTTTGCCTTTAGGACGTGAGTGATTAATCGCAGGACAAACAATGAGAAGCTGCTGGCTGCTAATCAAATTCGCTTACAGCGCTTGTTTGCACTTGAAATCCACACGCGTTGCCTCAGTGCATGCCACATGCCACATGCTACATACAAACACACACACACCACGCACACACACACACATACAGCTTGCCATCAGTCATGCTGAATGCAAAACAGGAAGAGCAACTGCAGCAGAGAATGAAGTTAAGGGAGGCAATCAATCAGCTGGACAAACTATTAAAACAAAAGTCAAATTTCTGCTCCTTCACGTTCCTCTGCCTCCTCTACCTCCTCTACCTCCTCTACTTCCCCTCCTTTCTCCTCTTCCTCCACTGAGTAATGGCATAGCAGCGCATTAATTTGATAGATGTGTCTGTTTGTAATTTATATAACATATTCCACACAAATCGATGGTCGTATAACATTTCGCATTTACGTTTATTGTCAAACAAAATGCAGCAATTAAAGTGATCGCTCTTGTGCCACAGTGCAACACTGAAGCTTTTGTTCTTTTTCTTTACCCAATTTATCGCAGAGCACACGGGTATATTGAATTCGTTGCATGGCTTGTAACATAGGGAAGGCAGGTGGCTGCTCTGATGCTACAACTCTCTTTCGATATATTTATATTCTTGATGAGCATCAACAGTCGAGACGATCTAACCAAGTCTGTCTGTCTGTCGGTGCTTCCATTCGTCTATCTGACTGTCCGTCTAATTTACTGTCTGTCCGTATATCCATCCGATGTCTATTCTGCCAACCGGATGGTCTGTTTGCCTGTCCACCAAATCATCCTTCCGTCTATCCGTCTGTCTGTCCGTTTTTCCGACCGTCTATTCGAATGTCCGTCTGATCGGCTATCCGTACGTCTATCCATCCGCCCACCTCCGGATGGTCTGTCTGTCTGCCCGTTGATCCGACTGTCTTTCTGCCCGTTCGTCAGTCAATGCATTCAACCATCTATCCATCTGATCCTTCCATCCGTCCGTCTGACCATCTTTTCGTCTATCTTTCTGTCTGTCCGTCTGCCTGCCCATCCTTTTCTCTGTCTATCCGTCTGTCTGCTCGTCTATCCGATTGTCTTTCTGTTCATTCGTCAGTCAATGCATTCGACCGCCTATCCGTCCGACTGTTTATCCGTTCTTCTATCCGTCCCTCTGAGCTTCTTTTCTTCTATCTCTCTGTCTGTCCGTCTGTCTGCCTTCCTTCCATCCGTCTATCTGTCTGCCTGCCCGTTTATCCGTTCTTCTCTTCGTCCGTCTGACCTTCTTTTCTTCTATCTTACTGTCTGTTCGTCTGTCTCTTCCCCCGTCCAGCCATCCATCTGTACATTCGTCTATCCTTCCTTCTGTACATCCGTCCGTCTATCCCTCCATTCGTTCGTCTATCCGTCCGTCCGTCCATCTACAGAAACATCTAGATCTCAGAGAGCTTAGGAAATTCAATGTGGTACGCAGACTTCTATGATTCCCACTTCCCGAATCGGAAAGAACTCCACAATTTCCACAATTTCAAACGTCGAACGCTCCAATTGATCAGCAACAATTGCTTTCAATCAATCTATAATCATCGCAGGAAGATCGATTAAGTCTTAATCGAGCCATCTAAATGTGTGCAATTATAGGTTTAAAATGTTTATGAAGTTTGAGTAATGGGTATCTTGTAGTCGGTGATTCGACGATCTGCTTCTTACATCTTCATTTACTTGCTTCCTTTTCACGTTATGTGGCACCCAAGATACCACACATCTAAATAGATATAACATGTCACACATACACACACACACTCACACTCACACACACTCACACACACACACACACACACACACACCTGCAACGGCGCAGTTATGAGCGTGTCCTTGCATAGAGACAACGCGATGACAAGTGAATGCTTCCGGCGATTGCCCGTAACACAACAATCGCTGACATCTTTTATTGTTTGCACGCGACTAAACCCTGTGATTGTATGTGGGCATGCAATGAGATATACCCTGTACTTGTATTAAGTTTGTTGCTGTAGTAAAGCTGTTAAAGTTCTTTTAAATACCTTTTATAGTTATAACTAGAATTCTCTTGGTTGTTGCTCATTATTTTCGTTTTTCTGCTTTGTGTTTTGCTTTCGTAAACGTTTAACTGTTAAGTAGTATCGCAATATTCCTCAAATCTCTGTAGTAGACTTATCACAAAGTTTATCGTTATGATAGGTGTTCTGTTACTTTTAGACGTAGTCTCTTGCATCTTCTTTTATGCTCTCTTTTGCGCTCTTCTTTGTGTCGCATTCGGAAGCGTCTAACTGGCACTTTTGCTGTTAATTTCCTAAAATTTTCGTTATCTATTATGCATTGCTTTGTTTATAAGTGTATCGTTATTTTTTAATAACTTGCTTGCTTTACTCTCTTTATATACATTGCCTTACGCAACTCTGCTTTGTGCTGCATTCGTAAACGTTTAACTAGCTTATTGTTTGTCAAGCGGCTCTGTTTATATTTGACAGTCTGTACTTGACAAAATACTGTTAATAATATCGCATTTCATTTTCATTTTCATTTCCTTTTTATTTCTCATTGTTTAACAATATCTTAAAGTCTTCAAACTGAAAGACATTTTCTCTAAGTTAGTTCTACTTTTTTTGTGCCTATAAGTATCTTAACTATAACAACAACTATCATCAAGAACTCTCAACTTTCGGCACTTCTCTCAAAGATCTAAAGCTGCTCTACAACAATTGTAGTACTTAATGCAGCTAAGCTACCCGAACTTACAAGCAGCTTTAAGGTATAAAGAATGCTTGTCTTAAGCTTATGGTTGTATATGTGTTTGTGTGTGTGTGTGTGTGTGCTTGTGTGTGTGTAGCGCAGCTGTGAAATTTCATTTGAATGTCTCTCAGTGGACAAATCAAAGTTAACGAAGCTACAGCAGCAGTGGAAACAGTGAAAACAGTGGAAAACAGTGGAAACAGCAAACGAAGCGTAGAAAAACGCGCCAAGGAAAATTTAAAAATCAGCAACAACACGAGCAACATGAAGCACAACAGCAAGGACACATGAACATAGGGAGGCAAATGAAATGGAAGAAGAGCAACAACAACAACAAGAAAAACAAGATGAAGAAGAAGTAGAAGAAGAAGAACAACAACAAATAGAAGAAGAAGAACAACAACAATGCTTGTTTAAAATATGATGGAAGCCCAAAAGCCAAAAGCAATTAAGTTCTTTCAACTGCAGCACATAAATTTTCCAAATGCCTCAACTCTCCCCCCTCCCTCCCTCCAAAAAAAAATAGGCTAAACATTTTAAGCGCCGCCTTTGCTCAGCTGCTTTCCCTTGCCCCCCAGGCCCCATTCCCATTCCCCTCCTCCAACTGACCATTTATAGCGGACATTCTGAGTGTTTAGAGAGGCAACTGTTCATACTACATAGATGCTGATACAATTGCTCTATATTTTTATGCAAATATGCATATTTGTCATACTCTTAACTCCCCCATCCCCCCCCGCCCCCCCACTCACTCACATCCATCTGCCCTTAGCTCTTGTGCTCCCCCTTCAGCTGTCACGTCAATCAAATTGCGCGCAGTTTTTGTGACAATGCTCTGAGATTTGCATGGATATGTAGTAATATTACTGAGTATCTGTATAGCTATCATTTGCATAGCAATGCAGATTAGCATACTCACATATTTCAGCTGTCACTGCAATGCTCTCAACGTGGCCAAAAGCTGTCTGAGTCAGCCAATACACTTAACTGAATCAATGGCGTTGCAAATTATTTCATTCTATTTTATTCTATTTACGATTGAAATATTCAATTTATATATAGATTTTTATTTATTATATGTCATTTGATTGATTGACCAATTTGATTAACTGATTGATTGATTGATTGATTGACTGATTGATTGATTGATTGACTGATTGGCTATCAATGCCTAGTTCAGTCTATTCAATTTTGATAAACTAAACTTAATTTTTTATTTTCATTCATATCTCAAGCGAGGAGGAAACCGTGTAAAATGCTACACCCCCAGGGGGAAATTGAACTGAAAATTATAGTAAGCAGCACAATTTGTACTTTAATCAGCGTCTAAGCTTTTTCATAGAGATCTATGTGTGTATTTCTTTGTAGATTTCATAATGTGCACCCCCTTTGGTGGAAAGTAGTAGAAGTAATACTTTTATGGGCCACATTTTTCATTGTTGTTAATACGATTAGTTTTGATACCATTTTAAAAGATAAAAAAAAATATTTTTAAGAGCTTAGAAAGATAATACACCCCTAGGTGGAAAACTGTTGGGGATCACTCGTTTCTGCTTCTTCCGCTTGGTGTGCAGCTGTTTTGCTTCGTGTTTAGTCTTGCTTGGATATTTGCTTGTTTGATTTTAAAAAAGTTCACCCCTAGGTGGAAATATATGATGAGTGGTTTTTTGCTGCTTCCCACGTATAAAGTGATTTCCTTAGGCTTTACTTCTGCCAGGTCATTTATTTATTCGTATTTTCAAAAAGTTCACCCCTAGGTGGAAATTTATTATAAGTAGCTTTTTTCTGCTTCCCACGTATGAAGTGATTTCCCTAGACTTTAGTTCTGATAGGACATTTGTTAATTCGCTTTTGAAATAATTCACCCCTAGGTGGTAATATATTATGAGTGACTTTTCTCTGCTTCCCACTTGTAAAGTGATTTCCTTAGGCTTTACTTCTGCTAGGACATCTGTTTATTCCAATTTTAAAAAGTTCACCCCTAGGTGGAAATTTATTATAAGTAGCTTTTTTCTGCTTTCCACGTAAGAAGTAATTTCCTTAGACTTTACTACTGCTAGGATATTTGCTTGTTTGATTTTCAAAAAATTCACCCTCAGGTGGAAAATGCTTGCCATAGAAAACTTTTCTGTTTTTCAAGCGATCACCTAAAATTACAAATTCTCAATTGAAGACTTCATATTTTTGCTTGCGAAAAATTATGCCCCTTTGGTGGAAAATATGCGACTCAATGTTGAAGCTTTAAAAGTTTTATAGGAATCCAAAAATTACATTTTAAGAATTTATTGAATTGATTTCAAAAAAATTGCCCTCCGGGTGGAAAATGTCAATGCCACAGGTGGAAAATGGACGGCTTTACGAGCAGTCAATGCCACAGGTGGAAAATGGGGGGTAGTTCTCAGTGCTGTGTGTTTCATTTGCAACAATTCCCAAGTTATGGCCGCACACAGCACGGGCAATGCCGGCTGCTACCATGCTGTGTTTGCTTCTACACTTCCGGCAATTTCTCTCAGTGCAGTAAGCACGTTGAAGTGTCTGTCGTCAAATGTGCAGCTGGCACATGTCCTTGTCAAGGACTCGCATGCACTTTTCATTTGCTTAAAGTGGAAAAACTGCAGCTTGAGCTGAGGACGCTGAGGAAGCTGAGGAGGGAAGAAGCAGCTGCGCTGAAGCATCCAATTATAAGCCATGATGCTAAATGCTTATGGAGTTAATTTGCCAGCTAACAATAGGGACACGTTAACGGTGCAGTTGGCCAAGTTTTTGTGGATGTTGCAGCGTCAGCAGCAAGTTGCATGCAACAGCAGCAGTTGAGCATTTTTGTGGCCTTGTGTTGCAGGCAGCCACAAGGTCAGGCGACAAACTGGCGCTCAGGCAGCTGGAGAGTTGGTGAGTTGGAGGGGGGGGGGGGGCATCCCTTCCAGAGATGTCGTTGCATTGGCCATAAATTCAATGCACTTGAACCCATTCGGTGGCAACGGTCGGGCTGCTTTATGGCCACGTTTCGCAATGCCCTTTCGCCTCCTTTATGCATCCTTGTCAGCAGTTTACGCGCGCCTCAGATTGTTTATGGCCTGGGCCAGCCAAGAGGCCAACAGTGAATAGGGCAACAGCCAACAGCTAACAGCCAACAGCTAAGAGCCAACAGCTAAGAGCCCAAGACCATCAACATGGCCTGCTTGACTCTGTTGCAACTTGCGAGTTGTTCCCCCCATTCAATCGAACTCTGCCCCATTTATAGCGCATTATTATTGTTCTACGATTTTCCAGCTTTAAGACCTTGATTTATGCTCTTGATACCATTCAATTTTACTTTGCTTGAGGCTGCAAATGGCGCTTATATGGAAATGAACACTCTTCTTGACGCTTTTCAATTTATTCCGTCCACTCTTATTCTCCATATTTCCCTGTAGCAGCTTCTCTGTGCCTGTTGAGCTGTGGAAACTCCCAAGAATCTTCACTTCAAATTTATACAGAAAAGAAAACATCCTTAAAGTTAGAAATTCCGCAATTGAATTGCCGATAAGATAAAGCAGGAAGTTAAGCAAGTCCTCTGTTTACGAAGCATCTATGTTCAAGAGTAGTTCTACGGCAATACCTAGAATCTATTGTAGTTCTTAGACTACATGATTTTAACTTGATTTGAAATTACGCAAAGAAAGCCAAAGCAAGCGAATCAGTCAAGTCTCCTTAATAAGGTATTTTTAGACTATGAACTGAAAGTTCAAAGTCTATTAGGTTTGACGAAGGCGAAATGTGCGTAACAGGCAGAAGGAGGCGTGGCAGACCCTATAAAGTATATATATTCTTGATCAGCATCAACAGCCGAGACGATATAGCCATGTCCGTCTGACCGTCTGTCCGTCTGTCCGTCTGTATGAACACCTAGATCTCAGAGACTATAAGAGCTAGAGTAACCAAATTTGGTGACAACACGTGTATTGTTTGCAGGCAGATCAAGTTTGTTTTAGATTTTTGCCACGCCCCCTTCCGCCCCCGCAAATCGAAAAAAACGTATAACTGAAGCTACCGACTTTAGATTTAATTCAGATTTGGCACATATGGAGAATGTCCTTTTCCGGACGTTTTCTGAAGATTTCAGCACGATCGGATCATAAACATAGAAGATATTAAGGAATGAATGATCACCAGATTCATGGCAGCTGTGCGGCCAAAATTGCTTTAGCTAGAACAACAACAACCAGAAACGCCGCAAAGGCGCGAGTTCGAATCCCACTGCTGACAATTCCAAATTACATTTTTTAATAATTATAAATTAATTACTCTTATTTTATATATACATATATTATTAATTTTGCCTTATTTGTCAGAAAATGTTAAGAATTTAAAAGAAAGCAATAACCAAATTTCGTTAGAAATTCGTATACATATACATATGTATATATATGACAAATGCAAAAACTCGTGCTGTATATGTATTGACGTTGCCGACAGCGCAGTATGTAAGGCGGTGGCTCAAGCTGTAGGACGCACGATTTGCGTGTAAGATGTCTGCGGTTCGAATCTCGGTGCATCCCAAACAAAATTTTAATGTTTTTAAAATTTTATAAAAGCAATATATATGCACAAGACGCGTTTTTAACCACCAATTGATTTGTCAGCATAGTTTTCATAAGCATCTCAGTAAAAACAGACGCGCGCTGTACAGTTACAGTTATACAGTTATACGTATACACAGCAACGCGCAAAAAAAGTAACGGTTGTTTGTTTTCCCTTTCGCTCTTGCGCGTTCACTCACTATTGCTGCTCTCTTCCAAGAACGAACGATAATGAGTTGAACATTGCTTAAGCTTAATTTGGCTTCAAATTAGTTTTATATTTGCTTTATTTTTTTTGCTTTCCCCGATTAGTTCAGAGTCTACCACAGACGTTGTACGACTGTAGCTGCCTGACTTGTTGATTATAGATTGATAATAGAATTCCATATATACACATACATATATACATATATACATATATACATATATACATATATACATATATACATATATACATATATACATATATACATATATACATATATACATATATAGATATATACATATATACATATATACATATATACATATATACATATATACATATATACATATATACATATATACATATATACATATATACATATATACATATATACATATATACATATATACATATATACATATATACATATATACATATATACATATATACATATATACATATATACATATATACATATATACATATATACATATATACATATATACATATATACATATATACATATATACATATACATATATATATCTACATATTCAAAATCTGTATATTAAATATCGTTATCAGAACTTCACGCATTCTTAACTTTTATAATTAAAGTCTTAACTCTTTCCGAATCTTAAACATTTCTTGAGTAAATATTTCAATATTTCCCAGCACTCTTTTTCTTCCTTTAAGAACTATTCCAACTTTTGCCAATTCTCGAGCATCTCATAAGCTATCTCTCTAGAATTCTACATAGTTTACTTCTTTATACTTTTCTTTATAGATAAAATTATCTCTCTTAACTTAAAGCTGATCGTAGCAAGTCTTTCTGGCACAACAAGTAAATCAGTCGAGTGCGCGCGACAATTTAATACCCTGTTTTTTTAATAATGTTTTTTGTTTATAATAGAATTTAAATTTTTTAAAATTAAATTTTTTTACGCTTGATGGCATTAGACTCATTTGTAATACCATATTCAGACGCTGTCATTCGCTTTGTCTCGCTCGCACACAGGCGCATTTTAATTTAATTTTTCCAGCTGAATAAATTTCTTATTTGTGCAGCGATCTTGATGAAACTTTCAGGATTCTTTCACAATGATATGCATTGCCAATTCGCAAGTATTTAAGCTGAACAATGTAGGTTCAAAAAGGTAAAACTTATCTGCGCAGTTTATATTATGAAGGTAACTTCATGCCATGGTGGTTCTAGGTTGCTAAGATCGACTCGTTTATACAGACGAATGGACATGACCCAATCTACTCGGTTAGGGACACTGATCCAGTATATATACACTAGAGTCTTAAACGCCTCCTTCTGCCTGTAGCATACTTTTTGCACAAAGCTTATAAAATTGCTGTGCAGGGTAAAAAAAAAACTTCCAACAGCTTGCAAATTTCAACGAGAAAAACAGAAAACATTTGGAAGATGTTTTAAATGTATGTGGAAACCCAAATGTATAGCGAAACCCAACTAAGTGTAGCTACAAAAGCTTAGAGCTCAGTCTCTAAGGACTGTGGGAGAGCTGCAGTCAATTTATAAATCAAAAAAGTTAATATTTATACAATTAAAATGTCTTCTAAACATTAGAAAATTGCTTACAAATTTTCTCCGATTGTGGACATTTTTTTTTTGCATTTACAAAAATGTATAATTAGACAATTGGAAATGGAAATAAATGTATAAATCTGGAGAGAAATGTGCGTAAACCTTGCAATGAAAAGGGGCTAAACAATCTATAGTTTACATACTAAACTAACTTTCATGCTCAGCGATTGTTTTTCACAGAATTGTTAACTAAATTTTAAAGCTAAGATTAAACTAAATGCTCGCTGATCCAATAGACCTGTTGGAGACACTCTCCCTCTGCTGTCTTAGCCAAATTTCTGTTAACCAAGAACAAATAAAGAAAAACTTTAGCCAGCGCAAGTTGTTGTGCTTTAATGTATTTTGCACCAGAATGTTAGTTTCCAGCTTTAAGCCCAAACGCTTCAAATAGAGCTGAAGTCGATGTTAATTCATCTTTGAATTGAATTGAATATCTGTGGATTTTTGCTGTTCGAGTTTAATTGACTCCTGCTTGTTGTCGGTGTCTGCACTTCGATGTGCTTCATCCTCTGGGCATTCAACATTCTGTTTGACCTTGGAGAGTAGACGCATTGGAATTATCTCATCGGATGTGCAGTGTTCCCGCTGCTGTTGTTCCATTGTCCAGCCCAGCTTGACCAGCTGTTTTTGTAGTTCCTTCTGGGAGCAGTGCGACATGCCGACAGTGCCAACGTACAAATTATTTAAACAAACCTACAAAATATAGCAAAGTGTCAAAGACTTTCACAAAGTGAACGTTGTTTATATGCGTTTCTTTATATTATTTATCTTTTTTTTGTTTGTTTGTTTTTTTTTTCGTACTTCTTTAAATAATGAGCTTTCGATTTACCTTAATGTTGTGGCTTTCCGGATGAATGGACGAGCAAGTCAAGGACTCCTTGATTGAGAAGATTTCAATAGATTATTGGCAAGTAATTAAAATGCAGATTGGGCAGCTATTTCTGTTGAATATGTTGCCAGAAAGCTGGTTGACATGCTTGCAAAGTGGCAACGCTTGGTATTTAATAAAAGATGGCAACTCCTTCAATAAAATGAAATTAAACTCACTGATATTCATATGCTTACTGACAAAATGCTGACTGTTATTCTAGTTAATATCTTACTCTTGACGATGTGGCAACTTTGTTACCTGCGTTTTTAAATTTAACCGTTAACAAGTGCCTACTGTTATCATTCGTGCTTAACATTTTATATTTTATTTATGAATTTGTTTTTTTTTTTATTTTTTTAGGAACTAAACCATCTTAAGGTGCTTTGACTTGAACGAAGTTTGTCGCAATTCCCTGAAGAGTCGGATGGGATTTGTTGGCTAGCTGGCTTGGATAACTCCCTTTGGGATCTCTTTATGAATTGTAAGTATATATATATATATATATTTATATATCATCATCTCATACTACTTTCTTGTATCTCTTTACAGGGATCTCACAAGCTGTCGAAGTTCAGGGAACGCATTTCAGCTGAAGTTAGCAGTGAAAGCGAGGCAAAGGACGAAGGTGGCTAATGCTAAACAACTAACTAAATAGGATAACTGTACAAATACTCTCTCTCTCTCTCTCTCTCTATTTCTCTCCGTCCCCCCGTTCACTATTCTTCTTTTCTTTCATATCTCACTTCCCTTTACTCTCTTCTTTAGTTGTTAACATTTAACATAACATAATAATAATAATAATTACAAATAAAAAGCAAAAAACAAATTCATACTGTGTTATTCTTTGTTCAGAACTGGGATAGGAGCTCCTATGCCTGATGGAAGAGGTCCTAGAAATCCTTTAAACTTTGCAGAAGGACCACATCATATAAGAATGACTTTGCACTTTTTCAAGCTACTTTTCAGTAAGCGCTCCGTTTATAGCTATAACTCTGCGATATCCTTGAGGATTTCCAAAGGATATGCTATTTTCTACTCACAGGCAACAGGACTATCGATTGGCATCAAAGGATTTCCTGGAGCTTTCCAAAAATATGCCTAAAATTTTTTAAGGGGTCTGCCTTGAAAATTCGCCGAAAAATGGGAAAATCTGTTCTAACTCGGCCATTTTAAGGACTAGCGCAGTGTCCTTTTGCTCACATTTAGTCCGAATCCTTTCATATCAGAATGTACACTTTAAAGGACGATAGTGCTTACAGGAGCGATAAGAAGCGGACTTTTGTGTATAGAGAAAACTAGCAATTACTCAGCTATGTCCTTGTATATCCTGACGAGTCCTGTGGCAAACGAAGCGTCTTGCTTCGGCCCATCAACTGGCCAAAGGACATTCGAATTGTCCTGTTTGTTCTCGAGTTATCAAGGATTATATGTTTTTGGGCCATCAGCGAACGATTTTTGGCTGAAATTTTACAAGTTAATGATCCTTAGATGACCCCATGATCCTTGAATGCCAATCGATAGAGTTGGTCCTTGCGAACTGAACGCACCGAGTCCTTTCAAAATCTGCAAGGATTTAACCAAATTAGAGCTATTTCTCTAAAAAGGATATTTTTCGTTTAGCTGTAACTTGACTATATCCTTGTGGATTTCGACAGGACATCATTTTTTGTAATCACAGACGGCAGGACTATCGATTGGCATTCAAGGATTTCCAGGATTGCATCGAAAATTTCACCGAAATTTTTCTAAGGGGGTTGCTCACAAAAAGTGTCCTGAAAACACAAAATCGGCCGTAACTCGGTTATTTGAAGGACTAGCAGGATGTCCTTTGGACCTATTGTAGATTTATTCGAGCTGGATCTCAGTATACCACTTAAAGGACGATAGTCCTTACACCAACGAAGTTACAAGGACTTTTTGGTATACAGAAAAGCTAGCTATAACTCGGCTATATCCTGTCAGATCGTGACGAGTCTTGTGGCAAACGAAGCGTCTTGCTTCGGTTCATCGACTGGCCAAAGGACATTAAAATCGTCCTGACGGTTTTTAAGTTATCAAGGATTTTGTGTTTTTGAGCTGTACTCAAGCGATTTCTGACTGAAATTTTGCAAGTCAAATAATCCAATATCCTTGAATGCCAATCAATATTTTTGATCCTTACGAGCTAAATGCAACAAATCCCAACAAAATCGGCGTTCATTTGATGGAATTATAACTATTTGTACTTTTTCGTTGTATCCTTTCAAAATGTTTGATTGTGATAGATTGTGCATGACAAAAAGCTGGCTGCTATGCCTGGTATACTTACTGACAGCAAAGTAGAGCCAACCACAAACCACCCGCACCACCCGCACCGCCCAGAAAATACACAAAAACCCAATTTAATTTATCGAAATTTTTATTGTATATAATTGTTTGTCCATTTTGGTTTTCCATTATAATTTTTGGTTTGATATTTGTAGTATACGAGTATATATAAGTAATATATAATTGGTATATGTATATAATGTTCTCATGCTTATGTACTTGCTGCGCACATAAGTATGCAATACATAAGTAATATGTAATTAAAAGTTGTTGCTTTCGCTTTCTGCCCTCACCACAAAATACAATATGTAAAATACAATTCGCCATTTAGTAAATATATTTATGTATGTTTATTTATATGTATAGTATATATATATACTTATATGTATATAACTTTATATGTTGTGTTTGTGTTTGAGTACCCTTTAAATTTGGAACACTTTCAAAAAAAAAACAATCCTCGTATTAAGGGTATTCCCTGGCCTAATTAAATTATTATTGCACTTTTTATGTGCTTGGGAAAATTACATAAATAATATTAAATGAAATGGAGCTGAAATAATTAGTGTTGTCACACTGTTTTCAGTTAAATTGCTAAGTTTTAGAACACTACATTTGCTCATACTAAAAATTTTGCGTTGCCACAAACAGTGTTGGTAAGTAAGTAAACAATTGACAATTGAATTGCAGAGTGTGGCCAGGCAACGTTAACTGCCTGGCGTTGCCACACTTGCACAAATTATAAATGAGATTAATGAGTAGCCAGCACGGGGAATTCCCTTATTATACTTACATATAGTAGGTGTACACATGTACTTAAGTGTGTATATACAGCTGTAGTGCAACTAACAGTTTAATTCAATATAAATATGCCAAAGTTGTGGTTAACAATTGGTTTAGTTATAGTTTAAATAGTTGTTCCGCATGGTTAGTATTAGACTTTAGTTGAATTTATACATCATACAGATAAGAGTCTTAACATGTATATGTATATATATATATATATATATATTTATATATATATATATATATATATATACATTAGCTTATTCTGTTTGGATGGGTTGTTGTTTGTTTGTTTGTTTGTTTTTATTTTGAAAATTTAAAGCTTTCAGTTAGTTATACTTTGGTTGTAGTTGTTCATTTAGTTGTTTTTGTTCATTCTTGGTCGAAATTTAGTACAGTTACTTATTTAATTTGTAAACATACATAGATAGAAGGATCAATAGGTGTGTTAAGCGACAGAGTTTCAACGGTTACAATCTAATACAAAGAAACTGAAGGCGGGGCCATCGAATTGACTCGTTAGAAATGCAAACAGTTTTTGCAGCATTTGCAATTGAGATGACAGGAGTAGATATTTTATTTAAGCTTCTAGGTAGACATATATATGTTTATATATATATATATATATATAGAATATAGGTTTAATATTAAGATATAGTTATAGAGATAAGGGATTATATATGTATTTACTCGTATGTGGGTTATTTGAGCTTTTTGCATTTGCAACTTAATTATTTCGTTTCAATAACTTTGTCTTGTTAATATATATTTGGTAAATGTTCAAATTGAATTGTTACTTAATTATTAACAAATTAACTTGTGTGTCGAAAAGGAGAGTGTCCTTAGTTGGGAGACTGTTACGAGTATACATACATATTTTTGTAAATATATTTCCTTTCTTTTTAGATAAGGATTTTAATAAGCATTTAAAAATACTACAACAAATTTGAGATGAAGCGCGTGTTATGCTGCGTGATTTCACTATAGTTGCGTGTCATAGCTGACAGCTATTTGTTGCTTGATGCCAGACAAAAGCTGGTTGGTTTTTTTAGAGAGCTCAGAGCAGGGTTTGTCTGTCTGTCATGGAATTGTTTGGTACTATTCTATGCAGAAACCATAATTTGTTATATTAACTTTTCTAGGCAATCTTAATCTGTTTGCTAATTTCCAGATTACTTATTGATCTGCTGTGATTTAAATAATTAAATAAAGAACAACTATGAAAAGAAATTAAATTTAAGGAAATATTAGAGCATTTGCTATTATTTTACAAGGTGAGAGAATTGGACTTGTGAAAACTGAAATGAAATCACGCTGCGTTCACGTATAATAAACATAGATTAAAAGCCACTAAGAAGAGACTTTGGTTAAGCTAAAGCTAAGGATACAAAGAGAGTGAACTATAAAGAGAAATAGATAGAGAGTGAGAGAGAGAGAGAGAGAGAGAGAGAGAGATAGACAGGGAGTAGCATTGCGTCATTAATGGTCGTCTCTTTTGTAGCACTGCGTGGCTTTGAGTTGTTGTTTGAGTTGTAAACACATTGTAAATAGTTGCAAATTGTTGGACAGTGTTGTTTGCATTCTTCTACTTGATCGTGAGACATTTCTTTACTTTTCGTAACTTTTTTCTTTCGTTCTTCTATTCGTTTTCTTACTCCTCTTTTGCTCTAACTTCAACTCTTACTTAATTACTTTATGCTCTTCTCTCTCATACTCGTATACACACACACACACACACACTCACACACACACACACACATGCACACAACAGCCACACCCATATACCCTACCTTATGCTATCTACACCTGCTCGGCGCTCTCATCCAAAACCATCGAGTGCAGATCCATGGCTGAGCGCGTCTTCCTCGGCGGCCGCGGCATCATATAGTGACTTGTGCTTGCCCCAACGAAGACGGAGTTCTGACGCGGACGCGACACGTGCGAGACGTGGGAGGCGTAACCTGGAAGCATATAAAACATGAATAAGTATTTTTTATTTATCTTTTATTTTACTTTTTTTATCTATTTGGAATCGTGGAAGAAAGGTTTGTCAAGCAATCAAATGTGCGGAAATTTACAAGACGTTCATGCGCAGCACTTAACGTGATAATGCGCAGACGGTAATGGCTTTGATTTGATTAACAATTAAATGTATTCTTCAGAATTGTTAATGCATTAAGAGAAGTTACACACATGAGTTAAGGAAGAATTAAGGAAGATATGTTACAACAATAGTGATTTCAAGTATTAAAAGAAATAACAACTCAAAAAATTTGAAGGCTCGAACATAATAATAAAAATAATAATAATAATAATAGAATTAAAAATTAAAAGCTTCAATACAGTCTTTCACTACAAAACGTATTTTTTTAAATTTATTTTGTCGATTTTATACGAATTTTTTTTTAATTTTTACTACCATTTTTTTTCATACGTAAAAAATAGAAAATGTCACAAATATTAATTTAACTTTAATTTGAATTATTTATAAGTATAAATACAAAATTATTGATAATGGAATTTTTTAACAATAATAATAATAATAATAATAATTGTTTACATAAATTTTCTAGTGAATATAAAAAAAAAGAAAAGTAATAAATTATGTAAAAAATAAAAAAGACAAAAATAAATAAAAATAAATAATTCAAGTTAAAATTGTAATTATTTAGAAATATTAATATTTAAATTTATTCAATATAGAATTGATTAACTCACATTAAAACATCTAAACAAACACTTCAAAACAGATCAAAAAGCCTTTCGTTGCTCCCCAAATCACCTATGAAACTTCGACTATCATCAAAATTACTATTTTCAAGGCAATCCTGATACAATTTAGAGAAACGGTTTGTAGCGGATATGAAGTCCGCTCATTTGAAATCACTTCAAGCTAAGATCCAACAAATAAGACTGGTGGGAAATGCTCCTCTTGCTTGGAACACAATAATCAGAAAAGATCTTACTCACTTCGACATTCGAATCTCGAATTCCATGAAAACAATTTAGCTAAATCTCTCATCGCGAGCAGCAGACTCAAATGCATATTTATTGACCAACTCACTTCTAGAAAACGTAAATCACACTAAAATACTTCATCAAGCAAGTAGAAGATTTATATGTGTTATAAATTGAAAGTTGTACAAAGAAAGTTAAATCAATTTTAGGTTTCATTTGAAGCGAAACAGAATTGTCTTTCAATTTTGTATTGTATAAAAAAGTTAAAATAAACATATAAAATTATTATATTTATATATATTTATTCTTTAAGATTTAGAGAGAACTTTGTACATCAATAAATCGAATGCGTATAAACTCTGCGTTTGCTTCGCTCAAGTAAACAGCATAAATGTTAAATAAGTGTGACACATAGCCACGCACACACACACACACACACACACACAATCACCCATACACTCACACACAGGAACATGCCTCTTAATTCTTTTCGTAGGCAAGCTAAGCTTCCATTTTCATTACCATTTTGTCATTGCCCCTTCCCTTGTGTTGGCCAGCTTTACGCAATTTTTTGCGCATCTATGTGTATGTGTGTGCGTGTGTGCGTGTGTGTGCGTGTGTGCGAATGTGCGCGCACTTCCACAAGATTTAATTGCAGAGCCAGAGTCAAAGTCAGAGTGAAAGTCGCTGCCTCCACATGCCACATGCCCCCGAAACGTGACCCGAACATTCCCCAAAGAGCCAACAAATGGCATTAAAATTGTATTGTTATTTTGCTCAGACCCGCCTGCCCCCCCCTTTTGGGCACTGCCACATGCGATGACTGCAGCAGCCATCAGGCTGCCAACACCCCGCCGCCCTTCCCACCCACCACTTCATGTTGGTTGAACGATGCGCTGTGCGTCATGTGGTTTAATTGTCTGGCAACTCATTAAAAGTCCGACTAAATGCTGCACTTAAAGCGAGGCACGCCTCAACTTCGAATAGTTGTCATTGGACATTATTTATAAGCATTTAACATGACTCTTTCTACGTGATCTGTACTTCCGCTCTTTATCTCTCTCCCTCTCTGTCTCTCTCATACACATTCTCTTTTCAAACATTCCATCTTTATCTTACACTTTTCCTTTCTTTTCTTTCTTTGCTGCACTTCAACTTCACAGTCTGCAGCAGTCTTACTATATAATGTTGTGCTAATGCGAAAAGTCTGTTCTGTAGTTCAGACAGTCCATTAAGTAGACATACATTTAGGCATAGTGGAATGTAGGGTGTGCTCGCTTAGGAGTAGCCCTGTACTTTGATTGTTAGAGTACCTTATCTTATCTAATAAATATATATTTAAGTGAGTAAAGTGTTAGATTGGCATAGATAAGAGTATATTCTACATTTTAGGTAGACATAGTGGCATAGTTGAATGTAGGGTGTTATCGCTTAGGAGCAGCCCTGTACTTTAATTCTTAGCGCACTTTATGTTATCGTAAAAATAGAAATTTAAATGAGTAAAGTGCTAGATTGACATAGGTAAGAGTCTTTTCTGCATATGAGAGTCTATTAGGTAGATATTTGTAGGGTGTTATCACTTAGGGGTAGCCCTGTACTTTGATTATTAGAGTTCCTTATCTTATCGAATAAATAGATATTTAAGTGAGTGAAGCATTAGATTGGCATAAGTAAGAGTCTTTACTGCATTTAGAGTCTATTAGGTAGACATTTAAGCATAATTAAATGTAGGGTGTGCCCGCCTTGAAGTAGACCTGTACTTTGCTTCTTAGCGCACTCTATGTTATCGAAATTTAAGTGAGTGAAGAATTAGATTGACATGATTGTAAGTCTGTTTTGCATTTTAGAGTCCATTAAATAGATATTTAGGGTGAAGAGTATATTCGTTTAAGAATATCCCTGTACTTTGAATCTGAGCACTCTTTATGTTATCGAAAAAATAGAGATTTAAGTGAGTAAAGTGTTAGATTGGCATGAGTAAGAGTCTATTCTGCAATTTATAGTCTATAAGGTAGACATTTAGGCATAGTGGAATGAAGGGTATTATCGCTTAGGAGCAGCCCTGTACTTTGATTGTTAGAGCACCTAATCTTATCGAACAAACAGAGATTTAAGTGAGTGAAGTCTTAAATTGACAGAATTCAAAGTCTGTTCAGCATTTTGGGGATAAGTAGATATTCAGGGTGCAGGGTGTGCTCGCATAGCAGTTACTCTGTACTTAGATTCTTAGCGAACAAAGAGATGCTAAAGAAAGCCAAACAAAGCAAAACATGATAATAGTGTTGCAGAAGTAACAGTAAGTATATTTTACTCAATTATCTACCTTGGAGTACATAATCTTCTCTAATTTCTCATAGGCTATCACCTCATACTCATTACAATTGTTAGCATTTCACAGATACACTTAAGGTAAATACTGAATATACAAAAAGTATTCGCTTATTTCAATTGCAATCGTAATTCTAACATTGCAAGTGACATATTAATAGATAAGAGAGTAATGCATAACTATCGATAAGACTAAGGACTGATTTATTGTTATCGCTCTCTGCAGTAGTCAAGGATCAATTCTAGTTGATATCGATCGCATAAGTTAATTTTTATTACATTTTTCTGTGTTTATTTGTTCTCACTTTAAAACTATCTTATATTTGGTATCGACTATCGAATTATTAATCGATTTTTTAGTTAAATAATATACACAAATTATTCTGTGTCTATTTATTCATATATAGCTTCACTTTTTTTTCGAAGATAGTTAATTCATATTGAATTAAGTTTTATTAAATTTATGTAAATATAGAAAAGTTTACTCAACTGAGACCTTGACAATCGATTAATTTGTATAGATATAATAATTCCGTTGATCAACTTTATAACAGAAATTGTAACTAATTTATTTAAATAAATTGATTTCGCAAATGTTCCCATAAAATATGAATTTTCTCTATTTTGAATTGTTTCTTTCAAGCTAATTGTTTAATACTGTTCATATTTCATAGAAACTAGCTCAGCTACATCTAAATTTGGTTACAAAACTTTAACTTCAAGTATTGAAAAATGTTGGAAAATAGTTTGTCAGCTGCGGGGAGAAATTCTTCAAGTCAATGCGCGATTTTGTGCTAAACTTTATTTCCATTGCAAAACTGAAAATGCTTAGGGCGACGCACAAAAGTATGCTACAGAAAATGCAGAACGTGATGCGCATTAGCGAGAAAACACACAACCACATACACGCACACACACACACAGAGACAGCTGCGTACATACATATACATAAGGTGTGTGAAGATGTTGTTCAATATTTTCATTTTTTTTCTCGCATTTTAATTGCATTTGCATTTTACACGAATTGCAAGCGAAGCGCGTTAACTTTGTAGGGCAGAAGAGAGCAGCGGAACGGGGAATGGCTGGGCTGGAGGGAGACAACGAAATAGGAGGTGGAAAAAACTTACCCTTCGCATAGAGGCTGGGATTATAGGCCGCAAATTGACACGTTGGCATATTCAGTGGGTGATTGTGCACCATTCCCATCGACATCCGAGAGACAGAGGTGCGCTGCAAGCGAGAGAAAGAGAGAGAGAGAGAAGGAGAGAAACAGAGGAAATCAATAAGTCGTTAAATATAGATATGAAATTAGTTTGCTTTATATTTTTAAGAAATTAATAGATATTAATCTATCATTCCATCTATATCTACTCTACAGTTCCTTTAACTTGCTGGTTAAAAAAGTATATAAATATTAAAATTATGAAGAAAAATAAAACAAAATAAAATAAAATAAAGAAATCCCGCCTCTGTACTAATCGGGAAAAGCAAAACACTTCAATTTGTAATTTATAATTAATTTATAATTATTAAGAAATACAATTTGTAATGCACAGATAGATTTGAAGTCGCGTTCTCGCAGCATATCTTGTAGCTGTTCTTCTTCTTCTAAAAAGAGCATTCATTCATTGCTTAATATTGTATATGTTTATGTTTCGATCGTATTGAAAACGTTTGGAAAACGTCCGCAAAGGGCCAAATCTGAAGTCAGTAGCTCTAGAAATACTATAAGAGTATTGTCACCAAATTCGGTAACTCTAGCTCTTATAGACTCTTAGATCTAGGTGTTCATACGGACGCACAGACGGACAAACGGACAGACAGACATGGTTATCTCGTCTCGTCTGTTGATGCTGATCAAGAATATATATACTTTATAGGGTCTGCCACGCCTCCTTCTGCCTGTTACGCACATTTCGTTTTCGCCAAACTTAGAAGACTATGTACTTTTAGTACAGAGTCTAAGAATAAATAATTAAGATTAAAGATTTTAAGAGTTGATTGCATATAATGCTCAAATAGGCTGAAGCTCTAAAATTATATATTTTTATGAAATTTAGATCTATAAGTTTATAAAAAGATACTTAAGCATAGAAAGATGAAAATCTGAAGATTATCAATATATCATTATATCAAACATATTCATAAGTTTGCTGTATTCAAAAGATTTATAACTCTATCAACATTCAATTGTAAATAATAAATAAAACTGTAACAGCTCTAACTATAAATCGCTCTCTAGCTCATTACCCTGTAATCCATAGCGAGTTACATAATTACAATAAGACTGTTGTTAACGCTTACCTGATGCGTCTGAACGGCTTCCATATCGACCAGGGGACAGGAGCTGCGATGTTGTTGCTGAAACTTTGGCTGATAAGGCTCCAACATGCGTATCTTGCCCCAGCGATTGAAGAAGAGCATTATGGCGCCGACCCACAGGATGAGCACGAGTCCCACAATCAACACTTCCTCGGTGCGCACAATTATCTTGGGTCCTGCAAATAAATAAAAAAAAAAACGAGAACATTTATTTTTAAATATTTACATTTGATTTTTTTATTTTTTAAGTACGACGCACGTACGACGCGTAAATAAATCAAGAGATTGGAAT
Organism: Drosophila macrospina; assembly: GCA_035042075.1. Lineage (NCBI taxonomy): Eukaryota > Metazoa > Arthropoda > Insecta > Diptera > Drosophilidae > Drosophila > Drosophila macrospina. The sequence goes on along the minus strand of JAWNLW010000467.1, from coordinate 3,365,973 downwards.
TCAATTATCGCACGGCTTTAGAGACACGTTCTGTTGCTGCTGTTTTAGGCGCAAAGTGGCAATTGGCTTACAGTTAAGGCCATAAACATACACTTAGCTGCATTAGCTGCATGTGTAGCTATAAATCTTGCGGACTTTACTTTCGGTTTTTCCTTGGAATTTATGGGATTGCTTGAATTTAACAAATTTCTTGGTATATGTTTGCATGCAGTTCACCTAAGGTTGCCGTATCAGCTATATTGGGGATCTGGCAGCACTGATTGCATGTATGTGGGTATTAAGTTGGCTGCGCCTGATTATCAAATATCGATAGGAAGAAGTGATTGTATCTATCTATCGATTGTAGGAGCAGATTTATTTAGATTCGGGTTTCTAAGAAAAGGAAGAGATTATGCTTGTGTCTTATGTGGAAGGAAGGGGAAGGTAGAGGATGTTAAGGATATAATTCGAAGAACGGAGTACAGAAGTGATAATTCAGTTGAATGGTAGGCAAATGTATAGAAAGGAGAAAAATATAATGATGATTAGAAGAAAAAAGAATTGTAGAGAAAAGTTGAAAAGGAGGGAATTGTAGAAGCAAAGTGTATAAAAGGGAAACTATTAGAAAATATAATAATATAATATATATATAATAAAATATAGAATGGATAAGTGGAGAAGGTAGAAACATAGGAGGGAAGAGCATGGAATGGAAAAAGAAAATAGGAAAGAATATAGAATAATGAATAAAGAATTGAGAAGAGATAAATATAGAAAGGAGAATTACTGATTAACCTTGCATTTAAATGAGAAGTAATGAAATATGGAACATCTATAGTATAAAGAATGGAGAAGTCTAAAGAAGTATATTTGAAAGATATAAAGCTAAGAAAAAGTAAAGTAGGAAAATTATAGAAGTGAAGAAGGAAGTTAAGGATGTTTAAGGGAAAGACAAAATAGCAGCAATATATAACAGAGAAGTGTATAAGGAGTA